>JAPQRN010000027.1:10852276-10863167 GCA_037367275.1 Coranthus polyacanthus
CCCCCGCCGCTCCCTTCAGCGCTCCTTCACTTCCAGCTAGACTAATCTGTGCCATCGGCCCCTCCTCTGCCATCCGTCAGAGCCCTCACATTGTTTTGACGTCTAGTTAATTCTGGCCCCGATGATTTATCAAACTCTTATTACGGCCCGCTGAAAGCCTCATTTATTGTCCTGATGTATGGTAATGATAGCCCCGCGCCACCGCCTGCCCTGAATCTTAACCAACGCACTTTTGTCCTCTCTTCTCGTCTCTTCCTCTCTCTCTGGATCCAGCTTTCTCTCCCTGCATTTATATCGCTCCTCTTCTGTTGTCTTATCCTCAGTGGCTTTCGCTTCATTTTCTGTTTTGGCCCTAAAGTCTCCCTTTTTTGTGCTTCTGTCTCTCTGCTGCTCCCTCACTTCATCTCCTTTTTCATTTTTTTCTATCTTTGGTCGGCTATTGTTTTCACTTCTCAGCTATTTCATCAATGCCTCTTTTAATCCCCCTGTGATACTGAGAAGTCGGTCATCTCCTGTTCCGTCTCATTCCACCTGTCTGTCCCGTTTTGAAATGAAAAGCCTTGATACTGCATGGGACAATATTGGAATGCAGCCAGACGCTAAATATCACTGTCACGGGCCTTTTCTCAACCTGATATGGATGCCCCGCATCAGACGACACACACATCATAGCCATGGCCATTGAAAAACGTCACTCTGCTACCCTGAGAATAGGCATTTTACTCTTGCAGCAGATCATCAAATATCGCAGATCTAGAATTACCCCCGCGGCTCTGACACAAAAACAAAACACTTCTGCTGAATAATTCAGACTGCGGCAGGATCTTAGGGGCATTAGCCGTCGATGGAGTGCAATAAAAGCTGGTGAGAAATCAATGGAGCGAGACTATATCCATTGTCCACAAAGCAAGATCCATTCCTAATGTGTCTGCAGCCATTTAAGTTGAAAGCTTGGTATTCCTTTTGCTGATGCTTGATGTCTTCCTCTGTGACGCTTCAGCTACAAGTTTATATTATAGGTATTACACTTTTATATTCTAGTGTCAAACGCCCATTTTGTAAAAGAGGGTTTGTCAGTGTTTAAATCATAATATTAGTGCGAGAGTTCCCTGAAATCGTTGACTGATATTAACTAGTGAAAGATAATTCATCCAGGAGACATTGTTTTAAAGTGAGAAAAAAGAAGAAGTACATTTTTCTAAAATACAATACATTTGCACTGAGTTTAACACTCACGGGTCTCACATTTCCTTGTTTTGATTGACTAGTAGGTAAGTGTGTTGTGACACATTTGTGCCTCACTGACGATAATTGTCATAACGCTGTTTTCAGAGTGTTTGGCTGCAATTGTATGAATTACAAAAAAAATAAAAAATACTACATGTTTACATACACAAAATATTCCGTTTTTTGCTCTCATTCTGTAAAAGACCATACTCCTGCTAAGCCGTTTACATCGCTTATGAAAATGAATTTCCATGCAGTCACATATACTCACGCATAAAAAATAAAGTTTCTCTCTTTCATTCCTTCATCCACCTTCTTGAAAAGGTCTGTGGTGCCATATTTGCGAATATCTAAAACCTGTTGATGTCAAAGTCTGTCATAATGTTCAAAGGTAGTTGGTTACCATTCTGACCAGAAATGTGGGCTTATCTTTTGGACGAGCATCTCTAGTCCAACCTTGCAAACTGTTAGTTGTTGTTTAGGTGCGTTACTTTCACCTAATGTGTTTGACCTGTGTTTGAAGACCAGAACAGACAAAACAAACACTGGCTGTAAAGAGGTTTTTGCGGACACCGTAGGAGAGGGTTTGGGGTGGGGTATTCACGTGGGTGCAATGTGCAGCTTCTCCGCTAGATGTCATTAAATGTCACACGCTGAACTTTTAATTGGAATTACGTTCAGAATAAGGCCTAATTCAGAATATCCAAACAGAATACGCTGTTTACACGACCCGTAAGAAAATCCGAATATTATCACGTTCAGAATAATTGCGGAGTATTGGTGTTTATGTAAACATACTGAATCAACATCATTATCATTTAAGATGTTGGAGTGGACGATGTCACTTACAAACACTGACCAAATAAGTCAAATATGTCAAACTGCGTCCTCTCCTTTCCATTCCTTCTCCCCTCTGGGCCCCTGGTGTCCTCACCCCGTCCTGTCGCCCCCCTGTACAGGCACCCAGGGAGCTTTAAATACTTTATTGGCCTGTAACATTACCTTAATGTCTCTGAGCATCTCATTCCAATAGAGAATAATGAAGAGTGAAGGCAGGCTGTGCATAGCGGTCCGCACCAACACAAAACACATGTGGCCTTACTCTCCGCCGCAGGTGCGTTCGTGTGTGTATACATGTGAGTCAGTCTTGATCATACTTGTGCACGAGAGCGAGCATTAGTGCAATTGACTGTGTGAGCACCATAGTCCTATATTGTGTTTCCTGGAAGTTAGGGATCCCTGGTGATGTTAATGGCTCCTGACAAACTGGGGAGAGGGAAATTGAGATCATATCGGCAGACGTGTAGACATGCCAGCGACTCACAATGCGCACACAGGAGCACGCATTTCTTTTCTTTTCTTTTTTTTTTTCTTCCCCTTCTCCTTCCTTCCCTCTGTCGCTCTGAAGGACGTGCAGTGAGTGAGGTCAGGCATTAGTACTGTTATCTGATGACTGTGTGTGTGTGTGAGTGTTGTGGTCAGGCCATCTATCAGCCAGCTGTCTGCCAGGACTCTCCATTAGGCCTTGGACCTGAGTGATGGCTGCGCTGGTCCTCCACTCGCCGCCCCACACGCCTATATATCAACCATGTGCACACACACACATACACACACCTTGGGACTGCAGATGAATGGTGCCTGTGCTTCTCATGTCACACTGCACTGTCTGTCCGAAAAAAACACTCACACAGACACGCACTCTGATATCTTCACTCGGCGCACCGGGGCTGGAGCGGTAGTTAGATGTGACTGCACTATACTGGTGACTTCATTAAAGAATATGTATTGTGCCATTAGGCGGCTGGGGGTCACCTTTAGTGTCTCTGCTAGAGAACACACAATCCCCCTATACACATAAAATCCAATCATCTCTCTTGCTCTCTTTCTTTCTATCGCTTCTCCCCCTTCCCCTAATTCATCCATCACCCCGTTGCGCTTCTCTCCTTGACCTAATTAGGAGCAGACACCTGATCTTTCACCTTTCAAATGATGTCACTCACTGGCTACTTTATCAACATCACCTCCCTCGTTCTCTCCTTCTTTTTCATCCGCTGTCGATCACTTTCTCAGCGCCCACCCTCCTCCTCCTCCTCCTCTTCCTCCTCCTCCTCCTCCTCCTCTCTCCCACCCTCGCCCTGCCATCCATTCATCTCACACCCTGCAATCCTCTCTCTCACCTTGCCGTCCTCCTCCCCCTCCTCTACTCCACTTCTCATCTCTCCTCTCCTCAGCTCCTTATTGCTCTATCAATCTCTCTGGCAGAAGATCGATATCAGCGCCGCGGCTGCTTTTCTTCCCTTCCTTCTCCGCCCCTCTCTTCTCACTTTCGAGCCCATCTCCTTGTCTGCAGTAGGATCCTTTTTAGTAGGAAATGTGGTTCTCCATTAGCTCTCCCTCACTCGCTTCTGTTAACCACTTCCATCACTGTTTTTTTTTTTACACGCTCTGCTCTGTTTCAGCTTTTTTCAGAAGGGTAAACACCCACTTCTGCTTAATTTCCTGTAGATCTTATATTCCATATGTTAGTTTTGAATTATTCATGACATGAGTTATGTACCTGCATGTGTTTGTGTTTGATACACAGTTGTGAAAAAATTGGATTGACCAAAAAGGGTTTTCTACGGATAAGAAAATAGCAATACTGGAAATCATGGCGTGAAGCGAAAATAATAAAGCGGCCTTGAGTTATTATTATGTATATCAAGCTGAAGCAATCTATAAATCAATATATTTTCATTTCTTTTTTTGCGGCTTCTCAAATGTGAACAATTGCTGACGCTCTTCTTAGAACGTTTACCGTAAAGCTTTTCACTGTTGGTTGGAGCAAACAACTAATTTGAAAATGCAACCTTGAGCTCTGGAAAATTATCTTTTCATGCTACGTAAAACTCAATGAGAAACTAATTGCCTGATTAAGTAGTCATAAGAATTTCAGTCCTGCATACCTCTTCTAAAGTCAAAGTCACGAACAGACAGATGAAGTCATTTACTGTGCGCAAAACATGAGACACGAGCTCTGTCCGAAAGCTCTGCCTCAAGGTCACATTTACATTTAATTTAGAATGAGTGCAATCAGAGCAGTAGATCTTAAAACAACTCACTTTTGTAACAACATCTTACTAGTCAGAAACGCTGGATTGGTGCTAAAAGTTCATAGGTTTAGTCCCTGACACGCCATATGTCTCCATGTGAAGAGGTGGGAAGTACTTGATAACTTTTTACTTTTACTCCCTACATTTTAATACAAATACGTGTACTTTCTACAACCTTAAACTTCCAAAGCAGGCTTGTTACTTTGGTTTGAATACATTTAAGAGTAATTGAAATAGACTGTTCTTATATCGTTGCCACCTCCTCAACATCAACACTGACCTCAGCCTAAATGGATGTAACAATAACACACAGAAAAGACGACGTGACGCAAAAAACCCCAGACAAGACAGATTAGTCTTCAAAGGGCTACTTTTTCCTTTTTCGACTTTTTCACTTGTACTTGAGTAAAGCAGTTGAATCAATACATTTACACAAGTATCTGTACTTGAGTAAAGAATGTGTGTATATTTGCCATGTCTGTCCGTTTGTACCCATGCAGTGAAGCTCGGAGCGCTTCGCGTTTCCACGTAGTTGTTTCTCTGCAAATTACCATGCATCCCGCGAAAGAAAGCCTCGCAATTATAAAGGCATTGAGAGACACTGTTGGATACCGTAGGTCACGGCAGATAGGGCTGTCAGTTAAACGCTTTTAACGTCTAAGCTGACCTCACTGTTTGTGGCGTAGCATCCCGACCTTCCGAGATGGGCGGCAACACGTGACGCTCATGCCAAGCCAGCAGTCAGACAGGCTGCACTGCCAGCCTTTCCAATTACAGAGACATTAGCAGGCAGCGAGCGGCAGCTAATTTGACAAGCTGAGATGATGCCCATTCATATCCACCCTGCTTCAGTGGCCCAGGGTAAATATTTCCCCAAGCTCAGTATAAATAGAAAGACAATATTTGAACAGCTGAGAGGAGAGACGGACCGAGTGAGGAAGAGAAGGAGGTGGAGAGGAACTGAAGGAGAGATCTTAATCCTTTATGTATACATGCAATACATATTCATAAAGTAGCTGGTCCTTAAGGTGAAACTGGAGACTGGCGGCACAAGACAGGAATGTTATCTGATACAGTGGTCTCCAGGACTTTAGGACGGCTTTTGTTGAATTTGGATTATTGGTGTTTTGACTGTAAGAAACTTTGGGATATTGAATTTAGTAAATAGGCAAAGAGATGTGAGCTATAACTGAGCGGGAGTTTATCTCTTGTTGTTATTGGACTGAAGTAAAAACGTAAATGGCAGCACAGCACATTTTCTTTAAATTCATTGACCTTATATGAAATAACCGCATGGAAAGGCCATTTCGGATTATTTTCTTTAAAAGGCACTTACTCATATTTGATTAGTTCTCTGCTTTTATATAGAACCGCTGTGCAAATTTTCAATTAAGCGTCGAGTTTGTAACAAAACATGAAATATAACAGGGTAAATGGAAAACACTTGTCTGGAGCACTTGTTTATTTTCTTTTTTGGGCTCTCATCCATAGATTCTCTCCATTCTCTTTGTCATTATTCCGTAAAGAGTATGATTTGTGACACAATGAAATAACCAACAGAGCATAATATGAAATGACAGATGTTTTTCAAACTATTGTCATATCACAAAGCCCTAATTTGGGGGATTTTTTGGCACTTTTTTTAATGATACAATTACAGTTTGAGCAATGAACACAGATTTTAGAAGCGCAAACCCCCCCAAAAAAACAGACATCGATTCATGTTAATTTTCGCTGATGTTGCTGTCACTGAATCTACTGAATGATAGCGTGTAGCTGCCAAATCTTTAGGTCGGGAATCCACCAGGTCCTTTCGCACTCCATCACATTAGAAACATGTCATGACCCTCTACATCTAATGCAAGTTATTACAGCTCTGCAATAAATCCCAACTTTATGAAGCCAACCCTGTCTGCGATCATTTTATTTTTCAGATGCGGATTGGTGGATGTGACTTAGCCAATACTGCACAAATAGAAGCTGTTCATCTCCACCCACACGCACTCTTACTTCATGTTAGTATATAAAAAGATGGAGGATTAGTTGTAATTCAGTAGATTAGACCTAAACCTAATTCCTTGGAAGCATATACCCTGCATTTACAGCTGAATACACACTGCTAGCTGTTTTTGTAAAGCTTTAACTATCGCAAAATGTCTGGGCAAGAGCGCAGATTTTATTATGTTTAACTGACGTGGCACAGAGTAAACATGCTAATGGCAGCCTCTCTCTGTACCTTGTCCGTGTAGATAACAACACAACCCTATAACCACAAGGTAACAGTCAATGTGGTTTGATGGATAAAGTTATGTAAACACCCCGAAGTCGAAGCCAGGGCGTCACGAATAGGAAGAGAAAAGAGATGGGTTCAAATGTGAAAATGTTCAAAAATGACTCGTATTAAGTGTGTAACAAGACAGACACGTTGTAAAGCAAAGTACATACTGTGCATCTGTTTCAGTTAGTGTCTAAAAACGCAGCGCAATGTGGTTTTACTTTGTACATCCTCCCTTTCTATAAACATTACGTATCATTTTGTTGATTTTCATGCCTCTGTGTTGCCTGTTTTCACCGGTACCCGTCTTTCTTTTTTGTTACTGTTCTGCATGCTTAGAAATGGTTTCGCCTTTCGTAACTTTGTAATGTGCAATCTCATATTCTGTTTTTAGAGTGACACTAACATCACGGACTGCAGATGAAGAGTATCCTCTTGGCTAACTCTGGCACTTTTATTAACTTGTTGGTACTTGTTAAATAAACCAATAAATACAGAAAAAAGAAAGAGACACATTGGAACTTGTACTGTGTATTTCATTTTACTACGTTTAACAACCCTAAAACATTGATCATGTTATACAATTAATCTTAACTCAACGGCCCACGTACTATCTTATATTACTAACCTTTTTCTAAACTTTCGACTGCATCTTGTCGTCTTCTTCAGCAGCTTACCCCACATGCCTTAATTAGAAATTGCTCCATTTAGAAAAACATACTGTCACCTGATTCTGATTACTGTCATATTTGGATAAATAGTTTAACATTAGTGTGTATGTAAACATGTTGAGCGTCCGAGAGGGTTTGTTTCAGTTCTGGGAGATTTTAGTCCCTGGTATTGGTTCATTTTCTTTCTGCGAATGCTGGTCTGTTAAAAAAGCCTCTCTTGACTACATGGATGGCGTCCCAGCCTTTTGACTGCCCTCACAATGGGGGCCAGTGCTCAGTATTGTGCCATGCTGTCCCATTGTCCTGTCATATGGATGGATGAGGCTGAGAGCAGGAACAGAGGCCGTGGCCAGCTCTATTATGTATTACATTCTGGTTGTGCACTCGGTCCCTCTTCGTTACAATCCAACCCCAACCCTCGCTCCCTCCTCCATCTTTCTCTGCTTCTTCCGATGGAAAGGCGCACATAGAGACAGGCAGGCAGAAATGCTCATTGTTCCCTTGGGTTCTCCATTGATCCTGCCAATCACTTCATTTACTGCCTTATCAATGCAGACTCCCACCTTTTTCCACCCGTCAGCCCAGACCCCGATCGATCCACGTATGGCTGAGCGCATGTTCGACTGGAAGCGTACGAACACAGGAAAACACACACACAGTACACTTTCACACACACACACACACACACACACACACACACATACAAGATGGGCATACAAAGATAGACAACCTTTAATCTCAGTAAGAGACAGGTGAAAGACCAGAGGAGCAAGATGTCAGAAAAGTGGCAGATGGCAGTGGGCTGATGACTGCACGAAAATAACTCACTTATCAGCCACTGACCCACAAACACACACCGCCAACTCACATGCATTACTGAGATTTCAGCCTCATTGTCCACCGCTGCCACACAAAGACAGATGGCAAGGGTCAACAGAGAAGGATTATCAGCGCAGATAGCACAGCAAATATTGTTGCTGATGGAAAATATGTTAGTACAGACAGAAATCGATTGTTTGCCGCATGATGAATACAGACTAGAGATTACAGTTTACCTACCGTTTCATTATTCACCACTACCTTGCTGCCTGGGCATGAATCACAACCATTTCCTGCCCCGAGCCATTTCTTAAAATCTGAACGAGAACAAAAGCAAGGGGAAGTGGAAAACCCACTCTTTTAGTTTTTTAAAGAAGGAGAGCGTATGGGAGGATTGAGTGGGTGAGACAAATATCAAAAAACAAAGAGGAGAGGAGAGGAAAGGAAAGGAAAGGAAAGGACGTGTGTGGGAGTGGAGGATGAAAGGAGTGGGATGGGGATAACAGAGACACTATGTGATGATGATGGATGGATTTTAAGATTCACCTGGGAGCGTTTCGGTAGGTGGTGTCTCAGCAAAATATCTGTCTGCCCTTGCTGTCTTCTGATGATTATTTTTACATGGTTGTGTGCTTTATTATGATAACCATATAACATTTTACTTCATACATACAACTACATAAATTGTGCATTTGTAACTATATATAACTAGAGTTTGTTTTTTTTTGTTCCAGAGGGCCGCACTGACTTAAGACAGAAAAAGCGAAGAGTCGCAAATTGGACACAGTGCTGTTAAACTGCATGGATTTAGTAGAACACTTTACAAAGAGATATTTACCAGCCCAGGAGGTCAGAGACAAGAACTTTCTGTTGGAAAATGTTGACTTTTTTTTACAGCTTTAAGTCAATCTGGTGAAGAGTACAGTGAAAACATTGCTTACATAAAATAATCCATATTAATGCCGTTTTAAAGTTGCCTACTTGTTGCTACTTGTCTGTTATGCAACACTGCAAAGGTCACTGATGAAACTCATTGCATTATGTTATAAATATGGACTTAAAGGCTCAGTGTGCAACACAGAGTAACATCTAGTGGTTTCTAATCTCACAGTTGCATCTTCTTCAGCGTATGGAACTACTATGGTGTGTGACTGACTATTTATATGCACAAAATATTCAGTTTATTCCCTTATTTCCTTTACATGGCTGATGAAAATGAATTTCCCCTAATATTCACATTTACATGCGGCTGTGCATTTTTTCAAAGTTTGCCACTTGTTCAACCAGGCAAACATCCCTTCGACCACCTCCTTGAAGATTCATAATGTTTGTTGTTGTGTCTTTCTTCTTCTGACCAGAAATGTGGGCTTTTCTTTAAGCCATGAATCTCGACCCCAGCCTGAAAAACTGTTTGCTTGGTTTGTGTACAACATACGGAGCTGACTGTAAACAGTCGAGAGGCTGTGTGTCACGAACTGCAGCGAAAACCCAAACTTAGGCCCTGCGACAACATACATTTTTGGGGATCCAGTCGCAAGTGTGGCATTAAAGGTCCCGTATCTTAACACTTAAAGTTCTATCTATACCATGTATATGTGTACATTAAAGACTTCTGTAATGGTTTTGACATAAAAAAAAGAGTATAGATTTGATTTTTCTTCACTTTTATGATGCTTTTCTGTGTCTCTGCCGCAAACGGCTCATATTACACTGAGAGGATTATGTCACCTCCCACTTTTCATCAGCATATGTTCTGATTGGCTGACGACAGATCACTAAGCAACCGTTAGCAACAGCAGAATTCTCAACAGGCGTCAACAACGATCAGTTATTAATGTGCTGTACACGTCCGAAAAGACCGAAGATAAGTCAAATTAAGTCTCCAGAAGTAAAATCCATCCACTTTTCTGTAACATTTGTTAGTGCAGTAGTTTAGGAATGATTCACTTTTCATAGCTAGTTTTACCAACATGGTCACTGTTCGGTTGCTAGTGACTGATGGGGGCGGGGCTAAAAAGAACAACAAACAAAAACAAAAAACCTTGAAAATGATTGGTTATGGATATTGTTTACCACATCACAAGCAGGGGATTTTCTAACTGTCTTGTTTTGTCAGGAGGACGTCTTGTGGTGGTGACGCTAGAGGACTGACAGTACTGAGCCAGTTCATATTTTCACAGCTGTTATTTTACACCGCAGGGTTTATATGAACCTAAAAACCCAATAAAAGTGCATTATCACAGTACGGGACCTTTAAAATGCTTCTCCACATACATCTCCAGTGAGCATTTGCAGTTAGATCTCACTTCTCATCTATAGTAAAAACAAGCTTTCATTTGCTCGAGGCATTGTGGATGTTCAAGTTAACAGACGGTAACAACTGCACTCAAACTTTTTCGTTGCAAATTTAACTCACTGGGCTGTTTAAAGGCTACCGATAACTTTTAAGGTTCAATGTTTTATTGTCTGTTACAAAATGTATGAGTTGACATTTTGAATCAATCAATACACCTTAAATGTCAATATGACTTTTCACCATTCCAGTTGCTTTATTGACTCTCTTGCATGACGTACACTTTAGCGATGATTGTCTCTTCATGCACTGTTTGTGAATTTCTACTTGAATTACTCAGATTGCTAGTCGTATTGCATTTTATACTTGTATACTTAAATGCATTGTACACATTTGTAAACGTTACTCAAACTATTTTCGACCCTGTCATCGCATACGTAACTGTGTGAGACTGTTTTGATCCCATCGCGGTACAGATTCTTGGGTGGTTGTTTTATTGTCCTTTGAGGACATT
>JAPQRN010000027.1:10875277-10885709 GCA_037367275.1 Coranthus polyacanthus
CACACACACACACACACACACACACACACACACACACACACACACACACACACACACACACACACACACACCAACACGTACGGACACATACACATGAGTTTTCTTATCTGCTCCACCTCGCATCTTCGCCTGACATTCAGGGGAAATTGCATTCAGGCTCGGTGTGTGATGCACTGTGTGAATGACTGCCCCTCTCCCTCTCTCTTTCTGTCCCTTTCTGTTTCCCCCTCCGTAGCACCCTCCCCAATCCTCCACCTTCATGTTCTCCAACAACCCCACCACCACTTCTGACAGGCTGTTTGATTTATGACTCCAATTCCCCAGCGCAGACACATAGACGCAGGCCACACTCCCAACTATATGTATGTATTTTAGTTTTCCCCCGCAGCCCTCCCCTCTCCTTGGCTACACTTCTTTCTCCCTCTCCCTATCTCTTGCTCCGTCTCTATCTGTTTCTCTGTTTCCCCCTCTCCTTTCTGCTCCCTCTCATCCACCCAAACACACACACACATCTTGGGTGTGGTGATTGATTATCCCAGCAGCACTGTCTGGTGTATTTTTGATCCTTTTGAAATGTAATCTCTGTGAGCAGTACAGGGAGTGTCTCATCACACGTGTGCACACAAACACACACACGCGAAGGAGGTCTATTGAAAAGCGAGCAAGTTTTGGAAAGGCAGCGCAAGCAAGAAGTGCGGGGGCTTTTCAGTGCCATGTTTCAAGTTGTATACACAAACAACTTAATCAAAAGTTAGAGGGTAAAATGGGAACAAAACAACTTGCAGCGTGCAGTACTTAGCTCTGCATCCAGTTGCAAAGAAAGCTGAACTCGGAGACAGGCAGAGCTCTGACTGAACTGACACCCAGACAGATTTCTGACTGACATCCCGATGACAGCCGCCGATCAGAATCCCAGCACTGAAATCTGGGCTCAGAAAGTGAAAGTTATTTTCAGAACTGTTGCCTGAAATAATAGAAAAACCGCTTTAATTATAAGCTCACAATATCTACAAGAACCAGCTTGAAATTTCCTACACTCTACCTCTTGTTTTGCAAAAATCCATTGATCTAGATGAATTTGCACAAAGATTACAGGAGCTTTTTACAGATTTGGAAAATTCTAACTTTCTCTGACTAATATTCTCCATAACACTGGATCCTAAATCTTTCATAATGTAATCTAATTACATGTCACTTCCTATCTGGTGCACACCCACACTTTTCCAACCCCATGCTCGTAGTGTGTGACAGGGTTTGCTTCGTAAACATGTAGCTTCCAGGCCAAAACTGATGTCATTTAGGGCAGCCTTTCCCAAAGTTAGGGTTGCGACCCAAATGGGTCACAGACCAGTTTTTATTGGGTTGCTATGATAATGAATTCATTTCCAAATTACAGCGTTCCCACACATATTTACCAACAAAATTCACTTTTCCATGAGTTTTCGAGGGCTGAAAATATAATTTCCATGACCGTTCACCGTTTTAAAGTATATGAGCAGAGGTGGACTTGAGTTCATCATTGTATGAAAGTATGAACACCACCTTTTTCATTGTTATTTTCATATTCAATTCAAATACTAATAACTGGTAGTCACATTGGCTTTCATACAGAAAAAGCATTTTTTTTTAAATATCAGTTTAAAATGTGGATTTACAGTGAATTAATAGACATGAACAGAAGAGTCTGTTCAGTTAACATGCTGTGTGTGGGGTTTTCTCTCTGAAAACACGGCCACCGTCTCTGGCAAATGTACCACTGAATGTGACTTAGATCAAAATTCAAGGAAGGGTTTGAAACGTTGGCCTCACCAAAGCCAATCGAAGCTCAGAAGTGCCCTTTTAGCGTGTCATGTCAGCACTATTTTAAAATACGTCAGAAAAAGTCAATCAGAGTGTTGCTAAATGTTGGGGTTTAGCTATTTACTATTTTCCTTGATGGAGGCCAGTCGGTTAAACAGTGTGGAAGAGGGAGACGACAGAAGCATCCGTCTTTCAATCTCTGTCCTTTACTTTCTATAAACTGACCTGCACACTCCAGCAGCACGGGGCTCGGATCATTATCTCCATCCTCAACCTGGGATTTGTCTCTGCTTTGTAATAAATGATAAATGAAATGATAAAGCACCGAGTGTGCGCTTGTGTGTGCGCTCAAACCTATCGATGGCTGATCTGTGTTTGGTCTCCCAGGTCATCGATCACAGCCAGGCATTCATCCATAATGGGCCCTGTATCTGTCTGTCTCTCAGTGGGGGGACTGGGACCACAATGAGACAAACATGGATCAGATACAAAAGGGACCATTACACACAACCCTATCAATACTCACTCCTGAGAAACTACTTTCCTTCCTTTCTCAGGGGAAAGATTTGCAGGCTGCCCAATTAGTAACAGCTAGAGCCATAGATAGAGTTTGGCAAGGCTTTAACAATCAGAATCAGTGACAGAATTAGCTTCATTTTATGTGTGTTCTTTGGTCTAATAGTACACATTTCATAATGTTACTTTCTAAGTGACATTTATGAGTAGAGTTTCCAGATGAATGTAACTTTAACCTATATATCATCACCGATACAGTGCGCATGTAAAACCTAGCTCTGTTGGTTTGTCGAAGGTTTCTCTTGATCTAAAGCTGCTCGAAAAAATAATTCATATTAATTAATAGCTGCGATTTCAGTGATGTTCAAGGGTGGCTTGTAATGATTAACCTACGAGGTGGGATGTAATGAAGTACAAATCGTTCCTGTATTCATTACTGTGCTTGAGTAGATTTTTCTGGCGGCTGTTTACGCCTCACATTTTCAAAACTGGGGTTTGTTTATTTCTTTTTAATGCATTCGAGGGGGATTATTGATTATTTTTTATTTCGCAGCATAACGTGCCTTTCCAGCATCAAATGCCGATTCAAGCTACACGCATGGAACAATAACACGAAGAAAAGATGACCCTTAGAGCAGTGCATATCGCACAGATAGACGTAGCGACGTAAAAGGCAAAACAAGGAAAAACAGACAAGAGATGGAGACCTGAACACACAGAAAATTCTTCCGAGGTCAAATCCCAGGTCATAATATAGCATGTTAAACGTGGGAATTTAATTATTTTGTGGAGTACCCCATGGTTTAAAAAAATAGGACTTAATTAAAAATGTACCCAGTCACCAACAGGATTTAAACATAAACCTTAAACTCCCTCGAATTCCTTTACCTTAAAAGACCAACAAGATCAGACAAGCAACGATTTGAATGAAGTTCCATCTGATAATAATTAAATGCAAATTATACATCAGCCATCCGTCCATATCCACAAGGGACATATGGATAATTTTAGTTTTTATGTCTGTTGACCAAATTCCTCTGAGTATTCCCTTAATATTCCCATCACTAAACACCACAGCTCTATTTCTACTGAGTCTCTGTGATTTGCAGGCTCTGACAGACCGAGACAGTGATAATAGAGAGAGAAGCCACGCAAACTGTCACACGGACGATGATCTATAGGTCCTCGCAGATATGTGGCCTGTGCATAATCACACAGCCTCTCACTCGACTGGTTTACCACAGCCAGACCCAGACACACACTTTCCCATGGTTAACTCTTCTGTAGAGAAGTCCTCGTGGAAAACCAATGTAGGCCTAGCTCTCTGTGAGGTTTACTGCCAACACGCAGATTAACGAACAACATGGGACTTTACTGTAGGAAGAAATATGAAGATAAATGATCAGACAGGAAAAGGATGACAGTAATGAACAGCAACAAACACGGTCTCACACAATTACAGTAACTAGACTATTTTCACACTGCTTTACAGGTTTCATCTTATGCTACATGTTTTTGGAAGTGATGCCTTTCTGTGTATGATATTTAGTGCATTCAGTGGAGGAAACATTACTAAGTGCCCTTCTTGATACTTCGACTCCACTGTATTTCAGATGGAAATATCAACGACACCTTTAGTTACTGGTTACTCAGCTCAAAGGCGGCCAGTTTAAAGGTTAGGGTTTTACATTTGAGCCATGTTTGAACTGATGTAGTTTAGGCTAAGTTTGAGCCAAATGCTAAACACAGAAGCTAGAGGATGTTCCCCTTCAGATGTAGTCTAATACTTGCATTTTGGCCTTACAGTTCTTCTGTTATAGTAAATAAGTAAAATGTATTTATATATCACCTTTCAAGAACAACAGCCACAAAGTGCTTCACAATATAAGATAAAATAAATGAAAAGACATAGAATACAACAGTTAAAACAATATATATGCCTACACCTAACCCGGATGTTAAAAGTCAAAATACAATATATATTGTTAAAGATTAACCAGTGTTTTCAGCCTTTTTGTCCTCTGACGTCTTATTAAAAGCAGTGTGTAGTCAGGCTCACATTTCAGATGTTTAGGAGTCGTTAACTGCTCTGAAAAATGGTGACTTGTACTTCTAAGCTTCTCACATGGTTTTATTTTTTAAAAAAAAGAAAAAAGATTCCAATCACACAATATCTCACCAAAAATCAAACATAAGAGAAAAAAGTCCAAAAGCTGAAAACAGACTTGTATATCCAAACTTTGTTTTTGTGTCTTTCCTCTGCCATTAATCATGTTATGAGCCCTCAGGTTTATCTTGTGTCCCTGTAGATAAAACTGGATATAAAGTAGTTCAGACTAGCTCCACCTCCAGCAGAAACAACAGTAACATGCTGCAACAACAATGGTGTTTCGGTATTAATAATCTAAAGGTGTGGCTATGTTTTTTTAACAGTGTTGAATTCGCACTTTTGCTTGAGTAAAGCTTCTGAACACGTCTTCCACAATTAAGTTCATTTATACATCGGATCTTTCACTCACTTTCACTGTTTGGGGTGGACTGACCCTTTAAAGTGTATATGATGCTTCCTCAGCCTCTCCTCTCCTCCTGTCATCCATCTCTAAACTCTCCAGACTGCCAGTCAGTGGCAGGTCTATTGATAGGGTAATCCAGGCCTGATTAATGACCCAATAATCAGAGGGATCCTCAGATCAATCATGGGTGTGATCAATAACCCCTGGCCAAGGCGATCATTAGCCTGCTAGAGTGCATCCTCTGTTAGGCCCATGGACGAAAACAAAGGATGTATATAAAAAGACACAGAGGAGAGAGACGGAGTGAAGGCTGGAGGAGGGAGAGGGAGGCAGTTTTTGTAAGATGACACGGAAACAGAGCAGTTTTCCTGAGCTTGGACACAAAAAACAGACAATGGGAACCAGAGAATCATCTTAATTACATGTGTGAGTTTAAAGGGACAATTTGTAAGAATAAAATGTAAATTTTAAGATTAACTCCAACTATCAACAGAGGGGGGAGGCATTTTACAGAAAGCTGCGGTGTTGGTGGATAACTTGTCTGAACTTATCAACTAACTCTGCAAACACATAATGTAATGTTATATAATTAGCTAATTACATGATTGCCACATAGCTAACTTCGGTGAAGAAGAAGTGTTGCAAGTTCAGCATCCAACTTCATTCCTTTACTTGCTAGGTATATAAAGGTATACCGTGGTCAAGTAAAGCTAAAATCTAAAATCTCTGATTAGACGGAATTTGCGTAATTCCTCGGATACTCGTCGCTGCTGTGCTTTTGTAGACGGATGTTACCCTGCGGGATTGGATTTTTGCATATGTTTAATTAAAAGGGAGTTTCAAAAAATACAGTGAAATACCATATACCATGTTATTTTGATAGATACCGAACCATACCATGTGGTAAAATTTCTTACTGCCACTTCCCTATTACTTGTCAAGAGCTGTTATCGGTGGAAATCAATGCCAGTGTTAACTCTTGTTTTGATTCTATTTCTATCACTTCTTTTCTTTGTCATCAGGTATGATTTTTAGTAGATGGTGGTGATGATGGTTGCTGCATGTTGAACATAGGAGTACCCCAGGGGTTGAAAACAGATGCCAAGGTGATCATGGTGAAAAAATTTGGGGAACCACAGTACTGAAGTGTAATGTTGTCGACACTAATCCGACACAGACACAACATTTTATCCCCCTGATTTTCTGTTATGTTTATATACTGATGGGATTGTCCAGGGATTGAACAACAACATGCCATCTTTTTTCTAGTAAATCTGATATGTACCTGCCTTATAGATTTACTAATTTACTAGCTAGGCTGTTGCTAATTTTAACAAAAAAATATTACAAATTGCTCCTTTAAAGGCAGGACATTGCAGGTGTCCCAGTGCATAAGCCTCATATCTCTTTACTACATGTGTGTGATTGTGCATCTGTTTGCATATGTGCCTGTTTGTGTATTCCTCTGTGTGTGTGTGTTTGTGTGTGTCAGCAGGGTGTGATGGTCTCTGATTTATGGGCTGTGTCCCTCAGTGCCAGCTCTCTGTCTGCTCTAGCATGGAGGATGAATGGACCTCTGTCAACCCAGCCAGAAGACTCCCTCCTCTGCCACCTTTCTCGCACACAGCCCCCTTCAACCGTCTCGCTTCTCTCTCGATAACATTTTGCAATTAGCCACAAGCAAACTTAGAGCGACTGTTTGCTTGTTACTATAAATGCTGTCTGGACGGGGAGGATCTTCAGCTGTGGGGAAACCATCACAGAGTTAATTTCCAGCCACTCAGGTATCTAAATAAGACCTCATACAGAACCTAAATGACAAAATAGCACAGATGGCTAAATACCAGTTTTTCCTGTCTGATACTGAAACTTAAATATTGGTTGTTACTGACAGTATATGCCCAAGTAACCTGAAGCTGGTATGTTGTTACTTTTAAGAAATCCTGAGAAAGTCTTGATGCCTATATTGTACATGTAGAAATTATTATGTCCAGACCAAAGTAGAAAAGGACAAAAATATTGAGGGGAAATCTAAGTCTCTAAGCATTTTTAATAGCCTGCGCCGTCAAACACAAAGAGCGAATCAATCCATTTTGTTTTGGTGCTGAGTGGGGGAAGACGTTCATGCTTTTTAAAGGTTTCTAGCAAAGCCTGCTGTTGCGACACCTTTCTTCCCGGTCCCGCTGCCTGTTTAAATTTGTCACATTCCCCTATGCGATGCTTCCGCAAATGTTTATCAGAAATAGGTTTACTGCCAAGTCGGTTTTCGAGTATGAAGTCTGTTGTGCCGAAGCTTTCAGTGTCTGAACCACACCTTGAAACACTGACGCTGCAGATATTGCGTTCTGCTGTTTTGACTTTTGAGTCAGTCGGGCTGAAAAAAACCTCCAAACCGCTGACACACTGAAGCAACTCGCCCTACGTTGTGGGACAGTTGTGCCAGTCAAAGTGTGTCTACAAGCATTTTGAGTATCATATTCAGTTCTAATTACATTTTTTCCTCATTTTTTTGGTCAGGACCAGCGCCAATATTGAATATCGGATTGACACCTCCTTGTATTTACTACTAGTCAGTAGTCAGCTTCCTGTTTATTTTACAACTTGCCTTTCATGACCCATATGACTGAAACATGCTCAAGGGGAGGTTCTTCCCTGCTTTTTAAAACAACTTGTATATTCTGGCGTTTTTTTCCTCCTTTATTTGACGGTAGAGACGGCAGAAAGGAGACAGGAAATGACAGGGCAGGGGAGCAAACTGGGAATGTTGTTATGATGTGGTAATCCCAGTGAGAGCATTTTGTGATCTGAAATCTCTATCATTTAAATTTGGTTAGATCTCAGCAACCGTAACTACATGGTAAAAGCTGGTGAAAAATTGTGAAATTCTGACCGGCGCTTTTCTGGTGAGGACCGTCTGTATTTTCAGCACAACTGTAAGCGAGTCTTAATTGAAATTCAGTAGCTTCATGGCATGACATTATGTGTGTGATGGTTTTATCAAAACAGCATATGTTGCTTTGCACAAAAAGAGGTAGAAGAACCGTCCCCCTGAGACAGACTGAGGCTACTTTGCTAAAGACCAGCTGTTTGTACATTGGAGTGTGTGTGTTGTATATGCTTGTTAAATATATACAGTATACATATGAAATATATCAGTCAGTGCGTTTAAAAAACACGGTCCGTCAACACACTTGCATATGATGTGTGTCCAGAGAGAAGTGTGTTTGACTGTGTTACATCTATTCCAGTGTTTGTATATATACATATATATATATATATGTGTGTGTGTGTACTTTCCTGTATTATACTTGCTCGTCTGTGTACATCCATACGGGGTTGTGTTTGTCAGTCTGTGTCAGTATGCGTGTGTTTGCCGCTGCTCTCTGATGTGGCAGCCTGCTGTGTGTACTCATTTATGTGTAATGAATGCTTATGAGGGTAAACAGATGGTGTGTTAACATGGTAAAATATGATCTGCTGCCAGACAATATGGTGGCACGCTGGTGTTTACAACACACACATTACACCCCGGGACAGCAGAGCAGCTTTAGAGCCGCCTGGCTTTTCTTAACAAATCTGAGTGGAATGAAAATGCCTCCATATACTTTTAACCGAGTTGTAAATCTTCTATTATTGGCTGTGGTAACAGTCAAATGTTTTACTGTGAAATCCTGAATAAAAAATATGATGCATCTGTTCATTCATTCCAAAAAAAGGTCAGAAGTACAAGCTTACAAGTACAGCTTGACAGAATTGTAAGCAACTAGAAGCAAACATTGTTTTTCTTAAAGGAACAATCCGCTTCATACTTTTTTTTTTTTTAAACTTTCATTGCTTTGCACTCAGTGTACTGTAGGTAAGATTCCACTTTTCAGGACTCTCCTTCAGTTAAAAAGTTAAATTAGTTAAAACTGTCCTTACTTTATTTTATGTAAAAACGCAAAACAATCAGACAGCATTACTGAGACTCCTTCTAATCGCTAAGAAGGTAGTTACAGTTTCCTTGCTGAGGCTGTAGTAACTCAGTGGAGAATGAAGGTTTAGGAGGTTTTACCACATGGTAGTGTTGTAGTGGAGATATACTAAACCCGAGACCAAGGCAAGACTAAGACCAGACCAGATAAGCAGCAAGGGCATTATGGCAACCAAGTTATTCAAATACTGATATTGTATCATATATTAGGTACAGGTATATTAGGTTTCTTACCATAACACTGCAAAAACAGGTGATTAAACTTCTCCAAAACTTTAAAATTAGAATTTGAGGCAGGTTTTTACATCAAATCACAGTGAAAATGTTAGCAAATGAATCAGAAAACGCTCACGCAGTTTAGTGCTATCAATTCAGTTTTGACTGATTTAAAATCATGAGTCTTCTTTGTCCGTGACAGACAAGACCGGGCAAAAATACGGTCACTTCAGAGACGGGGCCGAGACCTTCACAAAGTGGTCTGGAGACTGGTTTCAAGACCAAGACTGATCTCAGGTAATACAACACTAGTATATGGAAAACAAAACCTCAAGATTACACCTAAAAACAGACTAAATGGTCCCAACTATCTCATATTATCTCAACTGATGTGATCCTCAGTTAAATGTGAATGCACACGTTACATCTTTTATAATCTATATTTATTTGTTTTCTCTATTTTCAATGTCATTTTGCACCCTTGTCTTTTCTTGAAATCCATGAACTTGTCCCCTGAGACAGTTCTAAAAGGAAATAAAAAGAAGTTTTAAACATGTACTGTAGACAGGCTCAGTAGAAAATCTTTTATAATATCTTTTATTTATAAATCATTAAATATGTCCCTTCTCTTTTGGCTGTTTGTTCTTTTATACTTGTAACAAACTCTGGTTGCATCTGTTAAGTTGCAAAGTTCACCAAAGCAGAGCCACTTTGCTTGGCACCGGCTGTAAATACTGTATTAAAGCTGCCTTTTGACATGATTTATGGTTTGCTAACTTTGTTTTGAAAATGTTCTAAACGAACAAAAACAAAATAAAATGTGTGGCTCTTTCACATCAAAAACTACTTTTTTCCCTTTTATTACAGTTTGGTTTCATTAATGGGAGTTCATTTTGACTCAAAAGATATTGTTACACTTTGTGAGGCCATTACTCTACAGTTTATTATGTAGGGCATCGCAGTAATACTTGACAGAGTTTGATTCCCACTGCGCTACAGAACTTAAACTGCTGTTTTGCCTCAAGTGAAAAAGTCCAGACATGACAATATAACACTAGGATATGAATTCCAGTGAAGTCAGATAAATGAAAGCTCATGGTGGTAAATGAGGTAATCCCCCCCCCCCGCCTCACTCTCAGCCCCCGCAAGCCACACACAAACACAAAGACACGCACACACACACGCACACACACACACACACACACTCTCCTTTCTCCGACCCCGTGACCCAGCTGTCGATGACGGACGATGACAGAGGTGTGACAGAAGAAGCCAGGCTAAAGAGTGATGAACAAACTGCAGGAGGAGCTGTACCTATCTATCACACACACACAAAGACACACACACACACACACACACAGACACACACACACACACACACACACACACACACACACACACACACACACACACA
>JAPQRN010000027.1:10896408-10909168 GCA_037367275.1 Coranthus polyacanthus
GAGCCTCCTAAATCCCTCTAACTCTTACACACTGGACTTTACAGTGTTTCTGTCTGTATCTTATTGTAACAATGACAACAGCCAAATGCAACCTCTATTTTGTACATTTTGCTGTTATCTGTGGCATTTTGTGTCATTTCTCCTGCTGCCTCTAGGGGCGCTAATCCATCGTCTTGTAAAATCTGCGAACACATACATGTCATTGAGGGAATCATTGACACCTGGCCTGTTCTGTTGTTCAGGTATAAGGACGTGTTGCACTCTTTTTAAAAAGAAGAAGAAATGCTTTAAATGTGTTTGTAAACCTCAAGGATAACACAGTTTGGTCCATGGAACCAAAACTTTGCTTACAAGAAAACTCCTCAGGGCACCTTTAAAGTTTATATAAGTTTTCAAGCATGGCATGAATAATTCATTTTTATTTACTTATTGTCTCCTCTCCTCTTATCCTACCTCAGCCGTGCAGTTTTGTTGGACTCAGCACTTTGTCAAAGTGATGTAAAGTGAGGCTTCAGGTTTCTTCACCGTAGTGTGCACTGTAAACGAGTGCGATTATTGCTGAAAAAACAGCTCTACCTGGTAAAATGAAGTAAAATTACAGACAATTTCTTTTCTTCTTTTCAAACTACGAAACACAACTAAACTGGGGTTGGAACCAAAGTGCTAGAGCCGAACATAACAGTCACTAAATGTAAAAACCACTTTTGCTTCAGAGTTTGAAGACAACGCAGACCTTTGTTGTGGTTTGAAAGTGTCAGCAGAGTCACTAATTCTTGCTTGAACAGTAGCTCCGGCTAAAGGATCGTATAAAGAAGAAACCAACGCGGATAGTGCTGAGAAATTTTCCATTAAGAGTCAGTGAAACAAAATGCATTTCAAGTTTTACTCACAATAAACACGAATCAGTGTTCACGGAATATAAGATCCAAGCTGTTGTGTGTGAATCTTATCACTACCTTTCTGCATGTAGGTGGGAGGTGTTTGAGTAAAGGAAATGAGAGAAGGAGGAGGAGGAAGAGGAGAGGAGAAGGAGCGGTTTGTCATAGGAGTCATCAGTAACTGTCGCCACTGTGCTGCAGGCTTAATTAACTAGCTTGCTCGTTAGCATTGCTGCCCCCTTTTCTCTCCCTCTCTCTCCTCCTGCTCGCTGCTCTGAATAGGAACGCCTGATTATTCTGCGCTCCAGTCGCAGCCAATTACAGGGTCCAAATGGAACAACATTAATCAAATCTTTAGTATGGTGGCAAACTCAGAGGTATCAGATTGCAGAGGGACGCAAAACTAATATGTCACTGTCACCTGCGGTTGCACAGGCATTTAGCAGCTAGCATTAGGGAGACGGGTGAGACGGGCTATCGCCTGGGTGTAATATGGAGCCTGATCTGGAAACCATTAGCATGACATGGCAGCAGAAACGCAGAGCCTGTCCTCACTCCACTCTCATTTTTTACCCCCCCCCTCCAAACCCGTGTCTCTCTCCTCCTTCTTCCTCTGTTCATTTTCTTCAGCAGTCAGACAAGTGAGGGGTAGCGTAGGAAAGATAAACTGGGGGGTGGAAAGGTGCAAACTGAATGAATAGAAAAAGGGAGATGTTGAAAGGTAATGAGAGGTGAATAGTAGGAAATGAAAGGGACAACGAAAGGGAACGGTGAGGGCTTTTCGGGTTCTTTAGACGGGAAAAGGGAGATAAAGAAAGTGAAGAGACATTTTCTGCCAGCGATGTTGGACGAGAACACCCAGAGCTAAATGCGGCCTTTCAGACCCTGAGTTAGTCCGGCCTCCCAGAGAGTGGCGCTGGATGTGGAGCAGGGGCAAGACCCACACATGGGACCATGACCCAGCAAACTCTACTTTGCCACCTCACTGGCTTCCCAGGGTTTGGCCCAAACCATCAAGCCACAGTAGGAGCCAGCCAGAGGACACCACTGCATAATGGCCTCATTAGGACAAATGATTAAAGCCCAACTGAAATGTGCTAAATGCCTGTGTCACTGAAGTGGCCTTTAAACGGGCATAAATAAACAAGAGTTATGCTGAAGGTTTGGGTGTGCACCCTGGCAGCATAATAAATTACAGGGTAATGATATTAAAAGCACAGAGTCGTTAAGATGCCAAGCGGAGACGCCATAAATCCAGGCGCGGGCTCCCACTGGCTGTCCCCACGCCGAGTAATTAAAGCAGATTTATGAGGCGCATTACATCAGTGCTAGATAGTTCATATATCGGCCTCCTTTATTGGACAGCCTGACAGGCGCCAAAAAATATTGTTTCGAGTTCCCCGGCCCCTTGCAGCCGAGAGGCCTCTCCCAGCACTCCATCTTTTGTTGTGTCAGTCCTGCGTGGTTGTGATGGATGGACCGATCCACTCCTCCGTCGCTCCCCTCCCTTGTTCAGCCCCCCTCCCCATCCTTCCTCAATGGGAGACTTGTGACAGTACCAAATAGCTTTATCTTCACACAGCAGTTCTTTCACACACTCCCTCCTTTCTGCTCCTCACTGGGAGAAAACAATGAGCACAGACACAAGCTCTGTGATAGACAGCAGACAGGGAGAGAGAGAAGAACTGAAAGAATGACAGAGTGCGCAGGGATAAAAGCCAAAAAGGTAGAGGAAGAGTTATATGCATGTTACAGGCCCTATTACTACAATACACCGTCTCTAATGCTAGATCACCCTGAAAACAAAGACAGTGTCATTTATCAACACTGGAAGAAGCTGTAGCTAAACTACTACAGTACTTACATGTAGTTCACTACTCCCAAACTCTGCTCATTAGTCAGTATCTACCTCTATTGCTATTTGCAGTTTTTAAATTGTTAAATATTCCCTACATTACAGGTTAGTAAAACTCATGCTAACGTGCTTGGAGAACTGACTTAAATGGACTCAAATCAAAGTATATTAAGAATAACTGTAACTTCATCACCAGGAGAGACTCTTGCACTGCGGCATTTGGAGTTTTTTTTGTCATCGTGTGGCGCAAATAAAGGTAAACCTCGCTGGTAAAGTAACAACAGAAGAAAATGTTACTCAGCGCAGTGCAACTTTGTTTAAGTTCCTTCTTAGCTCTGCTCGTCCCGTTCCTTTATCGACCATCATGACTTTGCGACTCTTGTCAAATGTGAAAAGCAGCCCCGACAGTAGACGTACACTCATCCACCATCGACAGAAGAAAGATCACTTTTCATTTAAACAAGTCAGAATTTCCACCATGTTATACTTCAGAACACGATAATCCTTATTTGCCATAACTACACTTTTAGATTAACAGTGCCCGCTTTAAGCCGCATGTATTTAATAGCATGAGGCTGAAGAGGTTCAGTTAACGTCTCATAAAAAAATGTGTCGGACAAACAGTAACACCCAATTCCTTGTCAGCATTTGAGGTGAAGTGTGAGCTGCGATTCGGTGTGGCTGTGGGAAAACTGATTCAAAGAGGGAAACAGAGCCAATATCTCCTCCTTAGTAATACTTTTCGTACTTTTGTGCCATGTGTTCGTTTCGTTCTTCAACAGAACAGCTCCCACTATGGCTATGGTGCACACTGTATACTCCATATACTGTACGGAAACCCATTTGTCTAAGCAGTATTAAACACACTGCATTTCTGTCTTTAAAGCTCAATGTATCCTCATAAAAACAAACCCATGCATATACATTTTCATAGTTGTACACGCCGGAATGGTTCAGTGGTTATGATCTTGTGTATATCTCAATAAAATCACTGTGCTCCTTAACTGCTGATGAACCTTAAATGCCCCCACAGGAAACACACTCTGAGAGCCAGACAACTTAATTGGTTTGGCTGCATGTAATTTTAATAGCTCCTGTAATTAGGTTGCTTATTATAAAGAATCTAGTCATAAATCATGTGAAACAGAGTTACATATACATTTCCTGTCATTAAAAAATGTTGTTCCAGTGCGGCAAATGTACCACTACGAGTCGCACGGAAGAAACCTGAGCGTGCAGAAAATGTGGAGCGAGAAGGGGGAAAAAAAAAAGAACTTGTTGATGTTAACGATCTCCGACACATTTATTATCATTATTAATTAGTGTTTTTCAGGAAGCGAATTTAAATCAATACAAAGGACAGAAACAAATTTCAGCAGACCATTTGGATCAATCTGGGGATTTGTTTTTTGAAACCTACATTAATGTCAGTTAATTCAGCCTGTTGACAGTCTGGGATATTGGCGTGATTTCTAATTAGAGAAACACAAACTGACTAAACATTAGTCTTGTCTTGTCTGCGGTCAGAGCACATTAATATTTCCTGCTTTTCTCCCTGTTTGTCTTTTTTGAAACTCTTTCTCGCCAAGTCCTCCACCCTAAACCACAAAATATACAACAAATACCCCCCCCCCCAAAAAAAATCAAGTATCTCTCGATTAAACACAAAACATACAGTATGTAGGTCAGCCGCACACAAAAAAACCCTCACTGCAGTTAAATGTACTTATATGGACACTCATACTGCACACATAAATACCCCTGCGGCGTGTGCCCTTTTCTCCACAGGCGTCACCCTCGGTGCAGCATCATCATCTCCCCACAAACACCACCGCCAGTTTGGAAGCTCTGTGCAACCCTCATCTCTGTCCCCCTAAATTAACTGCTGTGACAACTGTTCCACCCTACACTCCATAGGGGCAGAAAGGGAAAGCGTGCGTAACTGAGTGTGAGTGTGAAGGGGGAGTGGGGAGGGTTAGTGGGGGCATGTAGCCAGCAGCGGAGTACGCTTGCTTTGTCCTTTAGAATAATAGGGCCATATTTTTAAAACACAGCAATGGCCCTCATTAATTTTAATATCTGATGATGAGTTAGTTCATTTATCAAAGTCTTTTCAGTGGGGCATTCGGAGCAAGTGTGCAGGTCACTCATCACCTCAGTGGGAGAGAGAGGGCAGAGTGGGATCTGCAGATACGAATACTGCAGAAAATGTAGAAATACTGGCCTGTTAAAATAACCTACAACCGTAATCTACAGCTTGACTCAAGGTTGTGGTTGTATATTTCTATATTACAGCATGTATGTTAAGAGATATTAAGGGATGCTGGTTAAATCAGACTCTGGTTCATTTTCCGCCTTCCTCCATGTTATGATGTTTTTTTCATCCAAGTTCTTTAATATATAAAGAATCTGGGAATCAAACGACACGTTCTTTTAAGGGACATTGTGATACTGACAACGTTCTCATGTGTTTTGTTGAGAAACATTTTGGTTCCTTCAAATCTTTTTTTTTTTGCGTGAAAGGAAACCAAACTAAGCAACTTTGTTTCCCCTTGTGATTCGTTTGAGAATGGATGAACACTGTAATCACACTTGGGTGCAGACCAAGGCGCTTTAGAGGAAGAGGTCTTCCGTCCAGTCTCAAATGATTTGTTCGTGGTGAAGGTGATTCGACCTGATTCAACTTGACCCAACTACCAAATGTTCCGGATGAACTGTGCATTCTGGCGTAACATGCAAACTGTAGCAGCTTGCGTAGTAGTAGCAGCTGCTCCATGTTAAATTACATAGCTATTTCTTTCAACCAATTTATTATATAAGGAATGAATACAGAGAATGAATACCTGAGCAGAAAGGCAGAAAATTTGGAGGAAAAAAAAAAAAAACATCACTAAAAGGCTTTTACATTTGGGAAAGGAAGAGTTGTTGTAGTGATAAAAGGTAAATGCAAATAAGTGCAATGGAAACAGATTCTGTGAATTGTTATGTGTGCGTGTATGTGTGTGGAGCAACGAGGGGACTGCAATGTTCACTGAATAATACAAGAAACAAACAGAAATGCCATGCTAGATGAAGAACATCAAGGAAATGCCACTGTGTATGAAGAGCTGCAGACACAAATGTAAGACGATAGCTTTGAAAAAACGGAGGGAGATTTTGAAACAACGCAGTTTGACCTAGACCAGGTTTGGTTCAAGGATCAAAAGATGTTACGTTTTTTATGCTTCAGGTTTTTGTCAAAATACCTCTTAATATCGGCTCCTCAAAAAAACAGCTCATGTAGTATGAAACGCTGCATCTAACTTGTCCAACCATGATCATAATGAGCCAACTCACGTGTAAATTTGCCTTGTTTCTGTTAAATTCTGTTAAAATGTGCAACACAGTTGGTTGGAAACCCGCCTCATGTTTCTCTCACAGAAATATGCAAGAGTCCCAAAGACAGGACCTTATTTGTGTTCTATTTACTTTTGTTGCTCCTTCACTGTACTATAAACAGAGCGCACATTCTCACGTTGTTTGTAACGATGCATTTTAGTTTGCTCGGACTCTTCTCTGTGTGAAAAGAAACCGAACCAAGGTGAAAACGCTCCAGCTTTATGAACTGATTTGAACTAGAGCGAAGGAACTATTGGTATGAAAAAGCCCTGAGACAATGAAAGTGAAGAATAACTAGGTTCAAATATATTTACAGCTGTTGGAAACCAAGGTATTAGTGGCCTGGCAGATTCTAGGAAAAGTCAATGTGGATATTAATTATAGATTTATGTACATGTAGCCGTGCCTTGTTGCCTCAGGAGAACACATGCAAAACATACGAGGACAAGCTGTAATAACCTCCTGAAGTTCTCCAAATAAACATGACTGTACACAGCTCATTTCCAATGCTGCAAACAGTCCACCTTACATTTGATTAGGAGGGATATTCTCTTTTATTTATAGTGTTTGTGGTTTCAGATTATCGAGTTTGTTGATGTAAAGACTTACAGGACTAATAGTTTGCAGAAGCATGCGGTCTCGACATTCTCCAGGTGTTTGAATGTTGACTGTGCCTGATTATGCGTATTTGTATGTGTGCAATGGAGCTTGAAGACTGATCTTTACGTCGTAGCGGTATGATTAGTGCGTGTGTATGTATGTAGAGCAGTTCTGTTTCCCCTACCGTCTGTGCTGCGGTTTATTTTGCTTACCGTGTAGATTTTTTTAATGTTGCTATCTGAGGGGCGCGGTGCAGTTTCACGGGAGAGACGGATACGGGAGACGTGTGTTTGAAAAGCAGCGCGGCTCCGTCTCTGTCTGTGTGTCTGAACAGGCGGAGAATGAGAATGAGAGCAAACAGCAGTGTGCAGCCAAGAGTAGCACAGCCACTCCATCACCGTGATAGGCCTTGTCATCCCTCTCTCCTTCTCCTCTCTCCGACTCCTGCACTCTGCATCTCCCTCCCTTCCACTCCCAGTGGTAAGGGCGGGGTGTAAAGTTCACTCCTGCCTAATTTATCAACCACCCTCCCTCCAGAGCCCTGTACAGTCATTAGCTACACACACTGACACAGCACCCCGGCTCACACCCTACCCTCATTTATTGTCTTTTTACAGCAAGGAAGCAGCATCAATTAATTAAAGGCTAAATTACCCCATGTCCCCAGGATGTACAGGAGGGGGGCAAGGGTGTTTTAGGTGGGGTTTGGTAGATTTGGGTGGGGTTCAGAGGTTGTGTGTGCTAGAAAAAAAAAAAAATCGGTGTCTGTGTCTTTCAGATGAACCCTTTAACACAGAGCCACATAGGTGGTCCATTCAAATCAGTGTGTTACTAATCGTATAGTATTGTCATTTGCAGTCAATTCAGACTCGTCCATTCATTTCATCTTTGGACCGGAAGACTGCGTATAATGTCGTGATTTTTGCAGTTTAAATTCATAGTAATATCAGTCTGTAAAATGTTAGAGTGATAGCATCCTGCTGGCAAAACAGCGGGTGTTGAAAGGTTAATGAAAGACTTTATATTTTTAATGAGGCTTCAGAAAATTCTCTTCTCTTTAAAGGACCATTGAGTGTGATTTAAGGGGATCTATCAGCAGAAATTGAACCGTTTTCCTGGGGCTTTTAGACGTATAGAGGGAGTTAGTCCTCTTCCATGTTGTACCGCCATGCTTCTACAGTAGCCCAGAACGGACAAACACTGCCTCTAGAGATGACCGGGGCATTTGGCATTTTTAGCAACCACCATGGGTTCTTCTACAGGCTTTGAAGGAGAGACTGAGGCGAGGGGTATTCCACTGGGTTCAATCAGGGGGAGCTAAGGCACGCTGGTATGCTTCTGAAATATTGATAATATGTCTTTTTTGCCATGCATTTTTATTTTTCTGCATCTCAACAAAAGAAAAGGAATGTTGATGGTGAACAGAATGGTGGGTTGACTTTTATCTGCGGACTTTCATCAGAAACAGCAGATACAACATTTACAAGAGCCATCAGAGGGTGTCGTACCCCCCCCCCAGCCACCACAAAATCAAGAAGTGGTACTTGTTACTGATGTTGACTTAGTTTCATTGACTTTTCTTTGACTCGTTTCAGAAAACAGCACCTTGAATCAGTCATCAATGTAGTAATCCTAATTGTCGTGAAACCAAATGATGTCAAACGGACAAGATGGATGGATAACAGCACAGAAGTGTAAAAGGCACTATTTCAACACATAACTCATAAAATGCAGCAAATTTGGTTGACTGGGTTTCCAGTTATACTGAAGTAATACGGAAACAAAATGATGACAGACGGACAGAGTGACTTGCTGACCACTTTATATGCCAGGGAGGACAATACTACCAAGTTCCACCAACTTCCTTGAAACTTCTTAGGAGAATAGAACGGAAGAGAAAATTAAAAGTCTTTTGGCCTCAATGTGGATTAAACTGTTGTTTTATGTGTTGCCTGAGCATTGCAGACCAGGTGACTACAACAACCTTATTGTGTCCTAACAGGTGCTTCAGGCTCAGTGCCCTTGTAAGGGCACACTCTGCAGTACGCTGCTCTGCTGTTTACTCTCTCAGTCAACCAGCTGCACTGCACGTTTATAATACTCTCATAAGTACGCTACAGATGGATATGGGTCCCTTCGCCGCCGCTCCCTGGCTTATGATTAATGAGCAGCACTTGGAGCCGCATGTGTTGCCGCCTCGCAGCTCCGACATGTCTTTCCATACCCGACATTTTGTATCCTCTGTGAAAAATGAGCTCCTTGGTGTCGTTCATTACACTGTTCCACTGCCAGAGCTCTCCCATGCATATTCCTGTACACTAAGCCTCGTGCCATGCTTGTACTGCGTGTGGGTGTCCGTGTCACTTTGCATCTAACTCACTTATCGAGACAGCTATCCAGTGAAAACGCACACAGAGGGGACGACTTGACTGTAATTTGGGACTGTTATAAAGGGAGACAAGTCCATAGAAGAAGACCTGACAGCCAAAGAAGGAAGGATTTTAGGCTTCCGTTGAGGACACGTTGGTTAAAACGCCCTGGCACAGCAGGAGAGTAGCCACATTTCTGCTGTGCCGGCATACTGATATGACAATGGTCTAGTAATCATTGTTCCCTTTGTGAAGTTATAGCTTTAATTTGGCCTGTCGGAGAATGAGGTCCATTTGTCTGACAGTGCTAGCCACAGTCAGTCGAGTGAATCGACACACGCACACACAAAGATGTACCACGATACACACAAAAACTCTTTATTTAAACACACACTGCACTGTCACACACTGTCGCGCACACAGATAAACACACTTCCTGCTACTCAGCGCTCTCTCAAGGGCATGTTCCAATAAAGCGGCATTGGAAAACAGCCATCTGATTGATTGGACCTAGAGACGGCAGCACAGGCAAATCCCCTAATGTGGCATAAATAAGGCTGCCGTGCTCCGATCGCTCTCTACAGACAATGTAAATTATATTGTCAGGCGCAGTCACTTCCCCACTTGCTGTGCAGCTAACAAGAGTCACAAGCCAAATCTCGACAAGGAGAGGAGGAGCTACCAGCAAGAAGGGATAGGGGAATTAATTAAAGTGGCAACCCACCTACACCACGTACACAAGCATGCGTACACATATAAACAGATGCATTAACACTAGGAGTGCACACACAGAACCTTACAGGTAGTGTCTGTGCGTTTGATTTATTTCCCTTGCTCCCGTGTGCTCCCCTCCCTCTCCTGTGGTTTTCAGTGAAGGTCGATGCGACAGCTCTGCTGAGGAACAGAGGTGATGCTGGCCAGCCATTTTGGAGCTAAGCTCCCTCCGTGTCTGCCCGAGGCCTGCAAATTCTCAGGAGACCGACAAACTCAACACAGAGCTCTGTGAATAATGTCATGTGTGATACACTGACTTCCATCATTTTAGAACTTCCCATGGCCGCTTTGGAGTGATTCAGAAACAAAGCTGAGCCAAGGACGAAAGATTTAGTGTCAGAATTTCCCTCCAGAGGCTGCTCCTTGTCTGCCTCTTCTCTTCATACTTTTTTTTACCAAAATTGTCCTTCCTGTCTCTTGCTCTTCATGCAGCTGTTTTTTGTCAGGTGGTTTCCAAGGCTTTGTCAGACCCCAGCTGTTTCATCCTGCCAAATTTGATCCTCACAACAAGGCTTTGTTGCTATGGAAGAAACACAATATGTATATGTCCTGTCAAATCATTATACTATTCATTAAACTATTCTGCTTTGTAAAATAGATGCAGAGATAGTTACTTTACTCATCCTCAGGGAAATTCAAAAGTCCAGAAGACCACATTAGAGACAAATACACAACGTATTAGTTACAATACGCAAAAATATAAAAAGGATGAAAAACACAATAGCTTATATTAACGTCATTCATACAGCATTATTGCACAGGGTCCAGTCCATTTCAGTTGTTGTGGCCATTGGTAAAGGTGTTGTACAGCCTGCAGGGGAGGCAAACGATCTCCTGTACAGTTCAGTCTGTTCTTTATGGCAGTGAAGATGAAGTGATATGCTGATGACAAGCCAACATAGCTTCCTAGAAATAGTGTGTCCTTGATGACAGAGCAATAAAACAGCTACTTGTACCACATGTAAATGTTTCTCACAGACGGTGAGCCTAAACCTACCGTAGACTGTGCAGCCCTTGCAATTATGGCGCCATAAGTAGACACATTCATAAGATGAGAAATGCTTAAAACAAACAGCATCTTTCACAAACCTGTATTCCCAGTAACACTGAAGCCCACAAGTGCTCCTTACTTGCAAGCTACCATGCATAGAAACAGCTTTGCCCTCTCTCTGTCAAACATTTCCTCCCATAGCCGGCTAAAAAAGTGTTTCCCAATGCTGACAGGGAGAATGGATGGCCTCCATTACGCCTGGCTACAAACACATTCCGCCAGGATGAAGGGGCCGTAAATTATCCTGCGAGCGAGCAGCCCAGGCCACAGCCGAGCCAACAACCCCCCCTTTGCTTCTAATGGGGTCGGCCCATCCACAGCCCGCACCGCACTGAATCACACACCTCATACCCAAACATACACTGTCACCTGTGTGTATATATACAGTGTGTGTTTGTATGTCGCTGAAATGAAGGGGGGCTCGTAGAATCAAGCACCTGGGAAGAAGTCCTTGAGCCCATCATCAGAATAAATCAGATTTAACAAAGACATGCACTGTAATAAAAAGCGGCATGGTTACTTTGGGATTTCTCCTGACTGGGCACAACAGACTTAAGTTAAATTACAGCACAATAACTGTGCATCAAGCCCACACTGACATCTCTAGGTGCCGTGATGCTGGGAGGCGTAACTGTAAAAACATCAGCAGTATGTCAGGTCAAATTCAGTTCACATGACACAAGTGCTCTTGGCAGCTGGAAAGACATCAAATAAACTGAGACATTGCCCCGTGGCGTGGTTAAATACTAAGTGTGTGCATGTAAATCATTACATGCAAATAGTAAATGTCAGGCAACATTGTGTTCCCACAAGGTAAAGCTTGTTCTTCTTGTGTGACAGTCCCCTCCCAGTCTCACCCTGCAGCACTGATAGTGATCTAGGTCCTCCCTTTTGGCAGTTGACAACAAAACCCCCAAAGGAGATATCTTTCTCCTGTAACTACCTCTCTTTCTTCTTGCTTGTGACATTTCATCCACATGTTTGTCTCTCCTTTTTTCTTTTCACACTACTGGGGGAGTCTTTCGAGGACAGCTGTTAAAGTAAATGGGGTCACAACAGGGACATTTCTTTGTAGCTTAGACAGGTGTGTTTGTACACGTACGTTTCTGAGTGTGTGTGTGTTTTATTGATGATCCTTTAGGACAGCTGCATGTTCGCGATCAATCTATAAATTCTTGGGTAATATAATATTTCTATCAGGGTGCTTTCTGTTGCATTTAAACAGAGCATGTCCTTGTAAAGAATTGAATTTTGTTTTGTTTTTTTTAACATTGACTCTCTTTGTCAAAGTGTGGTGACACTGAATAAAGCGTGTCTGACATCAAATTCCTTTTCCTTCTCTAACAATAAAGTTTTCTCAAGGGTTTTACCTGAAAGCCATAAAGCCAAACTTATTTTCAGATTTTTTCAAACACCAGTCAGTTGACTTGATACAGCTTTTGAATCAGCTTTCGTTAGGATCAGGTTTATTCTCATACGAAAAGACAAGCTAGCTAAGAGGTTAACTTTCTGCAGTGTTTGATGTCTGTATGTGGCTGCTGTGGCCATCTCTGTATGTCTGCAGACTTTTGCATTGGTTGATTTTTATACACCAATCACTCCTTGGGCTGGTTCTTATTAACATGGTCTGTGCTCTCACAATATTATATAAATGTTGGTCCCCAGAGCAGATGTAGGCATAAAAAAACAAACTTTTTCAAAGTTGCTGTACCTTCTTCCTGGACTAACGTTCAAAATAACCTGAAATAAGTAAAATTTACACGACTGAGAAAATATTGCTCTTGCTCAGTGGAATTTCTCCTTCCATAAATTGTGCCTGTTTTTTGTCCTTTTATTGCACACTAGTTGGAGATTG
>JAPQRN010000027.1:10929686-10966891 GCA_037367275.1 Coranthus polyacanthus
CACTCAAACCAAACTAAACTCCAGAATTCTGTCAGCTCCTTTTCTCCTAACACCCTGAATCCTGTTGACTTTGAACAGTTCCTCCATTTTTGTTGTTGAGGGAGTGATTCTTCCTGTGGCAGACATGCTTGCAATACTTCCCTGAGCTTTTCCTCTTGCCTTCAGTTCCTGCTTTCATTCTCCTTCTTCTTCTTCTTCTTCTTTCCCCCCCTCCCTCCCCTGTGTTTCTTTTCTCTCTCTTCCCTTCGCCCCCCCTCCTTCAAACATCACGCCTGGAGCTGACACTGAGCGTGACCCTGCCTTTATTGTTGCAGCGGGGCAGAGGCACAAACACAGGGCAGGGACTGTCACCCCAGTGATTAAAGAGCGCATGTTTTCAGTCAAACGCCTCAGAGGGGAGTGATCCCAGAGAGAAAGTGGGAGCGAGGGAGGGAGGAGAAGCTCGGAGTTGAACGGGGAGATAAAAAGCTCCGAGTTTCTCCCAGCATTTTCACAGCTGAAAAAGAAAAGCATTTTAGGAAGTCAAAAGGTACCATAGGGACATTTGTAGACGGGGAGTGATAAAGTGCGGAGGTTTTTATCAAAACTTAAACTAATATCTGTCAAGCGTTTTACACTCACATGATGGAGTATTGTGTTTAACAGCTTTCATGAGAGACAGCCTGAAAAACATAGTGTCACCATGTCTTAAGGAGCTGCTAACCGACTAAAAAGATTTAATTTGTGTGGCTTAAAATTAGTGCACTAACATCACATGTTGGTTTAAGTGGTGCTGCAGAAGTTTCTTTGGCCCTAAATGTGTCTTATTTCAGGATGCTAATAGGCCAAAAATATATTGGCATTGTCATCTAAGCGCTCTAAACCCTCGTTTAGACCACCACATGTGTGCAAGCACGACTAACAAAATGCAGCTAGAGGGAGATTTGTCCTTGGCAGGTCTGACCGAAGCAAATAAAAGAGCAGCTTGTTGAGTTATGGCTGTGGGTTGGAAAAATGAGAGAGCCATAGATGTGACATTTTGACCATTAGACCTTGCTCCGCAAAATATTATTTTTATTAATGTGAACAGGAATCGGTTTCTCCTACAACACTCGCGAGGATTAAAACAAATAGGGCCATGAAAGCGCCAGGCAAGGAAATAAATAAATAAATAGCAGGGCTGCCTCCATATTTCATATAACAGTCACCTCCAAGAGCTGTGGGCCTCTGTGTTAGGCGTCCAAGCTAAACACTTGGAAGTTTGCTCAGTCATAAATTAACAGCTTGACAGTCAAAAGTGTTCAAACTAATTTGTCAAATCTTGGTTGCTTTTTTCCACCGTTTAAATTCATTACAGCAGTTTTTCTTTCTTTCCACAAAGCTTCCAGAAATGTGTTTCCCAGTACCATGCAGGCCTCTGAAAAGATAATTCTTGAAACTAAAAGCCGACGAGTGTACATCACGTGTGCTGCAACCAAAAGCCATCAATTTTCCCTTCACAGAAATAGGCTGAATTAATTCCCACCCAAGTACAATTTATCTCCATGGGTTGCCGTCAAGGGATTGGGCTTTGAACAACCTCCAGGCATCAGATCAACGTTGAAGACTCACCAGCTCAACAACTTGTATTTTTGTTAATTCAGCAGTCGTGTTCTGCTTAAGTGGGATAATTGCTATTGACAGTTTTTGCCAAACATGCCAACACAGAATAAACACAGATGATGCATTTGGAAGAGATGCTGCATGATGGTTGCACAGGAGCGTACCGATAATGGGCTGTGGCTTTTCCTGCAACTGATGCGCTTTGACAGGATGTACACTGTAAATGTTTTTTTTCTTAAACTGTCTCACACTAATGCAGTAATTCTCAACCCAAAGTGCATGGGTACTTCTGCATTTAGAGGTTACCAGGAAAGACAAGTCAAGTGATATACTATGCTTTTGTTATTGTCAACAATTCTTATGGAAAAGACTAACACTTAATCATACAAATTGTATCTGTCACCCAATTTAGCTTATTCATCTGTGCCATAATGCTCTGTTGTTGCCACAAAATGATTAAAAACTCATCACTGAGCCTCAGCATTCCACTGGGAAATGTTTCTTTCTTGCAAAACAGCACAGAACGCTCACAAAAAACAGCTTCAAAGTACTTTTACCGATCACCAGTTTTACCATCTCTGGAGGCAGCAGAGTGGGACGCAGTCTGCCAGGTGGAACCCGTCTCCACTGTAAAAAGGGACAGTCATCATTAGACTGGAGTTTTAGTGTTACTTGGTATTCCTTCTATTTCACAAGAAGAAACTCGTCACCCTCTGCAATGAGGAGGCTTAATGGTGTGTTTTCAATCATTTCCAGACATCGGTGGAGCTGTACGGCACAGACAAACAAGACAGATCAGGTTACGGGTACATGGACAATACAATTTGTATGACAAAGTGTTAGTCTTTCCATGGCGATTATTGTTGAGTATAGAATATCATGTGGGTTTTTATGGCCCAGTAACCTCTAAACGCATAAGTATTTTTTTGTAAGGGTTACTGCATTACAACATGTATGTGAGAAAGTGTAAGAAAAATCATCCTGTCAGAGGGAATCATCATCAGATAGTACATGACATGCCTCACTCTCCTACTGACCTATGGCTGAAAGAAATGCTCTAAGAGGTGTGTCAGTCCCAATGTAAATGAAAAAGGCCTGATCTACGTCTGAAATCACCTTCGTTCTACATAACAAATAGTGTCTTAAACTAATAAATGCCACACTAGCTAGTTACCTTAGCCTACGTAGTTACCAGGCTAAGAGTAAGCATATTCCTCACTATAGCAGGATATTCCTTTAAGTGTACTACATGCAGTTTACAGCTGCACTGAGAGAAAACAGACATATTATTACCATGAAGCCAGTGACAAGAGTTTTGTTTTAGTGCGCCGTCCTTACCTCAGTCACAGCTAAAACCCCCTCCTCTGTGCTCCATCATCCAGTGCCTGACACATGCCAGCTCCCATCTCTCATCATCACTCCTACAGATCCATTTTCCCTCCCCACCCCCTCATATGTGTGAGTGTGTGTGTGTGTGTGGCCTGCATGATTGTGATATGTGGGCATGTGTGTGTGTGTGTGTGTGTGTCATACCCAAAGAGACAGACAGGCACACGAGCATGAAATCCACCAAACCTCCTCTAATTCCCCCTGTAATTTATGGCTCTCAGATACATGTCATGCTTAGGCTATACAAACGGTCCTTTGTCACTGACAGCAGCCTTTGATCAGGATGAATCGGATTCGCTGTCTTGCTGCCGCACCAGATCTGCCCCGCACTGCTGCTGTTGCTGCTTCGGCAAGGATTTCTGCTCACACACACGTACACACATGTGCAGCCTAATGGTGTTGAAAGTTTTCCACTCACACCTCAACACATTCACGTTCTTCCTAAAGTCAAAGCACGACTCCCCTCATCAGTTTACTCTGAACTTGTGACCCTGGCTAACACCCCCCTATTCACCCTGTCTCTCTGCAGGATGTCTTTACAGCAGGCCCCACTGGGTGATTGACAGCCGTAAGGGAATTATCGAGCCGCGGGAGGAGAGAGAAGGAGGTGAAGCTTTGAGGTCAAGCAACAGCAAGCAGAAGAGAGTTCAACATCTGTAAAGTCACACAAGCTGACATGACCCTTGTGCAAACTACCAGGGCCTCTGCCAGGCTAGCACATACACATTCTCACCTGTTGGAAACCATGTTGGTAGCCACTCGCTGCAAATTCCATCCAAATGAAAACATAAGGTTTTGGCTGGGATGTTTTGAAATGTGTGGCGTGGTGGGATTCTGTTTAAACTGTCAGCCAGAGGGACATGTGATTGTGTATGTGTGTGTGTGTGGAGTAGTGGTGTAGAGTGATTAAGCACGTCACTGTTGGCCTGTGGGATTGACAGTAACGCCGGCTGACTTGGGCACACAAGGGGGAGAAGACTGGGGGCACTTGTGTAACAGAGACACACAGGCAGGTACTGTTCTCCTGCCGAGCTCGAAACAAACTGCTGTTGACATCCCTGTCACCAACACTCATTTCTAGCGCTCAATGAGATTAGACTCAACTGGCGGCGGTAGAGACAGAGGCATCAAATTAAGCGAAAGAGGCTGACAGCGAGCATGTTCAGCGCGCTGGCTTTCTGCAGGCTGTTTTCTTCCGCTTTGCCTTGCATGAAATGTTATCTTTCAGCCTGCATTCCAAGAGGAGGGATCAAAGATTAAATTCGGGGTAGATTTGGGGAGCCGTTTGAAGAGCGAGCACAGCAAAAGGAAAAGTGTGAGTTCAAAAAAGGGGAACTTTGAGGTAGAGATGCATTCAAGACATGTCTGGTAGACAGATTTCATCATTTGGCTTCAACTTTTGCAGACTTTGTTGTGACGACATGAGCATAATTTACTCCTCTCTTTTTCTCTGTCACACACATGCACATATCATGTTCCCCACCCATTCACTCACCCACCCACATACACTTTGGGACATCTTATCCCTCACACACACAAACAAACACATTATGCCCCCGCCTACCTACCCGTACACTCACACATAGGCTTTTTGACAGAGTGAAGTTGTCAGGGAAATGGAGAGGAAATGACAGAGGGCATATTTTCACAAATCTCCCCTGTTGGCATGCTCCGCTCTGGCACAGGGCCTGTCAGCAGCCTGTCTCCTCAGTTTAGCCATCAGACACAGTCAGAGTGCCAAACACAGTGGGACACGCTCGTCCTTAGACAGGAGACAGGACAGAGAGAAACGTCAAGACACAGAGGAAGAAGAAGAGACAGATGCTGAGCCTGAGAAGCGAAATATGAACTGAGAAGGAGATGGAGAAAAGAGAGGCACAGTCAAAGCAGAGAGTCAAGAAGAGTTAGAGCGATTAAGAAATTTCATATCCATAGAAAGAGGTTAAGTCCAAGTCTACCCTCTGCTCCAACTGCTTCTCCCCCAAACAGAAATGTCAAATGCCAGGCTATTATCCCTTTTACCAGAACTGTAACATAAACCGTGGGGCTCGGGGCGCCGTGTGTCACCGCGACTTTGGGAAAGTGACTTTGACGAGGTGGCGGCCAGCCAAGGCCGGCGGTCCACACATCTACCTGCTTCACTGGAGGCACTGTATTGGCCTTCATGGCTGTCTCCCACAACCCCCTGCTCTGCTGCTGTTGCGTCCCTAAACACACACATGCGCTCCCCAGCTGTGTATGCCATCCTACAGCTGCAACAGACATTCTGCTGTTCTGCCGCACACCTCAGGGCTAACACAGCCTCCTGTCACAGAGCCCAACTAATTATCTTGGCGTAAAGAGGAAAAACACCAACAGGAGATGTTGCACATACAGTATTCTAAACAAATGCTTAGACCGTGAAGACTGGATGACAGGCAAAGTGAAGACCACGGAGGTTGTGAATATTACTTCACTTAAAGGTACACATATGTGAAGAAATTTACATGTATTAATTGCTTTTTTATTTCTAATGTATGAACAGATTGTAACATACCTTAAAAAATTAACATGTTCCCATTCATTCATGACTATCTTGGTTGTCTCCAACAGAAACTCCTTGTAAGCACTTATTGTACCTTTAAACTTGGATGATAAATGGTTCAAGTTGATCAAGCAATCATCAATCAAGTTGATGATATATTTTGTATAAAGTGTTTTGTGTTTGTGTTGTGCATAAGCACATACCTTTAGTATAAACCAAGTTTTATGTGACACCTGACTAAGCTTGCAAGAAATACAGGGGGAAATTCAATAATGAAACCAGCAGTGTGGGTCATAGTGCCACAACAGGCTGGTTTATTACAATAAGGGTCCCTAACAGCAATTATATAATTAAGTTAAACATTGAAGCATATTGACTGAGGGCTGTGACACTCCTGTGACCGGATACCAACACCAGCCACAGCACTAAAGAGATAAAACTATAAATTAAGACTATGTTCAATCTCTAAACACAATGAGTAAAAAATGCAAAATGATGCGTGATAACAGCAAGCAGCCCATGTTAATTTCAAACTAACCTCAGGAAATTACATCTTAATTAATATTAAAGAGATATTTTCATAACTTGCAGCACCTTCTGCAATCAAAATTCCTAAACCAAAATAAAACATTTTCTGGATTTGTTGTGACTTTCAAGGCTGGAATAGACGTGCAAGGCCTATCCACACATTTTGTTTTAGTATTGGAGAAAAGTCTGGCTCAACCCAGTATCATTTAGAAAAAGGGGAATAAACTTCCTGGCTTGCTTTTTTTTTTTTTTTTTATTCCAATCACAACCATCTTGTGCATCACTAAGCCAAAGATGCAGCAACAGTGTCTTTACAAAGAGTGTTGGGCAGCTTGTTTTGGGGACTGGCATTAAAGTGGCTAAACTCCTGCAAAAGAAAACACCACAAAAAACCAAGCAGACTTGCCTCGTTGCACAATCCAAATCTCCATCAAAACCTGCCATTTTCAGCATGTAGTTGCTAGCTTGGAGGTTGTTGTTTTCACATAGCGAGGGGTACTTTGAAAACAGTACAAAGATAGTGGAAGAGAATGTCAACAGAAATAGTCGGCCAATGGCAGCCTTATGCCAACAGACGACTTTCTGTGAGTCAGACTAAGGTTGGAATGATCATTAAGTTGCTCAAGATGTATCATCACTGTTAAAGAGAAAGGTCAATTACGACACCCAAGGAGCATTTTGAAAAGAAAAAAAGAAAGTCTTAAAAAAAACAAAAATTGCTAAAACAAGAAAATGTTGTTCTACACCAAAGATATCTGAGAATTCAAGACAATTATGAAATACTTCCTTCTGTTTCAAAACTATTCTATAACTGACAGATCCCTATATTTGAGATGTTTACAGACATATTTCAAACACATCAAAGTTTTCAAAAAGCAGGAGTACAGAAACAGTAGCTGTTTCTGTACTTCTGACATTGATGTTGAAGGAGAATGGAGGTCAGCCTACTGCTGCCGGGCTGCGTGGAAGCCTCGTGGGAAGGACTCGGGGCCAGAGCCACCTTTCACCACCACCCTGTCTGCAACAGGGACAGCGCCAGGAGTACAAACAAGGACACATATGTCTGCCGCTGTTTCCTGTGTGAGTGTATGTGTGTTTGTTTACATCATTCGGTGGTTTCTGCCAAGGGACTTTTGATTATCCTGTCCTGAGGGAGCCGTCTCCCTGGGGAGCGTGGGTGATTAGCTTGTGGCTATTGCCTGTCACCACTTCCCCCCACATCACTGCACACACACACTCACACAAACATCACACGCACAAAGTTACTTCACAGACATTTGCGCGCAATGGGAAGGGGAGATGCGGTTAACATGTACTCCCTAGGCGCTGTGAGGTCACCCAGTTCTCTATTTCAAAGGAGACAGGGTCGCCGTCGAGCCAGCCGAGGCCCTCTGGAAGCAACCAGTCATGTGTGATTTTCCAGTCCAGTGCTCAGTGATGAGCAGGTCTGGCCATGGTGCAGCCCCCGGGGCCCGGCCTGCAGAGAGACTGGCGGGCTTGGAGCTTGTCCACCTTCTGCTCTGGCCTTGTCGTATCATTGGAAATGAGGGCTCATCATCGCCTGCCAACCAGCGCTGCAGTCATCACTCTCCTCCGCTCCCTCTGCCTCACTGGGGCCCCAGCCCTGGTAAATTATGCTTACCCACACCATTATTAGACTCATTATAGACCCATTTGAGTGGCTTTCAGCCTGTCACAGGCGCTCAACTATGTCTTCGGCTTGACTTGATTTCCTCTGACAGGCTTTTCTTAAACTAAAAGGCTGGGGAGGGGAGGTGGAGAGATGGAAGACTCCAGAGAAAGAGGAAAATGCATCTTGAAAGAGTCAAGCAAGGTTTTTTTAGTTTGATGTAGAACATTCATTTGCTTTTATGATGTGGCACATATTGCAGATTTTGCTGTGGTTCGTCTTTAAAAAATAATTTTTGCATTTCAGTTGGGAGCACACGGATATAAATGCTTTAAGGGGCAAGGAAACTGGCAGGTTGAGTCCATCTTGCTGGTTGTTGACACATTTTTAAACACAGATGAGAAATGACCCTCATTTCTGGAAACCTAAGGCCTTTCAATTTTACTGTGGTTGGCAAACCAACGCAGCTCACTTGGATTCCCAATTGCCTGTCAACTGCTGGGTCTGCCATCCATTCATTTCCCAAGTCGTGTCCCTGCTAAGTCTTTCGCTACATCTTTCATTCTGTCATCGCTAACATGATAGGGAATTCCCCAGGAGTAGGAGAAACTTCATTGGTAAAGACTCTGAGAAGTGAGTACCAGTTTCCCTCCATGTTAGATCTGAACAGAGCCAAGATCTCTCAATCTGTGACGGCTCATTTGGAAATGTGGCCCTGGGCTCTTGTTCCCTCTCGCCCTTGCCAAAAACAATAATTCTTTTTCATTTCTCCGGCTCAATTTTATAATTTTGTAATTTTTCAATGTCAGCTATGTTCTTTTGAAGTATTTTATTGAATTTCCTGCTGGACTCAGCTCTAAAGTCCATTTTCTGTTTTGCTCCAGCTTAGCTCACAACTGCTGTTTCACTTTTCTGTCTGACAGTCTTACGCAAACTGATCAGCCTCTAAAAGCTGTCCAATTCACTTTTCAGTCTTGAATCCACTTTTTAAAAACAGCTCCTCCTACTGCATCAGTTGTAATCATTATTTCTTCATCTGGATTTGTCATTATTTTCGTTGCCTATCACCTCTCGACTCTGTCAAGAGGAGCTGTGGGTGATATCATTGTCATGTCAGTGCTCATTTACATCACATGGATTGACAGGAGGACCCGGGCCAGCTCTGCTTCTGATAATGCCTGATCTAATCCATACCACTGTGTACTTTCTCCCACTCAGCTCCTCTGTTCTTGGCATCGATGCCTTTAAACCCAAAAAGCCTCTCTCTCTCACCCCCCTACATGTGTTTGCAATTCCCCTCCAGGGGGTTATAAACATCATCTCAATTCGTCTCAAAGCATGAAGCATCGCAAGAGAAACTAAAGTGGGAGACAAGACGGCCCTCTCTGCCCCCCTTTTTGGAGGAGAAGAGCCTGAGTGTGTTTGGCGGAGTTGGACGTGAGGCTCGCTCTTTGGGATGTGGGAGTTTAAGAAGAGAGTGCCACGCTGGCCTAATCACATTACGGGTGCCATATTATGTGTCAAGCTGTCACTTTCAATTTGAGCCACTGCACTGCAGCGGCGGGCCCTGGCTTTTCTTCATATTTCTGTTTTGATTGGGGCTTGATAGCGACTAGACTGGAACTGGGTGTAAACAGCGAGCTGGGGAAACGCCATTCCACCGCAGTGAAGCGTCGTGATCATATGTTTACAATTAGTATTGGTTCTGGTGTGGATCGGGGGTTAGTGTGAGTCTATGGGGGCTGGGGAGATCGTTCTCACTGACCTCTTCGCGCTGAATCACATGTCTAATCTTATTCTTGTCTCCCATTTGAACTGATGTCATGTGTCTCATCGTCCAATCTGTCACACTGGTTGACGTGGAAACCATGTCAAAAGGCTTGTGGGGGGAAGGAGAAGGCGGAGGATTGTGCAGGAAAAGTCTGCATAGTCGCTCAGCTCCATGAGCGGGGTAAATTGAGGAGATACAGACTGACAAGAGGGAAAGAGAAGGTAGGAGGGGTTATGGGATGGGGCGTGAGTTCAGTCAAACCCAATTGTCCTCCAATTGAGTGGAATGACTCAGAGGAATTGGTAGAAGTTGGGTCTTTTGTGTGCGAGTGCCTGAAACATTTGAGCGATAGGGTTGAAATCCCCCCATTTTTCTACTCCGGAGACTCTGTTTGTACAGCTATTCAGATCCAGCCTCCCATGAGCAATCACTGTCCTCCCTTTCTCTCTCTCTCTCCTTCCCTCCCTGCACTTATCTATCTGTAGCTCCATCTCTCCATCTGTCTCCGTCCGATAGATCAACGGCTTGGTGATAAAGCCCAGGAACCTGTCAGAGCTGAGGGCTTCGAGCTGCTCTTTCAGACTGTGCTTCGCTATCAGTCGACAGAAGAAACAAAAATAAGTGAACACAAGCGACGGAGGGAGAAGACGAGGGGTGACGGTGAAGGAAAGTGAAAGGGGGAGATGTGCCTAGGTGGCCACGCTGACATCCCGAGACATCCAGCTGGTTACCTGTCATTTCTAATGGGTTTTCATCTCAATCTCTTCTGGAAAAGGAATATATCCCACTACCAGAAGAATGCTTGACCCAGCAATCAAATCTGGTCCTATCAATAGCCACATTTGTATTTTCACAAGCTGATGGCCTCGAAGAGAACAATTAATGTTCTAGTTCAGCTTAAAGTAGTAATCAAGTAGCAAATGAGAGTAGTGCTGAAGTGTAAAAAAATACATTTAAGGTGATAAAAAAAGATTCGTGCGAGCTTCCTGTTAGCTAACAGACTATTTAGCTTTTCCACATTAGCAACTAATTTCTTTATTTATAACCTTTATTTAAACTCGGATAATATTGCGTTACAGGCATCATTTGCAGTATAATATATTGAATATTTGTACAAACAGTGGAGGCAAAACCAACACAGGAGGCAATTCAGTAAATAATAGCCTAAAGCAAGAAACTCTGATAGCGATAAAAACAATAGAAGGCAATTCAGTACAACAATAAAACAATAAAACCGTTAAATGTCATTTAAATTACATTTATTTGTGAGATAGCAGTAAATGCAAATGCTTACTTACTTCCTAGAGCTGCTGTAAAGGGAGGGTGTGAACCTCACTGTTTTTGTCCCTTGTAACAGAGCGTGAACAGAATGTGATTCCTCTCGCCATAAATCTATTAGTGTAGGATTATTGAATCACAAATGCAGTCTCTCAGTAGCTAAATGCTGCTGTTAGCTGTAAAAGTCTGCTAGTTTGAGAGATACATTAGGCTATTTGGCTTAGCTCAGTTTAACATCCTAACTGCACAATTCAGTACTACGTAGTTCAGTCTTTTCATATGTTTTCAGCATGTTTTCAAACATCTTGGAATTTCCTTTACACTTTAATAGACATCGACTTTATGAACATGTAAGTCTTGTGACTCATTGAAATGCCACTTAGAAACTGGATTTAACAAGCAACGAGGTAAAATGGTCATATAATAGTGCACCCTGAAAGCTAGTTAGCCATATCTTCGAAACACGGTCCTGAACTTGTGAACTTCACGGGCTGTGGGAAGCCAGAGCATCCATTTTGTATGGATCTCAAAGGTCTGGATGGTGTAAGAGAGCGCTGTTTTCTTCCCCGTCTTTACCAAATCCTGTATGTTTCATGCTTCTTTCAGCCACTTTGAACATTTTATTCCTGTCACTTTGTTGTTAATGCAAGACTAATCCTTTGAAGGGCAATACATCCATCGGTCGTCAACATTATTCATGCTTCTTTCCAGTACGATGCTGGCCAAATTACAAAGGACAAATGATACAGCACAAGGACCTGATTATCCAAATGCAGTTACTAAGGCATCCATAAAAGTGGAAGTAAGTTGTCATGCTCTGAGTATTTCATCTGACTTGATTTATTATACCTCATTTACATTCAAGCTTCTCATAGAGCTAATGGTCCATAAATCCTGTGTAGATAATGTCCATAGATTAAAGTGAAATAACAGGCAGTATAAATCAATCTTAGGACAGAGTGATCTGTTGTTTCAATAATGTGCATCATTAGTTTCAAATGCCGACCCCAGACACACACACATACAAAACTCTTTATCTTTACTCGGTCTCTTACTCTCTCTCCGTCTTTTCACACATGAAAGATGGTGCTGTGGTGGGTTAAGGCTGTAGTTTCTGGCATTCACTCTTTGGTCTTCCATATGGAGCATCTCCATGTCTACTCCTTTCACAAGAGAATAGTACAGCTGAATCATAACGGCACCAAAAAAAGCAGAATAAATGAATGCATTGACCTCTGATGTTGGACAGTCAATAGACGAGTCCAGAGGCTTGTTTCATGAAGGTGTTTTAGACTGGTCTGTAGTGCTAAACCTGTCTCAGATTTAATGTAATGCAAGTTAGACAGTTTCACAAAAATGAAGTCTGGCTTATTCGAAGCCTAAAATGTTAGCAACACAGGTCATAATTTGTGGTTTGTTAGTGGTGTAATAATATTGTGGAATGAGAAGAGAAAACATTTTTTTAAAGACCGCAGAGACTGCTGGAAATATAAAGTGATGAGGAGACTATCAATTATTTAGTCAAAGGTAACTATCCTGAGGCTGAGCCTGACTGAAGAGTTATCGTAAGTGCTAAGCCTGGCCACATTAATAGCTCATACTACAGGAGTTTCAGGCTTTACCCCAGATTTTCTCCTCTGGTCTCTGACCTTGACATATTTGATATTTAGTTATAATCTGAATGACTAAGTCCAAACAGATCCAGAGTAGCCAATGAGAGGGACACTGGTGGAGTTACCAAGTAATGGTAAACATTCTGGCCCTTGAGGCTAACAAAGCTAGCGTCAGCCATCATACTGGTTTTGGCAGATATTTAAACTGACAGTAAATATCTCACCTCCAGTTCTCCCCAACCACTTTCTCATCCAGACTCGTTTAGCCTTCTGCTTTTGTTTTTTCTCTCTGAAAATGATCTCTACGGGCCATGATGTGAGATCATGTGAGGTGGCCATAGCTCCCTCTGGCAGATAATCTTAATATCATATATACCGTGTGTGCATATTGCAGGTTAAAGAGAAGATTATTTGTATAGATTCTCCTTATGTGTATGATGCAACCCGACTTCATATCGTTTAGTCCTCCTTAGTAACTCCTTTGAGCAAAGATTCAGTGGTATTATTTTTTAATATAAATACTGTGCCTGAATTGTGCCAGTGAAATATCCTTCAACTGTTAAAGGTAAAGTATGTAACAAACCGTTCAAACTTCTTCTCTTCTCAGCAAACGAGGGAGAGAGAGTGGTAGTCGAGTGAGTAATAGACTCAATGGGAAAGTGAGCTGCGATGGCGAGAAGAAAACTGTGAAATAGGAAAATAAAATGCTATTTTCAGATTTAAAACACACACATACACCCACCCACACCACCGGATAACTTCGTAGGAGTTTCCTCCTCCTGTGCTAGAGACGGCAGAGGTGTGTGTGTGTGCTTTGCCCAGAGTTTTGTCTCTCCGACAGAACTACTCTACACTAAGAGTAGTGCAGTAAGAAGAGCAGAATGAACCCGAGATGCTTCGTTTTCATATTGTTCCACCCGATTGACTGGAGGTACATACACACTGTCCAAAGGTTGACGCCCAAGAAACGGCCCGAACACAGCAAAACAAGAGGAAAATAGAAAATATGAACAGAAGGCAGGGTCTCTGCAGGATTTTTTAGGAAAATGTTACATATTTTGACTGTAAAATTCTTCCTCAGTGTGAAAGTTTTCTGCTGGAGTGAACTAAGCCGAGTGGGTTGAAGTGATGGGAAGATCTTTTTTTTTTTTTTTTAATTGAAAAAAGTCCAAATTAATGTACCCACAAACTAAATAGGTCCCACTTAAGATAGTCAAGAACTAAACAGCTTTGTGCAGCAGATACATTTAGAAATAAATCTGAAGTATGACTGTTAGTCAGATCTAAGCCTTAGTCAGAGTCTATCTTTATAAAACACGTCCTCATGAAAAAGACCTTGATGACCTGTAGCATGTCATTCACTGTCTCTAACCCTTGTGCCCTGTCTCTCTTCAGTGTCTCTAAAAAAAGACGAAATGCCCGAGAAAGCTTTGAAATTTAATTACTAGGTCTTGAGTGGGCAGATTGACCAAACAGATTTTACAGGAAAATGTCTTGATGTCTTTTGCAAAGCATGACATGCTGACGTGAAACATTTTTTTATTTGTGGTGGATTTGTCGTTGTGCGTTTTAATGGTTATGGCCTTTTTACAGAGCACGTAGCCATGCCATGGACTATGAGGCAGCTGACATGTACATCCTGAGAAAAATTAAATGTCTAAAATGGATACACAGATAATGGTGACCACAGGGACATGGAGTTTTTGATGGCAGAGGAGATTGTTAATAAAGAAAACAGTGCAAAAGAAGTTGGAAAAAAGCCGAAAAAAAGGTTCAGTGACACACTTTTAAAGTTAGAAATATAAAACAGGAACTAAATTAAGATGCTGGACCTTCTGTCTAATCCAAAAACAGCCTACAGTGTGTTTCTAAGATCCGACATGATTCTTGAGATCTGCAGTGGAAAAGCGCCACACATTCAATAAATTACACTTTACTCACACAGTAAAATGAAAACCCATGACAAACGTTTACTCCAGTATCTGAAGAAAACACGCTTACTGGTTTATGAACACACTCAGCAGTTCCCAGCACAAGTAGGGGTTTAATATTTTACAAGGGAGCAAAAATTATTGACTCTAATAAATATGCGCACATGTGCTGCTTGTGCAGAGTTATTGGCACTGGCAGGCCACATTAATGTGTCACATTAAAGTACACCGCCTGTTGACAAGCCCTGTTTGACCCTGTCAGTGTACACGCTCACATGGATTATTACATCCTCAGCACTGTGTCTTTCTCTGTATTTTAAGAAATGTTATTCACTTGTACCCTGAAACTCAGAGAAGAATACTTTAAATCTCCTAAGGTTAAAAGTGAATAATGCAATGCAGATTCTGATGTGTCAACCACCAATAAGAGGAAGTAGCAGCAGTGAGAGACAGAGAGAAAATAAAAGTAAGAAGGAATTGCAGAGAAAGAGGGAGAGAGACATCAAAGGCCAAGTGTTTTCCATACAAGAGGGCGAGCAGGGCTTTAGATCAGACAAGCTCTTCTGTAAACAGCCTCCTCAGATCCTGCCAGCAGGAGGTTCCCCTTCAGCACGCTGCTTTGTCTATCAAAGTACTCCCATAGTATTGAGGGGGCACTGGAGCATTGCCGCTTGCCACTTCCCTCCCTCCTCATATAGAAAACCAGGCGCCCCCCCAACACTGAATCACAAAATAAAGGTGATTATCCCCCACCACCACCAGCACTTCCACCTCCTTTGCCCTTGTTCCTGCCTCTAGCTCCTCATTCTCCATGTGTTTCAAAGGTTCCTCTCTTAAAACTTCCTCCTTCTCCTCCTCCTCCTCTGCCTTCAAACAGTTGTATTGTTCTTGAGAAAACACTTTTCACTAATGGTGTACTTTTACTAAATCTTTGACCTTAGCATATTTCCTGGCAAATGAGGCAACAAGGGGACGAAAAGGGGGCAAGAGAGCCATCAAAGGAAAAAACAGAAATGCCAAACGAGAATGAGAACCATGCCAAACTTATTAACAAGAACACTGTTTCTCCTCTGAGTCTGACTGGAAAGTAATTGTCGGGCTGATTTCCTTCTTCTTCTTCTTCTCTCCACTCTTTTCAACGGGCTTCAGGAGCCAGCTTTACAAGCTCTTCCCTGCTCTCATCCTCCACTGATCAAAGCCAGCTCGCACAGATATATTTCCCCTCACAGACAATGCCTCCTCTCAAGGTGCTGTCAGGTTCCCTTCTTTGCTTTAATTTCATCTCTTAAACTTTTTTTTTAATCCCCGTACCCCCTGCCTCCCTTCCCTCTCCTTCTTTTGTGAAGGCTGTCAGCCGTGACAGTTTGTTGCCAGGAGGGACTTGTGGGAAGAGAAGGTAGGTGCACTTTTACAAAGAGCCGCCGCCTGGCTGCACCTCACTCACACTGTCACTCAAAACAGGCCGACTCGTGCTTGCACACACACATATGTGCATGCAGTCAAGGTGACACGCCCGCCTGTCATGCGCCAGCACCCGCAACAATGCAACACTCGTACATTTACACTCAAACCCACACAGCGAAACATGACAGACACCTTGACCTTGTGTTTGTTGTGTCACGTAACGTATCAGTGCTGAAGCAAGGGGCTGGGGAGGTGGTGAGTTGGGCTGTGAAGCCAGTTGCACTGTCTGGGTGTCTCAGATCATAAGCCAGAAGGAAACTCGGAGCGACAGAGCTGTGATGGAGCGCTGGCAGAGCCGGCGCTGACAGGGCTTAGATGACAGACACAGGCTGACAGACGCTGACATCTCCCTGTCGCCTCGGGGAGACACGCAGCCCTGAGTGAAACCTGAGGAGTCCTCCCTGCAGCCATAACTACCAACCATCCCTCGCAAGCCTAATCCCTTAAAGTTCTCACAAAGACACCCAGGTGACAGAAGGGCAGGAGGAAAAAGGAAGACAAGAGGAGTATCATTTAATTTTCTGAAAGAGAAAGATGATGAGGAGAGAGTACGCCTTGAGGGAAAGGATTGAGTTTGTGAAACATTAATTACACCTTTCCCTCCTCCTCCTGCCCTCCTCACCCCCTGTCTGTCTGTCTTCATTTTAGAGGTACCAGGGCAGCTCCGAGCAGGTGAATACCTTCATCTGTTCTTGTAGAGGCAGTTGTAGGCAAGCTGAGGAATTATTCTGATGTTTTGTCGAAAGTCAAAATTTTTCCTTCCGAGCTTCACCATCTATGATATTAACAGAAAACACCAGCAGATATGGTTTTTCAAGGCAATATCCAGCATCTTAATGACATTTAGGCAATTCTGAACCAGCTCGTGCAAAAATCCTTATAATATATACCGAATTCTGGAAAACAATTTCCTCCGGCTAAAAGAAGATAAAGTGTCAGTGTTGCAATAAAATCAAAGCCAAATTCAATTTTACTGCAAGATGACCCCGCATTGTTTGGAGTTCTCATTAAAGTGCTGGACAAGCTCGATTCCAGTGAATGAAAGGGTTGTGTTTTTTGTAGAACTGGAGTCAATCTAAACACATCCTCGTGTCTTCCTTTTTGTACTTCCTACAGGTATTAAAAAAACTGTATACTAATCTGGGAAGTTTATATCCTGTACAGAATCTGTGCAGATATGTTGGCGGAAAAAACACCAGCATATCTTCTGGTGTTTTCCGTTGCCTATAGTCGAGTTTCACCTGCTGTTTGACCTTCTCTTTAATGTAAAGGATACATTTCATGCTTTTTTCTTCAAAAAAGATCCCATTACCTATGACAGACATTACATGTGAAAAAACAGTCCAAAACATTAAGACACAAAAAACAAACAAACGCAACTTCTTTAACTTTTGTTCTGTCTTCAGTGCCATGTTTTTCCGTTTCTCATCTTAAGAAGCAGTTATGTGACTGTAGCTCATAAATGCTACGAGGTAACTGAGGCTAAGGGTTATTTCAGCACATCGAATCTAACCTGTCTGACAACATTATCAAGTGTTTTCTTGACAAAGAGACATCTGTGGTGTACCACAAGAGTTTCACCAAACCTGTCACAGCATCCATCATGAAATGTAAACGCTTCTAATTGGTAAAGTACCTAGTCAACAGCAAGGTCTCATGGGTAATCAGAAGGTGGCAAATATGTTATAGAGGCCTTCTTAATGCTAAAGAAAACTGTCATGTTAAAATTTCCATCAGCACTAAGTCACAAAACTCAGAATCCTTATAACCTACAGCAAGGAGGTTATGTGATCACTCGTGTCTGTTTGTCCGTCAGCAGGATTTAACAAAAACTTCTGCACCAATTTTCATGATGGAAGAGTCAGATATGAGCCAAGAACAAGCCTTAAATTTTGGAGCTGGAATTGTTTTTCACTTTCACAACATTAGGGAGCCCCAGGCTAACTCAGAATGGTAACAGTCAGTTAAACAACAGTGAAACAAACTGACAAACAGCAGGTATAAAAGTTGTGGTTTAATAATATTGTGGTACGAGAAGAGGAGTGGACGATTGTCCTTGGTGGAGGTTCGCTCCCTCTGAGTGCCCTTCTGGTTCACAGTAATGAGACCACTGCACTGGAACAGTGATTTTGAGGATGTTATTAAATAGGTTGATGAATATTATAGATTGGGGAAATAGTGTTGTAGTAAAGACGACCTTAAACAAGACCAAGTCAAGACCAAGACCAGACCAAATGTACAGCAAGGGCATTATGACGACCAAGTTTTTCAAGTAGTTGCATATGTTATGATATAGCTAAACCAGCTAAACACTGAAATAACTTCATCTTTAACAATCATCCACAGAAATTATTATTACAGAAGATTTGGCTGATATCTTCTCCAGACAACCACAGATTCCTCAAATTGGCAAGTTATTGGTTGTATTTGAAGCAGGACGTTACATCATATCACAGTAATGATGTTCCCTGCGGTTTTTCGCTCTTGGCCGGTCTTGAATCAAAATAAAAAAAGTTAAATATGGTCAGGACCGATATCGAGATCTTCAAAAAGTGAGACCGAGACCGATGTCGGTTACTAACACCACAGATCAGGGAGCTTTAGAAATGGTCTCAATATGCCAAATGAAAAACTGTCAATGCACTTGCAAATTTATCCAAATTAGTGTGGATACATTTTCATTCCACACAAGGCCCCCCACTGCTCCTCGAGGGCTCTGCCAGTCTTTCTGAATAGGCAGCCAGCTGGGTGCTATAAAATCACCTCAAGCACTCAGTAACCTTGAGTACTGTGTGTCATGGCTTAAAGGATGATTGCGCTGTCTTTGATGAGCGAAGGTGCCTCATCTCACACCTCTCCTTAAAACTTCAAGAGACGGCCACTCAGCTTCCAGGAATGAGGATATTAGCTTGTCAGTGGGGTGATAAGTTTAACACAATAGGGGCGGTATAACTAGAGAGGATATATTGGGCAAGTCAAGGGGTCGGAGAGCACCAGTCACATGCTATTAGGCTCATGCTGGGTTATTTTCCGAAGAGAAGGGTGGAAGGGTGGGTTCAAAGCATGTATGGTTCCTCAACCAAACTTGAGCCTTACTGTCTGAAACGAAACAGTTTGAGAAGGGAAACGGCACAATCCGTCTGCGCGTCCAATTGGTTGTTTACAGTTCCACTTTTTTGTGATTTCAAAGGTCTTGGCTGGCACACAGACAAAACTTTGGCTAAAAACTGAAATGCTCCTCCACAAGCTTTTAAAAAGTCAACATCAAGAGCGTATTTATTTTGAGCTCTCCCGAAGGCAACACGGGTTAAAGTTGAGCCGTTGTGTTTCAGATCACCCATGTGATGTCTGAGTCAAGGGAAGACTCGCACACCCCTGCATCTATTTTGCCATCTTCAAAGTTATTGTTTGTGATCTCAGACATGAATGTCGAGTGAGAATCTATATGACATGACGTATTCTCCATAGTTCTCCTTTCTTTCCTCTACCTCAGTCTTTCTCCCAGTTTCTCCGGTGGCAAACAACACATTACTTTGACTGACAGCTCCAATCATTCTACTGTGTTTGCTTGGCAAGTTCAAAATGTGACTGACACTCAGCTCATTGGATGGGGGGGTGTCAGGAAGGGAGGGAAAGGGGGCAAGAAATTAAAGAGAAAACAAAATCCTCCCTGCATGACAACTCCCCCCTCCCTCTGCCATTCAATCCCCCCCGCCTCCACTCCTTCTCTTCCTCCTCTCCATCCTTTTCTGTCATCTTTCCATTTCTGTCATTCCTTTTTCTCCCGCAAAATCCGTTTTGATAGCAAATCACCATGGGCCCGCCAAATGACAGATAATCCTTCACAGTTTTATCACTAAACCCTCTTCTTCTTATTTTGTCTCGCAGCATGTACAGTACGTACAGCTGCCGTGTTTGCTGATACAATCTGCCAGCCAACACGAGCCGTGGCAGATCACGCAGAACAGAGGAGACTCGCCTCCACAGCCACAGATCTATCAGAGTAATATCATTTTATACATAAAAGAGAAGAACCATTTACATATATTTAGGAGAAGGGCTGTTGAGTACTTCCGGATTTCTATATTTATTTTACTTCATATTGGCAAAAAACATCTCATGACCGTGTTTAAATTTTCCTTCATATTCCTTTAGAAATCTTAGAAAGTATGAAAATAGCCTCAGTAAGACAGAGCGTTTCTGGGATCAGGTTAATGCAAGCTGAAATTTGAATTCATTTCATTTTCTGGCAAGGAAATATATAACAATAGCACAGCTTTTCTGCATATTTCTGCATATGAATCCATTTTTCATAAGAGGATAATAGTTTTTGGGCATATAAGTAGAAACAGTGTCTAAGCTTCTAGCCTCTGATTGGACATTTCCCATGGCAGCACATGACTGACGTCTGAGGCAGCAGTGCTAGGAAACGTCTTGCCACGTCTTTGGTAGCTACTATATAGCCAAGAAGCAAGTTCACATACATTCAGTGTTAACCAATTTCAATTTCTTTAAAATCTTAAACGTATGGCAGGTGCCATTGTGCTGCTGAAAAATGTTTTACTATCATACACTGAGAAATTACATAAAAGGGTGAGTCTAGACGTTATGTTAGATGTTACTTTTAATTCATAATATTTCAAAAACAACTACCTCACACAGTATTTTAAAGATCTATGCAAAAGAAATGGTCTAGCTAGCGCCGTCTTTCCTTCAATCGTCCAAAATAACAAGACCATCAAAGCTCACAGAACGGCAAAATTAAGTCAAGTTAACTCAATTTTATTTAATTACATTACAAATTTGCTTCAAGGGGCTTTATAATGTGCACAATATATGCCATGTCCCTTCAACCCTCAGTTCGACTAAGGAAAAGTCCCTCTCTCAGGATGGACAGTGTTATATACAATCTGTAAATTCTATAACTGCAGCATTCTGTACATTCCATCATTATGAAAATTACTTACAGAGCTTAAAATCACATGTGGGACTAAGCTGCAGCTGACGACGTTGATTAACGGCCTACGTGCAAAGTGAATTTCAAGTGATATTGCAAACTTTGTCTCATTCCTGCCCAACCAGAAGTGACTCAGAACCAAAACCTGAGCGTTAAATAGGAGGCTCTGTCAGTAGAAATGAAGCAGAAATTATGAGTTCTATTTTCCTTTGACAAAGTTACATTTCACATACGTGAATCTTTTCCAACTCAGTGGCTGTTTCTTTCATTTGAAGGTAAGATTACTATGTGTCAAAATAAATATTTAGTGACTTTTTAAAAAGGGTGCTGAAGTGATTTACAATCAAAACACAATAGAAGCTACTGTGAAAAGTGGCAACAACTCCAAACAGGCACTGACAGCTATGACAGCATTTGAACCTGTACCTATAATTTACCTCTACAAGTCAATTATCTCTATTAAAAATGGGGAACATGTTTTGTATATATACATAATAACCGATCATAAGCGACCTGTAATTTATTGTTGTCAGTCTCAGAGCAAAAGGCACGACAAGTCAGTTTGGCTGCCTCATCAAAGAGAGCAACGGCTCAAAGCGACACTGATGACAAATATGGGCGGTGAGAAAGTAAGGCGAGGAATTAACCAGATGATTTACTCCGGAAAGCTCTGCCTCCAATAATGGCTTGGCCTGAGGGATGACTCTGATCCAGCAGAGAGAAAGAAAGGCAGAGAATAAAGACACTAGAGAGACTCGATTCCTCTTCATTGTTTAGAACATTTACCCTCCGATGTTAAAATCCTCATCTGATGAAGAGGTAAATCCTGCCAGTCTTTTATTCGGCGCTCAATATAAAGGAGCCGGAGAAACCATTCATACACCTGCACAGGGCGTAATGCCGCCATCCTTCTCCCTTAGGGTCAAACAGGCAGTAAATCTCTTTGCAAAATAACTTCCTTTCAGCGGCCTTATAGCGGATTCGCTTCTATACTTCTTATACAGATACAGATGATGTCCTCGGAGACGGGGAGGATGTCAAGGAACAGAAAACAATGAAGGCAGAGGCAAAGTGGAGGCGCACAGAGGATCAATGTGGAGAAATGAAAAGGCAGAGGACGTCGGAAGCAAAGTTGAGAGCACGAAAGGAGGGTTTTTGATGTGGTTTGTTGGTATTAGTGGGAACAAAGTGAAAGGTTGCGTAAGACTTAAAGAATGAAAAATGATGAAAAATAACAGATCCACCGAGGAGTACTGTTAAGCTATAAATTATTATAACACTCTAGCACCCTTTCTAGCATTATACAGGTAATATATAATGCACTTACAGTCCTTTTTTCCAAACAGAGATAGAGGTATATTTGTGTATGCCTTTGTTTGATCTATGTGGCATTGTGAATGCAAAGCGTATCCTTTCTAGTGCCACATGTGTGTTCATTGAAGTGTGTTCTAAGGAAAGATAGAAAGAAAAGAATAGAGAGAGAAAGGGAGGGAGGGAGTGTTGTGTTGTGTTGGATTTGCAGGCAAATGTGATTTATGTTGGGGAACTTTGATCTTTTAAAAGGCTTTGGGATTTTACACAACAATAATTCTCTTTGGCCTCAGTTTAAATAAATGATGTGGCTGTGGCGAGTGTCCAATATTGGTTTTAATAGACCTATCGGGGTTGGATACAGCAAAAGAGATGGGGAGAGATAGGCTGTAGCAACACTTTACAGATTTTCTTTACTGAACTCCAAAGATGGGATGTTATAAGACCGTGTTACTTAATGTCACAACACGGCTTATAAATGGAAGCTGAGGCTCCATTTGTTGAAAATAAAAATGAAAGTTTAAATAAATACATGTCTATTTTGCTCCATTGTAGTAGCAACGACTGCCACGCACCAAAAAGGATAAAGAAATGTTTAGTAAGAATGACCTCATCGTACTGTCGCTCTCCATCTTATCAACAGTATTCTGCATTGATACAGTTTGATAAAACAAAGTGTTTCCATACTGTAAGATGATTACTAAAATTTCTTTCCTCCTGTACTGAGAAGGTCAGAGGTCATTTTCAGCTTCAGAGCAGCAGCCCTGTAGCTGTGAGGGACCCTGTGCCTTTACTCGGGGGCACTTCAGCACAGCGTATGTTTGCTGACCCCGTGGCCTTGACCTTGTATCCAGCTGAAGGGCTGATTCTTTCAACTCACTACAAATAAACACATACAACACAAAACGCAGTATGAGGTCTGGTCACAGAAGAGTTTCTAAAAAAAAAAAAAAAAAAAAACCCTCTTAAATAGGGTCCAGAGAAATGGATTCTTGTTTTTGTGTGTGAAAGAAAGAGGTCTGTGTTTCTCATTATGTTTTGTGTACTAAGCAGCGATGAAATTGCAGCTGCTGCTAACCAGGTGCGTGTACATACATACACACACTCAAATCTCACATTTTCACAGCTGTTTTATAGGATGAGGTCACCTAAAACGAGCGCACACTGACATCGGTTCATTTTTAGGCCAGATCATTTAAAGCATAACCATGTCTTGTACGCAAACAAGCACACATATATGGCCAGAAGTAAGACACTTTTCCTACACTGTTTTGTTGCTTTGCTGTGCGGCTGGGGTTTTTTTTCTAGATTGGGTCTGTGTGTTTCATTTAAAACTTCAGTAGGCAGCATCATGGGTCAAAAAAAATCCTGATAAATTTTCAGCATGTTGCAATTCAAGACGCCTGAGAGGAAACTACACTTCTGCAGCTCGTCTTGGCCAATTCTTTTTGGTTCTTTGCAGAGAGAAATGTATATAATAACAGCATCTGTAATGATGTTGTCGAGACTGTCAGACATGTCTCTGCTGCAACAGTTCATCATGGCAGCTATGTCTATATTTAAATTATGTCCATGCTTAGGACAGAGAGGTAAAAGTTCTAAGAGGAGGTATTTTCAATTACGCCTTTTCCCCCCTGATTTCTGCCTACTGTAGCTTTAAGTGCAGTCTGAACGCTGCAGCATGTAATAACAGCTGTGTGCCTCAGTTTGTTCCAGCCGTTTGGTAAAAACATTGTCCTGTTGCAACATGGTGATACCTTTGTGCACAGAGCCAGATCCATAAAGAAATGGTTTTTACCAGTTCGGTGTCGAAAGACTTGACTGGCCTGCACAGACGCCTGACCTCAACAATAACCAACACCTTTGGGATGAACTGGAATGCTGACTGAGAGTCAAGCCTTATCACCCAGCTTTTGAGGCTGAATGTGAGCAGATAAGGACCTTTAAAGAATAGCGAGTTAACCAGTGATTTGGACTGCCACATTCAACAATCACATTTTTTTTCACCTTCATGAAAACCTTATGTGAAGTAAAACTGCCTTCTCAACAGGGTTCTTATAGATAGCTAAAGGTGTAGACGGGTATATTTAACCACATCGATTTTCTGTCAAACTGCTGTTTGACTCTCCTATGCTCTGCCTCCCGCTTCACTCAATTTGTAGGCTATCATGTAAAATTACACTACATTACTTTCAGGAACCATAACTATAAATCTGACCTCAAGACAGGCTGATATATAGACACACATGAAGACACTTTAATTTTCTCCTGTCTGTCATTTTTCCCTTTTACTGAAAGGACGGGCAGTCTGTCAGGAGAAGAATTCCTCCCTGCAGGCCTTCTGAAATGAACGACCTTGGCCAGGCCATGGATTTGGTTTTAACAGCAGCTCACACAAACACTGTAAATTTACAGCTGGGAACTGCTCACTGAAAAGAACCTCAAATTTGCCAAAGCCATAAGTCCAGTCAGCAGTCTCTAACTGCAGTCTAGCGTTCCTCCTGCTTTCAGTCTTTACACTAGTTAAGCTAATCACCTTGAAATGTCAAACTTTTCCATTAAAGCAACTAAATAACCTCTCCTTTCCTTTAAAAGCACTTACTTTAACAATATAAGAGGTGTAACTTTATGGAAACTTCTATCATTGTGTGTTCTTTTGAGAAAATAATGCTCAACATTTTCTGTTCATATAAAATTAAAAGTGACCGAAAAGTTTAAGAAGCAGCTAGTATCCACGACACGTAACATTCCCTACTGCAGTACACAATGTTCAGTTTTTATATTAAAACTCAGCTTTCAAATATTGCCAACAACCCTTCGTGTAACAGGAACAGGCCTTTCTTTTGCCCTTAACAAAATAACTTAGTGGCAGATGGGATAAAATGCAGTTCAACTGCAAAATACATCGTTTAAATCCATAATTTACATAGTCTGTGAGAGAGCACAGAATGTTCTGTCCTTTTCCCCAATTTGTTGCTGTTTTCCTCCATATTGACCACCCATGGTGAATTGAAAAAACACACAAACATTCCTTGTGATAACACACTGGAGATGGATTTTTTTTTTACCATCGGAAACCTAAGTGTGAACCCACAAATTAACACAGTGAATCCAGGCCAAGTTGTAGGCTCCATGTGTTAAAGGAGTTTCTGAGTCTGTCCTCGTCACTGGCAGCTGGAGGTACTCAGCACTGACTCTAACATGGAGCTTTGAAATAGCAATCAATGCCTTTATACTGCAGGGAGGGCTCGTAAAAGTGTCATTGGGAGGAATATATGATGTCGTATTTCACCCTCCCCTCCCTATTTTTAAACACTGAGTTATAGCTGCAGAAATGTGTACCCATTAAAGGTGATATGATGTATTTTCTGCCTTGTTCAGAAACTCATTCATCACCATGGACCAAAAGGAAAACTGCACTTACCCTCTCCTTTCTCTCCCATCCTTCCGTCCTCCTCACAACCCCCTCCCACACCGTTCCTGTACGCTGTCTTAAGTAATTTACGACACGACGGTAGTGCAACCTTCTGGCAGAAACTGCAAGAGCAGCTTGCTCTCTCTCCTGGCAACTAAATAACCTTTTATAAAAGACCAAACTTGGCCAAGTCATCTGCTGCTGCGCATTAGGGGAGGACAGAAGTGGACAAAGACTGGAGCAACATAAAGAAGGGCGAAGTCACATCTAACACTGTGTCTCATTTCAGATACTTCTGTTAGTATACTTCCATGCAGTGCCCACACTATATAATTATTTGTGCAGTACGTGAAAATCAAACATGGCTGTTGCGCACTCACCGGAAATGACAACACCAACATCTGTCTTCTCCTTTTAAATGGAAATTTGCAACTGGGTGGAAAACTATCACCAACATTTGCGATTGTTTCCCATCAAAATACCTGCTAGCTACAGCTAAGCTAACAAAGCTAAGGACGGGCTGTGCTACAACTTCCTCGGCCACTGTTTAAGTTTAATGTTCCCCCTCTTTCCGCTGGCTAAGATGTCGAACATTAAGGATGAGAAGTGTCCAGCATTTCACACCCAACTTTTTTACCGTTGTAAGCACAACATCTGGTTGCTTGCAGCGCACTGCATTTCACAATAATTGTGCTTACATGAAGTTTCTATTGGAGTCTGCGTTGTGCTGGGAGTCGGTCATTTGTTAATGTCTCCATTTCTAAGCTAACGGTAGCTACTGTTGCACACATTTGCCGCTGTGGAGGAACAGAAAAACAGGGGGGGCGACCATTACAATTTGCACGGTAACAACGGCCTAAGTCCTCTGCGTAGACATCAGTGGACGGGCTGTTATCGTGGATTAAGGCAAGTGAAACAGTCGCTAGCATAGAAATGCAGTTAGCTAATGTCAACAAACCACCAGATCCCAGAACAAAACAGGCTCCAACATAAACTTCAGGTAAGCACATAAGTATGTGCAAATGTTACATACTGAAGATATATTCGAATCATGTAGCTGGAGTTTGAGAATGCAACTTCTAATGTATTTGCGTCAACTTTCATCCTACCCTATATGCACCTTCTTCATTTGTGTGTGTGTCTGCAGTATTTGCTCTTAAGCCTCATTCCCACCTCCTAACTGGCACACGATCAAGTAAGGCTGACATAAGTCAACAGAAGCTGTAATTATTACTACCTGAACAGAGTTGTTGCTACTACGTTTTGTAGTCACAGTAGTGTGTGTGTGTGTGTGTGTGTGTGTGTGTGTCTGCCCCCAGTGTCTGCCGACAGAGGATTAATCTCCCCAGCTGAGGCAGTAGCTAAGGTCAGCATGGGAAATATTTCATAAGTGTCAGCTTGGCCCGTAGCCCTCAACGCAGAGTTCGAAATGAGAATGCGCGGTCGCATAACAAACGGCCGTATGTGACTTTGCAAGGCTCACACAGAGCACATGAGGTGGGGGCGCGTGATATATGGCAGTGCTTCACTTTCATGTATTCATCTGAGCCGGTGAATTACTGCCAGGGACAAGCAGGGTGCTTTGTCACCACAAGGACCTGGTTGAAAAAAATATTTTGGCCACACGAGGTCTATGTCTGGAATGCATTTTCCATTACTGCCTGTTCTCAAACTTAGTTTTTTTTTCTTATTTAAGGAGAATTCATAAAAGTAAGCACCAGCTATTGCTATACCACATTAAGTTCAACTCAACAAATACATCCTGTGCATGTCTTGTTTTCCATTCAGCCTAAAAATGCTCCTGTAAATTGACTTTGTCATGTTCCCTGTGTTTAATACACACAGGTTTTTCTGCTCCAGCAGTGACCCAGGGTTGGCAAGCGCATGCAGAGAGATTAATGACAAGGGCGGACCACTTCAGTAACCATTTGTTTGATGTGTCAAAGCTGAAAGGCGCTGATTTACTTACACATTGGTAGGCTTTTAATTGAGCAATGCCATCCCTTGTCACATCAAAGCCTTGGCAGCTGACACGACTCTGTCTCACTATGGGTTGTGATGATTGACATGTACCGCTGAGCCCCACCCCTCGTCATCTAGCCCAGTTATGTTTGGCAGGAACTTTGCAGCTACTGCAAGATCATGTAACTCGTGTTTGTTTATCAGAGTGTTAATTAAAAACTCATTCATATAGGGACATTAAATAATAGATGCAAGTCTGAGAACTGAACATCTGAGCAACTACTTTTTTTCAGAACTCACCTGATGAGAAAATCTGTTTTGGTTTTGATTTTATGACATAACAGGAGTGGTAACAAAGAAAGACTGACAAACAAAGAGTATTTTCCCAGCATCCTCCCCCTCAGCAGAGATTGGATGATAAAGACACAGAGGTGGTGACTCTGACCATGAGTGGAGGAAACAGCATTGACTTTAACAAGCGTGAGGAATGTGCTGGGGAGATTTTCTTTGCACGGCCTGTTGTTGCTTCAGCCAGACCTGTCACGGATCCAACTTGTGAATACCTATATTGTGCTTCTATCAAAATGACCCCCTCTTCGTTGTCAGAACATTGAGAAAAAAACATCTTTGATGTCATCTGAAATTTCACACAACAATGTAGGACAATCTGATTTGAGGCAGACACTGTCTGGTAGCGCAGGCTGTTTCTCCCTCCATCTCCTCCTCCTCCTCCTCCTCTCTCTGTGCTCTTGATAACTTCTCCGAGTCGAGGACAATGGTGGCTTTTGTTTCTGAGTGTGGAGAGAGGACTCGAGGTTGCATGGGTGTGGGCGGCGTGCAGCCTACGTGCCTGTCTGTGAATGTGTTTCAGGTGTAGTGAGTACGACAAGGCGGAACCTTGAGCGGTGTAGGATTCGGAAATAAAAGTGCCAATCTGCGAACACAGAGGGAAGCCTATTATCCCAGTGTGATTATAATGCAGACAGATAGACGACAGGTAGGCAGAGTGGATAAGAGCGTTAGCTTGCGAGACGTGATGAGCTGACAAGGAAGACAATCTCCCTCCTAAACTGGAAAGATAAGGTTGTCAGCCGCAGCTCTGCCTCTGACACACACTGATATACTATGTAGACAGTCAGATAGATGATACTGTATAAAAACTACAAAACGCACCTTACTGATTGTATCGTATGCTGAATGGTCCCTGTGTTTGTGTTTATGTGTACGGGTTACATTTTCATGTGTGAACGCATGCACATTCAACTGCAAAAGGATTAGTGCGTGTATGTCGACAGAGGGAGAGGCAGCCACAGAAAGATAAACGAGGAAGTGTGAATACATTAAGTACACTGTGTAGATATTGTTTGTGGACCTTTCAGCTCAAGGAAATCCTTGTTTCAACATTCTGTCCTGGCTGGAATGTTGCCTGCGAGGCTCTTTTTAAGTGTTTGGGTCTAAATGCCATGTCTGCTACACCCCATGAAACTGTCTTAATCCACTTTTTTTCCTTTGGTTTTATTACTGCTGGAGAAAACACTAGGGGTAGAGCAGAGCCCCAGCCTCAGGCCTCTATTCCCATTCCTCACACCCCATAAGTCAGTCACAGATAATTAAATAGGAGTTATTTACACTCGTTTTCCCTTCTCTGCCTCTCTGGCGCTTTTATCATTTCTCTCTCCTTCTCTTTGTACAGTACTACACACAGCCAGACCTTGTCAAAGTCTGGCTGACACCAGTGAAGGCCTCTAGAAGTATAATAACTTGAAAAGAAAAGAAACAAGACTCTTATGAGCTCACATCAATGTCAGCCCCTCATTAAACAATCACACAGAGCATCTACACAACACTAATCCCCGTGTGTGCCGCAAAACGCCTCAGCACTTCCAAACACGGAGCAAAGACAAACGAGCAGATGAGGATTTGCTTGAGCCAGAAGAATTCAGCTGCCTAATGTCAGCATTATATATTTACTCTGGAGTCAGGCAAACAGCAGCTTTTCAACACGGGGATGAATTAGGCCCCGCCACAGAGCTATGGTGGCCATTACAGGCCTCAGCGGCACTATAAATCACAGGATCACAGGGGCATGTGGGGTCCAGTCCTCCTTGCTCCTCAGCCCCTATCAGCCCCATCCTGGGGTTTTTCTTCGGCTGCTATTCCAGCCAAACCTACTGCTTTGATACAGCCATGAAAAGGCATGGAAATGACTCGAGGGCCAGCAGGACCTGGACATGCTGAGAAGCCTCTTTAACGGGAAAGTTGTCCCCTTAAAATATCCACAACAGGAAACAGCCATCAGTCATCGACACGCCAAAACAGCTGTTACCAGCCTACATCAAGGGGACACATGAAAGGAGCTGCTCCCTGTTGTTTGAGCCCTCCCTTGTTTCATTCTCTTGCTGCTTTTGTCTGGCTTTTCCCAGTGCCCTCCTCTTTGGTCTCCTTCAAAACGCCCCCCTTCCTTATGCAACCCCACCCACACTGCTACGCACTCACCCTTTTAACAAGTCGATGACTGCGTGATAAACACGAGGACAATCGAAAACCTCACACAAGTTAACAGGCAGTCTGCGTTGTAAAAAGTTTGAGATCCCCTTTAAGCTCTCGGTGTTACCTTTAAATCTCCCAGTGAGAAACCAGCTGTTATGCATCACCTGTTTATGCGTCTCGGCCCGAGGTGGCGACAGACAGTTTTAAACAAACACACAGATTCAAAAGAAGACTGTACAGCACTTAGCCCGACGTGCACGTTTGCAATCACATATTCTTGGATCTCCGCAGGTCATTGAAGCGTGAGTGGCAGTGTGTGGGTGATGAGTGAGGACTAAGCCTAATGATGACAGGTCAAACAGTGACGCTGTTGAGTGAGTCTGAAGTGACTTCATCCTCTCACATTGGCTTTTTCCTCTCAGATGCACATAAATGACAGCAGCCATTATAATCACATAGCAGGCTGATGGCAGTGCAGTTTGATAAGGCCAGTCTGTGTTGAGAAATGTCAAACAAGTTTACCTATTAAACCTCAGAAGAAAGGCTTTGTCTGATTTACTTTTGCCAGTAATCACTGATCCATGACACTACTTTAAACTGTCTGAAAACAGCAGTGTTGAAATATGTTGGATTATGGATTGGGTAGTTCTGGCCAAGGCATCTGATTAGTTGAAGAGGCATTCCAGCCAGGGTGGAAATCCCCATAAAGTACTGCTTGTTGTTCTTTATGGGAAATAAAATTAAATTACGAGGGTTACTAACGTTGCAACAAAGAAGCAAGTGTGCCATTGTCTTCTTCTCTCCTCTCTTTTATGCTAATGTACATTCTCAAGACAAAATTAAAGCAGTATATAGACATCCGTAAGGGTTCTTTAAAAAAACTCGAAACAAGCTTTCAGGAGTGTGTGCCTGTAAACACAAAAACTGAAAATGGCACTCTTATAGCAAAAGACATGCAAATTGAATCATGTGAATTTGCTTTATGCTGGAAAAATTAAATTAAGCCCAGAAACAGTGGCAGTTTAGTTGCTTTAATGCAATAAAGCCATTAACATACCAAAAAAGTCCATGGACAGTAGGTTATTATTTTGAATTTAATGCACCTATTTAAATAGGGAGCTCTCCCCGGTTGACCCTCAGCCTTACTGGAGATATTTCAGATTCGCTTCACAGTGTGTACAATTTCTCCTTGACTTGTCTTTTTGAAATTGTTGTCAAATCTGTGTTTGTATATTTTATGTCTGGTTTGCATGCGGGTTTATGGAGGTCACTGACACAGATTTCCACACATACATTACAGTCACGGTATGAGGGTGAGGCCGGGAGACCAACCACGCCTCCCCCATTGTCCCGCCCCTGCTTCTGAATGCGGCCACTTGTGATTGGTCGGCGGCTAGTTCCTTTGAAATCCCTCCCCTCACGTCGTTAGTATGTGGAAGGAGTGAGGTGCTGTGAGGCTGCTGCAGAGGAAGAGAGATACGCACACCGGAGGACTGTCACACGCACTATCCTCTGCGGGGATATTCTGTACACTTGCCCCGTTTTTTGACGTACAGTGACTACTTGTGGTGTTTTCTGTTTTGCTCGATTCCTCCTCTCTCATCACTGGATAAAGGAATATTTAGGAGTAATTAGCGGGTGATACTGAAGAGCCCGAAAAAGGATGACATTTGGGCGATTCTTTCCTCTTTAGAGACACTTTGGGTCCGATACGGAGGACGCGTACTGCGCACATGTCCTTTTGGATTACCGCACAATTTTCTGCTGAATTTGCTACGATGAAACGGTGCTGGTAAATGAAATTGAACCCTTCGAGCCCTCATTAGATGCCGTGGTCCCTCTTCGCGCCCCGATCCAGATGAGAGATCTCCCCGGTGGACCTGAACCGCTTTTACGCAGCCAGTCCCCGGAGCGCAGCGCCGCCGACACCAGCGGTGATCTAGAACGGATAGGAGCGGAGCGCCCGTCCGTTTCCACACCCACGTCTTGTCCTTCTCCCTTGGATCCCTCTCGTCAGGCTAAAAGGCTTCCCATACGGATCGTAAAGATGTTGACGGCGCACAGCGGCCACTTGCTGCACCCGGAGTACCTCCAGCCTCTCACATCCGCGCCAGTCAGTATTGAAGTAAGTGATTTGACAAAATAACATTTTCCATACGATTTGTTTAAAGCGTCAGCTGTTATTTTGTATTCCTAAGGTCAAACGTGTTATAATAAGTACATGGCTCGGGTGTTTGTGAATGTTATTGTAAAAATGATGTGAGCATATGCGCCATTTTACGCACTGCGATTCTTTGGCAAGTTTGCAAGAGACCAGAGTTTAGAAATGTGAAATGAAGTCGGATAATATACTGCTTTACCGGAGCCATAAAGTTAATTGATTTTACTTGCCTATACAATTATTTTTTCCTCTAAATTTTGTTTTGGTATAGGACGTCTTTCTTTCTTTCTTTTTTCTTTCTTTCTTTCTTTCTTTCTTTCTTTTTGCTTCAACTTTTCTTGTCTGACTTGTTTATTTTTTCCAAATGTAAATAAATGACAGAGGTCTGTTACAGGATTGGCTAGTTTATCAGCTATATATTCACTATATTGTTTTGCCAGCTGTATATAATTGTACTAGCTCTAGCAGTTACATTTGTAATAGAGTGGAACGGTCCGTTTTAACATAAATAAATCAACAGTTTATTCACCTTCTTGCTCTGTTTTGTTACTTCTCAGCTGGATGCCAAGAAGAGTCCTTTGGCTCTGCTGGCTCAGACCTGCTCTCAAATTGGCAAACCAGACCCCCCCTCTTCTTCCAAGTTGGCCTCGCTCTCCTCAGCCAGTCTAGGAGACAAGGAGTCCTCCAGTCGATCCTCCAAGTCTGGAGAGCAGCACCAGTCCCTGGAGGACAAGTCCAGCTTCAAGCCTTACTCCAAATCAGCAGGCGAGTGTCGTAAGGATGTTCTGGTGACAAAGGGGCCTTCAGATAAAACCTCTTTCAGGGTGCCAAATGGAAGCTCTAATGGTAGCAGTGCATCATGTCCGTCCTTTCCTCCCCATGCCCAGTCACCCAGTTCCAGCTCCCCTCCCCTGCACACTCACAGCCAGCCCCACAGACAAAGCCATTCCCCCTCCACACAGCCCCCTTCACACTCCCAGGCCCAGCACATGGACAGCAAACCTGGTAGCTCAGAGCAGGCCAGCTCGGACAATAATAACAACAACAGTGCGGGCAAAAAAGACTCTGATACAGCTAAGTCAGGGATGGATGGGCCTCAGTTAGCCAATTCCAGTCACATACGGGCCAGTGCCAACTCCAGTAATGCCAGTTCTGCTAGCAGCCCACGGCCGGAGAGCAAGACTGACCCGCAGGCATCATCGCAGCCTGGTCTGGGCTCTGGGCACATTGCCCCTGTCTCTCCTTTTAAACCAGGACATTCTGTCTTCCCTCTGCCTCCTGCTTCCATGGGCTACCATGGCTCCATTGTGGGGGCCTACGCTGGTTACCCCTCTCAGTTTGTTCCCGGTTTGGATCCTACCAAGTCTAGTTTGGGGTTAGGACTTCCAGGCAAGCACCCCAGCTCCAGTCCACTAACTGGAGCTTCTCCTCCATCCCTGATGCAGGGCTTATGTCGGGACCCGTACTGTCTGACTTACCCCAATGCCCCCCACTTGGGAGGCAGTAACTGCTCCACCTGTGTCCATGATCCTTCAAGCCTCAAGTCTGGTTTCCCCCTGGTTTACCCCTCACACCACCTCCACTCCCTGCACTCAAGCGCCTTGTCCTCCAGCACCACCCCGTCCCTGTCTCACCCCCTCTACACCTATGGGTTCATGCTCCCTAATGAACCGCTGCCCCACGCCTGTAACTGGGTGTCTGTTGGTGGCCCCTGTGACAAGCGTTTTGCCACATCAGAGGAGCTGCTAGCCCATTTGCGCACCCACACGGCCCTGCCCGGGATGGTGGACAGTAAGCTGTTGTCAGCCTACCCCTCCTCTGTTTCATCAACAGCCTCCTGTCACCTCCATCTGCCCCCTCCAAGCAGTCCAGGTACTCTGCCCAGCTCCTTCTCCCTCCGAGGCTCTCCTGGCTTGGGTCTGGCCCGCTACCACCCTTACAGCAAATCCCACCTGCCCGGAGCCCCAGGGCTTCCCATGCCGTCCATCCCCTCCTCCTCAGCCTATTATTCCCCCTACGCCCTTTATTCTCAGAGACTGGGCTCGGCCTCTGCTCTTGGATACCAGTGATATCCAAAATAGTGTTGACGCCCACACACTGCAGGCACCAGCTTGGACTCTCCAGAGCGGCCCTGAAGATGGATTCTTGAGATTGGGGTCATCACCAGTACAGGGCTTCATGCCCACTGGCCTGCCTGCCAGGAATACCACCTGTTAGCCTCAGGATTGTGACTGGCGCTCTAAAGGCAAAAGACCCGGTGATGGATTGTCTGCAGCACAGAACCAAGAGACTTAAATGATTAAAGACGGAGTTTTAAAATGATGAAATTGTGGGATTATTACCGCAGTCTTGATTTTGTCTTTTGTTCTGTTTTTCTCTATATCTGTCTCCCAGAACTGAAAGTCTGTATTTATTTTTCACTCAAGCGCTTGGTATTCAACTCTGCGGGGATTTTTTTTTGCTGTCCAAATAAATTGTTCTTAAGTATTCTAACTGAAACAGAATGATTTAAGTATAGTACCATTATGCCTATCATACACTCTAAAAATAAAAAACTTGCACCATGATGAAGATGGACTGTGAGGCTTTATTCTAGGGACCTCTTTTTATCTCCTCTCTTCTCTGCTGTTTTTTTTTTCCTTTGTCTTCTTCTGCTTATTCTGACTCTGGAGAATTGCATGTCCACAAGAGTTATCTTGAACAATGCCATTATTTTTATTTGTAAATATGCAAAGATGTAATATTTTTTCAAGCTCACTTGGGTCAGCAAGTTGGGGTCAGCGACACAAATGGTACGAAGATAAGAAAAGATGATATAAATAAAAACAATTAATGATGGCTGTGCTATCCAAACAACAGGAAAAGGTCTTATTTTATTAAATAAAAGATACATGATTGCTTCTAACTTGTTTTATTCTCATTGATTCCTATATATAGCACCATGAAATACAATTTTGTCACAAGCATCAGATGATGAAATATATCTTGGCAGAGTGCAGCACTGCAGTTATCTAGGTCTATCTATCATTATGGTCACGCGATATGTGGCTATGTGCAATATTTCATAGCTCATATCAGTTGACAGGGTTGTCCCAAAGAGGGCATGCAGGGTCACATTAGCCCTGTTAGCTAGCCTCTGAGGACTTTCATTGCTCCCCCTCCTTCCATCACCCACGTTGCTTTTGTTGTTGCGAGTGCACCTTTTAATTGCTGATTCTTGTTTGTGAAGCCTAGAAACAGCCTCCTCAGCAGAGTGGATGTCTGCGTGGAGTGGCTGCTGGGTCACTGGGACTTCAATAATGACCTGAGGGAGGTGTCGACCCAGGATCTCCTCATGGTCTGACGGATTGGCCTGCAACACAAAGGCCAGAGCTGACAATGGGAGGCGGTTAATAGAGAAATATTCATCAAAGTCCTGACACCTCCCCTGAGGAGAGCGGGCTCTCTTGCAGGAACCACTAACATGGAGGCCTCCATCCTCAAGTGGAGAGCTATTTTCTTGCTGCTCTCTGCTGTGCTGTGGTTTAACTGAAGCCGGTGGTCTCTACTCCACGCTGAGAGACACTAATTCGAAAAGAAGGAGTTGGTCCATCTTAAAGCAGCACCACGGTCATTAGAGTGTTTGGGTCCTAATAATGTGTCTGTGTCTTCACTCTATTTGGCTGACAGGGTGTAGGAGGCGCAAAGTGAAGAGGCTGTAGTCTCAGAGGCGGCTATTGACCCCGACTCCCAGACTCCTCTACTCTCGCGGTTCATTAGCACTCCAGACAGGGGAAAGGCGAGCACAGGTGTCACTTGACAGGACCATTAACAAAATGGATGACCCTCCCAAACCACATCCAGCCCCTGCCACACCAGCAAGGTCATGGCGCCCTGATCACCTCTCTGGGTAGCACTTTGGGACGCTACACTTATTTTTCTTCTTTAGAAACTGGAGCTATACGCTTGGCTGGAAAGTCAGTCTGCTTGTACTTTGAGTTTGCTGCTTTTTTATGCCGTTTTTTTATAAAGTAGTCTAAACAAAATGGGTCAAGGATATTTTGGTTATAATGCTGTTTTGCACATATGTATTTAGTGCATCACATTTCTTTTATAACTTGCACAAAGTGGGAGATACACTGTATTGTGTTGCCCCCTAAAGTTGTGTTGGTGAAGTACATGTGAAAGATGTAAGAGCAGGACATGTACCTCCTGCAAATACTGTTAAATATAAATAGTGTTATCTAGTTGTAGATATTAGAGCTGGGATGCTGTTTAACACACATAATAGGTTACATTGGCTGGAGTCTGAAGATGATTCACAGCAGAGGTCACACAGAGGGGAGAACTTTCAATCTTCTCGGGGAGGTGGAATTAATTCCACTGTTGCCAGTTTACACTCGTTCATCAAATGCCTCACTATTCTCCCTATCCCTTCACTCATCAATCTCCTCCATCTATCTTCTCCCCCCCACACAAACACACTCACACTCTCGCAGCTGAGTCAACACCCACGCACTTCATTTATGTCGCCTGTGTGAGGGTTGTGGGTGTGTGTAAGTATTCAGACTCACAAATCCTTTGTCCACAGAGGGTGACACATGCAAAGCTGATTTTTCGCAAGTCTGGGTTCTAACAAGGGCCGGGATCGCACAAACATTATTTAGGACGATAAATGGTGATGGTACTGTATGTTAGAACGAAGTCTTGCGGAATCTCTCGGCTTCAGTGTTTTTTTCGAGCAGTAATAAACCTCGGGGTAGAGCTGGGTGATATGATGAAATCTAAATTATTTTCAGCGTTGTGAACAATTCATGCATCTTTTTTTTTCTGTCTACATCATCTCCAGGCAAAATCTGATCCAAAAAGTAGTTTTCTTGATTAAAAATATATGCAATATCAACCAAAAACAAGAGCAAAAAGCAACACTTGCAATGGTGTCATTGTGCATCATGTGTTAAAAATAACAATAAAGAATTTAAAATAAAACAAAGCACCAATTGTAGGAATGAGAAACATTCACAATAAATACATCACAACAAAATGTAACCAGATTCAGCACTCACATTGTTCCAAAACACATATTAATTTACCTCAGACATTTCTAAAAACCCTCTACATGTTAATAATAATGACTGAATATGAAGTCACAGTCTTACTGATATTAGTAAATATGAATATGCCTTTGACAATAGTGTCGTAGTTCACTGGTGAAACGTTC
>JAPQRN010000027.1:10966991-10997934 GCA_037367275.1 Coranthus polyacanthus
AGAGAGAGAGAGAGAGAGAGAGAGAGAGAGGGTACTCAGTCTTTCTCTCTCTCTCCTGCTCTGTGTCTCTGAAACAAAACATTAACCTCAACTCCATGACTACCACCTCTGTGTTTAACATCAGGACACAATACAGAGCTTTCGGCATCCAGCAGTGACCGCAGTGTTAAAGCAACCCAGATGGCGTGAACACATCCCTCATCAGGGCCTGTCACACAATCTCTGCTTTACTTCTCCACATAAACCCTGTGACTGAGTCTTTTACATGCTTGCCTCAGCTCCGCTCTCGGTCATGTCTGCGTTCAGGCATGCTGTAATGCCAGTCCTGAAAACAATGAGCGCAGCCACATTAAAGACTTCCAGGTTGCTTAACAGGTTGCGTGCCGGTCGGAGCAGCTTCCTTCCACAATTCCGAGTACAGTAAATCTGTGTTGATCATGAGAAACATATTGTGGCTTTCAGCGGTTTTCTTTTTAAAAACTGCAAATGTTGCGTTGGAACGGAAGTTACTCCAGTTTCAGTTAGAGGTGGAAATAAAAGATCACACACAATAAAATGGGGCAAACTGGATTAATAACCCACTTTAAATACACAGTGGTTTCACATTATGTATTGTTTTTGCTTTTAATAGTAGCCTCTAAGGCACAAAATAGAGCTGATGAACAGTTGCGTCAATGAGCAACCCTCACCTTTTAAATATAATTGTCCTGGAAAGAGCAAATACAACACAACAAGCCGTTAAGTTAGGATGTCGTTCAGATTTTTCCACCAGGACTGAATGCATCATAAGTGTCATTAATGCTATTAGCACCTGTGCTTTTACTATTACAAGACAAAATACTTTATCAACTGCGAAAAAGGCCTCTTCACCTCAACTAGAAGGGTCTTATAACCGCATTGCTTCGAAATTTTGCAATTTAATATTCATTTTCATTTTAGACTTCAAAGTTTAACAATGTGCTGCTTAATGTGAAGCATGTGGAATCAGATTTGTGTCAATAAAATCCAACATAATCCAGTCTTTTGGAGAGAAAAAAAGACACTGAAGCACAAAAATATCACATCAAAAGAAAAACTTAATAGTGTATTATTATATAATCACAATTAACAATGCGTGTTTTTTGTCTTTCTTTTTTTTTATAACACACTCTTTTGTTTACAGTTCCCTCTACTTTTTACTGAGGTGACCTTTTCCTTTTCTGTTTGTCAATTGGCACAAATCTGACTCCATAGCTACAGATGATGTGGTAAATGAGAACTATTTTGTAATTATTGAGGCTCAAACAGAGGATTTTTTTAGTTTTTACTCATGTATTGTGGTTTGGAATTCACTGACGCCAAAAACATCCTGCAGACATTAATGGAAACTTTGTGATACAAGTTTTAAACATCACCTTGTGGTTATGTTTACATTCAGTGTTACTCACTGAAACACATCTGTAACTTGCATTCCTCTCTTTCTGTTTTTGGCACTTTTTCGCTGCATGTCGTGGCGTGTTCCTGCCACCTGCACATCAGCAGAAGTGTGCCACCGGTGGTAGGAGTGCGTACTGCGTAACCTGCATCTACGAGCGGTTGAAAACCCCACATAGTTGCTTTTGATTGTTTAAAAATGTTGGAAGTCAAACACTATTCCTAAAAGTGCAAGTAAAATCTACAGGGTCATGTAATTCTTTTCTCGGTTTGTTTCATTTATTGATTAATGACACAGAGGGCCTGTCAGCTCTCTTTCAGATAGAGAAATAGTGCTTTTGATTTAATTTTCAGCCAGCCCTGACCTTGGCAAACCTCGACATGGAAAGCTGCCCAGACTGAGCTGCTGTGGTCTCTCCAAAGTTCCAGTGGTGTGAGCGTGCACCGTTAATAGACATACCCTCCCTAACCACCGGTGGAGAAATGAACGTTTCAATTACAGAACGGTGCTCTGCTAATAGCGCTTGGCCTACGTGTCCAGCTGGATTCCATTTGTTGCCCACTGGGAGATCGCGGCGAAGATGTCACGAGCGTTCGGAAATGAACGTGCCTTGGCGGAGAAAGACGAGCAGGCCTGATGGTCCTAATTCATGCTCTGACTGACAACTTGGGTTTTTCTTCCACTTTGGGACAGACTGTGGTTATAATGTACTCACTTTAAGCATTATGGGTCTCATGTCTGTTTTATTTCTTCCTTGGATGAGCATCCAGACGCAGCGGCTGCCATCATGATTCTGCACATCATATCCATTGCACCATGGGCCAGGACACAGAGTTTATATACTTTATATTAGCTGTTCGACTTTAGTGCAGCAACATTCATAACAAATTTGACAGTTTTTATGTACATATAGTATATACTGGATAAAACAGAGAACTTTTTAACACTTTAACACTCTAATAAGGGTACAAATAAGGTCACCGTCCACTCAAGTTAATGCTCATTCCCTGTAATTTTTGACTTTTGTGCAGAGTGATGTCTTTCCACAGGCTTTACGGCTTTTCTCTTTTTCATCTGTTGAAGACAGAAAGTCGGGCTCATCAAAACTCTGAACTACCAGCAGGATTTGTGAAATCCCCCAAATTTTGGAGTATCTAGCTTGCAACTTTTAGAAGCGTGATGTGGAGACCTGACGCCATCGTTGCACAAGGAAAGTGGAAACAGAAAACTATCTATCTGATCTAGTACCCAGCAGATGAACTTAAAACAATTAACAATATTTGCATATTTGGAGATTCCAGAGATTCAAAAGTTTCCACTGACGATAGAGGAGAAGATAAAGAAGATTGAACATTTTTTTAACTGAAAAGCAAAAAACAAACAAACAAACAAACAGATCTTTAGGTTCTGCTTAGCTGATTCATAACTCATGATGATTTAATGTATTAATTCATACAAGATGTTTCATGAATTCCTGTTTCTCACCATGAACTAATGATCAAGTCACTGTGGCTTTATGTGATTACTTCACACTAACTTGATCGCGAATCAAGGAATGTTAATTCACATGTCATCATGTATTAACTGAGTAGCCACAAAATCAGCCTTATTCCACAAACATTCATTTCAGACCCATGCATCTCTGTAGAAGAAGTAAATATTTTAATATTATACAAACATATGAAGGTTTTTAAATTAAACTGGTCATCAGAGGCAAACATTTACATCTTTCTGCGCGACCCAATCACAAGAATCACCACAGGCACGAGACCATATGTAAAAATCTATGTTGTAGTGTCGATGGTGGGTTTGTTGTAAATAGAGTACAACAAGTAACCATTTCTCGTCTTCATCCTGGTTGTGATGAGATCCCCAATAAAACCTCACTGCAAAAGACGGGGAAAGAAATTTAGTGAAAAAATGTAACTTCGGTCGAGGCTTCAGTGCCATAGATTTTCAGTTTTAAAGTGTGGCATATCACTAAATGTATGAGGTAACTCTGAATTATCATTCCTTAATGAATGATCAAGCATGTGCAAAGTAATCACATAAAGCCACAGTGACTTGATCATTAGTTCATGGGGAGAAACAGGAATTCATGAAACATCTTGCATTAATTCATGCATTAAATCATCATGAGTCATGCATTAGTGAAGCATTACTTAAATATGTGATTTGTAGCCATATTATAAAGTGTTACCAACTTTGTGTCCCCTGTGTCTCTGACTTTAATCTTCTGTCATTGATCGATGCTTACGTTACTTAACATAAAAAACAGCCTTAATTCTCCTCCTGTTCACTTTGTTTTCCTGCAGATACACCAGCATGCACACACTTCAGGGAACTGCATTTCTGGTAACGGGGACTGTGTTGGAGTTTCCTTGAAATGCAATGGAAAAAAAAAAAAAAAAAAAGAAGTAAGTCCTTCACCTGCGCATTAAGATCACATCGTGACAGTGTCTGTCTCCGTTCAGTCAACGCACAAGCCGCCTGTTGCCGACTGATGGATGTGTGTGACTTCAGCTGCCACAACCGAGCAGAGTTCAGTGTGTCTGTGTGTCACCATCGCTCAGCTCTATGGTATTCTGACATAGATCTGTCACAACTGTTCAAACAGATACTTTATTCCACACGTCACGACGCCGTACACACCTGGTGCGAACACACATCCATACGCACCGCTCGCAGACAACAGTTTGCACTAGTGATCGGCTTGTACGTGTTAACAAAAGCTATGGGCTTTGTTTTATCTGCATCAAGATACCCATCAACCGAAAATAATCACATTTTAATAATCACACAAGACAGCATTTTCTTCGTGTGTGTATGGGATAAAAAGCATTGACGTAAATCCTCGTTAAAGTGTTTCACTGCCTGAGGAACTCAAAAGGTACGGTTCAAAATTAAGAAAAGTCAAAACCATGACAGCAGAGGCTAAGATATCCTGGCTTTTAATGAGTAGTACATAAACCATAATGCGTCTTGGCCAGCTTGCGTAGACCCTCCCTGCCTGATGAAGTCTCTGCCGCCAGTTTAGAATACTGAAATATGCAGTCATTAAGGGTAGGCCAAGACCGACAGACAGACAGACAGACAGAAGATTTATACTCTACATATTTGTATATTTAATTCTAAAGCTTAATTCTGGTCTAGAACGACTTTGGCTGAGAAATAACTGAGATCTGTGACTTAGGGGAACCGACCTGAAAACATTAACGACGGAGCAAGAATCACAAGCAATTATTCACCTAAGTAAAAGTATCCAGCAATGTAAAAATACTACATTACAAGTAAAAAATGATGCATGAAAAGTAGAAGCATTAACAGCAAAAATGTGATTTAAGTGTTTTCATTACTGCTGTTTCTGCTGGAGGTGGAGCTCCTTTATATCCAGTTTTATTTACAGATGAAACTCATCTGTTTTCAGTTTTTGGGCTTTTTCTCTAATCTGATTTTTGGCGACATATTGGATGATTTGAACATTTATTGAAATGAAACTATGTGAGAAGTTTAGAGTGAAAAATCACTATTTGGTGGAGCTGTCGACAGCACATGCTGCTTTTCGTAAGAAACCAAAGAGATTGAAAAACCACTGGCTTAATCTTTAAAAACATGTTGTATTTTAATATCTTGTTACATTTTCCATTGTGCACAATCTTCATCTTAAAAATAACGACTAGCTAAAGGTGTTACACAAATGTAGTGGAGTACATGTAGTAAAGTACTAAAAAGTACGGCAAAGTACAGTACATGAATATATGTGCTTAGTTACTTTTCACCACTGGCAGTGACACAGACTGTGGAATAACAAAATATAACTGACCTTGTACACCACAGATTGTGACATGCAGTTTGCCTTTTGCACGCACTAACTTTAATTTATCTCAGAGTTTCATTAGGTATGTGGAAGCTTTAATTCCTATAGCAGCTTGTAGTCAAATCGACTCTTATCTCATATTCCACATTTTACATCCCTGCGTTAGGTCATTGTGCCAGATGTCTCTAAGGCCCTGAAAACTTTAACACATTAAGACATGTGGTTCATGTTGATCCATGAATTCTTTGTGTTTAATCTAGCAGGACTGTGACAGAGAGTGTGTGCTCACATACACAAGTTTATATTAGCAGGGGCCTTGCGGTTTGTTGAGTGAGGGCGAAAAAAAAAGCTTTTTTCCACAGGCAGCAAGATTATTTTTGCTTTTTCGGAGAACCCTTTTAGATGGTGAGCGACCCCTCCCTCACATCTACAGTCCGCCTTCTGCCTTCTCCTCCTGCAAAGTTGCACACATGCCTATGATGGCGCTGGGGGGCAAAAAAAAAAAAAAAAAAAAAAAAAAAAATAACCGGGGGGGGGGTGGGGGGGGGAGAGCCAGGGAGAGGGCGGGAAGGGAAACAGAGCTGATTATCCAAATACAGTCATTAAAGGGGAAATGTGTTTTTCAAGCTGTCAAGATGATTAATGGGTGAGAGCAAATCCTCACAAATGCTCTTGTTTAGTCTAACTGGCAGACACGATCCTGCCCATTGATTTATGGCAGGCCTGCTGTGTGAGACCATAGTGAGGTTAGAGGGTGTGTGTGGATTTGTGTGTGTGTGTGTGGATTTGTGTGTGCATGCATTCATGCCTGATTGTGTGCATGTGTGCAGATGTCTGTGCATGTGCAAGCGCACGCATGTGTACGTGTGTGCGGTGCATGTTTAACTGCACAGGCATGTGCATGTGTGCGGTGGCCGGCCGAGAGTTTTCGTTGACAGGAGTAGGAGTTTCAGAGAAATCAGGCAACAGAGCAGAGCACTGAGTAAATTTTCCTCATCGGCTTTCACCCTGTGCTCTGACAAATCAGCAACACAAACCACAGAAGGCTAGCTGAGTCTCTCTCTCTCTTTTTTTTAAGATTTTATGGCTCTGTGATTGAACATCAACAAGAGGATCGATGTTACATCCAGAATGAATCAAACAGCTGTCCAGAGGTACTTAGACTTTCATCAGTCATTTGCCAATATCCCTCCTCATAGATGAGATTGGAAAAGAATAAGCAACATTTCTCTCATTGCTCAACAGTAACTGATATTTATCACGACTGAGTCATAACAAACCTTTTTTACAGGGCAAAGAAACAGACAGTTATAACTGAATAAACAGCACAGTGTCATGACATGTTTTTAAGTAATCGTGATGTCTTAAATTGCAAATTACTGGCTCCATGCGTGCAAACTTAGACCTTTCCCACTTCGAAAGAACAGACTGTAGCTTGATTTGCTGTGGACGTATGGATGTAGGTCCCTCCTCACAGATAAATTAACATTTAGAGTGTTGCTTTCAATCAAGCACATAAACCCTTAAACGAACAAAAGTGCTTTCACTTGCTCAAACCTGACAAGTCAACATCGATTCCTTTATTACAAAATCTAAATTACTTTGCACGTGTACGAACTTCACTTCATTCGTGTCCAAGAGGGAGAGGACAATAATGATAATAATAACATATGATGAGATTGCAGAGTAATTTTCTTGGTTCCTCAACTCAGCTGCATGGATTGTCTAATATTTTGATATATTTTGATATATTTTGTCAGCTATATTCCATAAGAGGTCCACAGCTGAAACAGGTACAGGGCATATCTACAACAGCTTACAGTTTTGTTTTTATACTGATATTCTTAGCTGTAGCTTTAATATCCAGATTTACTACAGTCATCAGTTAACTTTCATCTTATTGCATCTGAATAAACTGACCTTCAGGGGCGCTTAAGACAATCTCCATGAATATTTTGCAAATACTTGTTGACCCTGGTGTGATGGAAAGTCCCAGTGCGCTCGTCCCCTGAAGGCGCATACGTCACTCTGAAGTGGTCCAGTCCAGCTCTCCAGGCCGGTCCAGATGGATGGCTAGCAGCTGTTGGCCCTGCAACCTCTTCCCTCAGCGCAACCATTAGGCCTATCTGTCTGCAATTTCCTCATTCTTCCGAAGTTCCCTCTGCGATGGCTTTCCCACACCCCCACAGCTCAGCGCAGCACCACACTGTACGTACACCGCAACCGAACAGAGCCACGCTCATTCACAGGACCAATTACCCTGTCCACCCACACATGCATGCACAAGCAGCATACAGCACGCACATAATCACACACACACCTTCTAATACGTTACGCCATGAAACAAAAGGAGGCGGACACCCATGAGGAAGATGTTATGTAGAGATTTCTGCATCTCGACGAAGATTAATGTAACACAGCAGAGAGGAGCCACTGACCTCCTCTGAGATGCTGCAGCGCCGTGGAGAGCAGGACATCCTAAACCCTCAAACAGTAATCATAACAAAACAGCAGAAAGACAAAGGTAATCATAGCGCAGCATTTAACGGCTAAAGAGACTCATACTTACCTCAGGAGCTGGTGGATAAAATAAAAAATGGAGAGTGAATTGGGTGACCAGATGTAGAACATTTTTATCCCTTGTCCCACGTCGCACATACTGAGACAATGTCCTGCGTTTTGCCTGATTTGGAAGGGAATACATGAGTGCAAGCAACCATATCCCATAAGACGGTGGGAACTGTGACACTTTAGTTTTATCCAGATCACATGCTGAAGGCCTAACCTGTAACCTGCATATTCTTATTTTTAGTTCAATTTAAATCTACCTCCCACCCAGTATTCTTCTGTTTATACTGGGTGTCTGGACTTATATCTTCCAACCCAAAAACTGAAACTAAAGTTGTGCTATGTAATGGATGTAAACTATTAAGAGGCCAGCTACGTCAACTTAACAACTATGTATCTCAAACATGTGTTCGGATGTGTTTCTTTTGACGCCTAGTGACCAGTGAATCATTTACTGAGCAGCTCATTTTGGCATTTGTTTTGTTCGGATCTGGTTTTGACGAGAACACTTAAGAAAGTTCCCTCATATTAGGGGTGTCTGAGACGTCGTGGCACTAAAGCCTACGTATCAGACGGAGCTGATCTTGATGAATGGTATCCTCCCCTGACCCGAATCAAAAATATCTCAGACGAATGTTTAAATGCCAAGAGCTGTCATAAATATTTCTACACATGTTAAAAGTAGATCTATTTAATGTAGAATCCAGCCTGAGCTGACCCCACGTCTGTGAGATCCACATGAGTCCTGTTGGGTTTGGGTTCAAATATGCAGCTCTGGAATGGGGAGGAGGAGAAGGAGTGTGGGATCTGGGTAAAATCTGAGGCATGTAGCCCAGCTGTGAGCTCATTTTTTTTTTCTGTGTATGCTTATATACACATGCACACACACACACACAGTGTATATTCGCTTCCTCTGTACATATGTGTAGCTGGGCTTATTCCAGCTGCAAACTCAGCACCAGTCTCCCCTCCAAACCTCACAGCTACGCGTGTGTGTTCATGTGTCAAATACCAATGATTAATGACCCAGAGCCCTGCTCTCTTCAACTTCCTTCCTTTCCAGTCGTGTCACACACATCATCAAGCGTCACCATAATGGACGCAGGCACATGGCACATTTAGCAGCTCCTGCTCGGCCTTATTGATGTGAACAGGCCATACTCCACATGCAAATACACTCATGCATTTCCATTTAAAGCTGCACATTGAGACACATTTGCATTTCAGTGGTCCCTACCATCGTGTCCTTCTCTGACCTAAAGTGGAGGTTAGTTTAAGATAGGCCAGTCCACCTTTTTCTGGTGTCACTGAAGTTTTAATTTGACTTTTTTTTTTATTGAACAACAAAACTGCTCATTCTTGAGGTGGACGTTTCATCTTGACAAATGTATAAAACTTGGGTACAAGTTTTTGGAAATATGCTTCTTTGCTTCTTTGCTGAAGGTTTGATGAGAAAATGTATTTCCCGTCAGTTCGCTGTGTTTGATATTAAGTTTCAGCGATGAGGTTTCTAGTTTAGCTTAGCATAAAGACTGCAAACCAAGGGGGAACAGTTAAGTTCAAAAGTCTAACAACCAACACATTTATATTATAACTATATCTCAGTCACTATATCCCTAAATAAAACCAGAATGTAAAAACTGTCATTTGTCACTTTACAGGGGTGTAGATGCTGGACTATCTACTTCTTGGATTGAAGCAGTGTCTTACATTGGTTGCCTGAAACCTCACAGTAATGACAGGACTTGTTTTAACTGTGGATAGAGTCCCCTCTGCTTCCAGACTTTATGCTAAGCTAAGTTAAGCCAAAGCACGCTAAGCTCTTGCTGACACTAGCTGCATATTAAAAGTAAAGACTTGAAAGTGCTATCAGTTCTCAACTAAATCATGGACAGATATTGAATGAGTGTATTTAATGTGAGTCTAAGGCTTTAACAAGCAGACAGTGGGTTTTTATAGAGAAGAAAAAGATATGTTTAACTCTCAACCAGTGCAGCTTTTATCATTTCAAGGATTTTTCTACACAACTGTTTGAACAACAGAAGGTATTTCATGTCATTAACTGCAGCAGAAGAATGTTGGTAAATGTAAGACTCAAACCAGTCTCCATGCAACAGCCACATATGCTTGAAAAATGTCAGAGAACCCCAAGAAAACCTGTAGCAGACAAAGATTAAGGAGGGAGAATAAACTAATAAAGGTATTGTACACATACAAGCAAATGCACATGTACACACTGACCCACTGAACACATCTCATCCATCAAAGTGGAAGACTTTTCCAAACCCATCTTGTCAAAGACACTTATGTATGGGACGCCAAATAAAGTAATGCTAAAGGCAAGTGTGTGTTTGTGTGAGCACATGTGTCCTGAGCTGTCTGCTGACAGAAGGCACTATGCTGTGAGTGTGTGCAGAGAACAGAGAGACAGGGCGTTGGAGTGGTAGTGAGAAAGAAAGACAAGAGAGGCAGAGCGAAGAGAAGATAAAGAAAGAAAAAGATGAAGAAGGAGCCGTGGAAAAGGCAGAGCAGAGAGAAAAAGAAAGGGGAACAGCAGAGACACAGAAAGCAAGCAAGTCTTGCATGTGTGTTGGTTCCCAGCCCTGTCAGGGTCCTGTCAGCCTGTGATTTATGGCACTGAGACTGGGAGCAGTCTTCGCTGCCAGCTCAGTATTGTTACAACTGACAGCTAATGAGGCCGGACGGGCTTTCAAGCACAGCACTTAACAGAGGCCTCCATCTTCACGAGTCACGAGCTCTCCCCTTTCTTTTCTCCCCTCTCTTTCTCTCTTCCATTTATTTCTTCTTCTAGGGTGGCAGCAGTGTGGTGAGCTACCACGAGATTTCTCGGGGTGCGGGGAGAAAATAAGGCAGGGCGACAGAGATATATGGGCGACGCTCTGTTACTGCTGCACTTCCAGTCTCTTCCTCCTTGCATGCCATTAAGCCAGAGGCTGAGCTCATATAAATGAAGGAGAGAGAGAGGGTGAAATACACAAAGGGAGAGATCCAGCCTCTACACTGCTCATGCTTTTCTTCTCAAATAAAATATTCCACTTTTTTTTGACAATTACCCTGTCATATTTCCAATGCCTGGAGTAATATGTCTATCTTTGGCGCTGCAGTGAGTCAGTCTATCTGTGATTATGTGAGTGTGATCTGCCGTTTCCTGCTCACTGTGAAGGTACCTGAACTTTATAGCCTTGGCTGCGGTGTGTTTTACCTTCAACACCCCTGGCCCGGTCTGCTTGGACCCCGTTCTATAATCACTACCAGAGTCTCTGGCAGAGCTGCCCTCCCTCCCTCCACCTCCTCCCATCGGCCCCTGGTTTCTTGTCAGTCGTGATTAATGGCACTAGGGCCCCGGCGCGGCTTACACTGCCAGTTCCAGCGATGTTCCCTTGATACTTAATGAACTCTGACAAACTTCTTTTCCCTTGCTCTGTTGTTCCCTTTCCCCCACTACCCCGCCCCTCTCTGTTTAAAATGCACAGCACAGAGCTGCCACTGCAGCACCTTGGGGTTAGCTCTGGTCCTTTGTAAATTTCTCAAGAGGCCGACGTCTAAAAATAAAGCACCACAGCTATTTCAGTGTCAAGACCCTCCTCCTGTGGCTGGCTGGTGAATGAAGCCGAAATAAAAGAAGTTTTTTGAGTTTCGCACTCATTAATTAGTTGGCCAATTACATTTTTTAAAATTAAATGTGCTGTTTTGCTCCTGACACTTGAAAATGAATGATTTAAATGAAAACCAGCAGCAAAATATCAGTGAAAGTCTTTATTATTCTGAAATGTGAAAATAATAGCAGACTGAAGAGTGGGATCATGCTGTCTTCTCTCTGACTTCGACACAGGAAATGGACAATAAACTTCAGGTGGTCTCTGGCGCCATCTGCTGTTTAAACGAGGAAAGTGGTTAAAATACGCTACTTCTCTCGTACACTTTGAATCTTTGTCAAAGATCACGATTACAACAAACAGCAGCGGAATGTAACGAAATACTTTTACTCAAGTGTCAAATTTGAGGTATGCCTACTTGTACTTTTCTTGATTTTTTCAATTTTATGCACTTGTATACTTCTACTCCACTATCTCAGATGCAAATATTGTGGGGGTTTTTTTCTGTCTTTGTCTGACAGCTTTAGTTACATGGTACTTTTAACATGAAGGTATTTACATGATGAATAATATAACGAGCTTTTAAAATACAACATATTGCTGAAGATTAAACCAGTGGTTTTCAATCTTTGTGGCCTGTGACGTCTCACAAAAAGCAGTGTGTAGCTGGGCTCATATGTGTCATGGAGGGCTCCACCCTCCCTCTAAACTTCTGGTTTCATTTCAATAAATGTTCAAATCATTCAGTGTGTCAAAAAAAAAAAAAAAAAAAAAAAAATCAAATTAGAGGAAAAACAGAAAACAGACGAGTTTATCAGAATTTTTTCGTCTTTCTTTTGAGCCCTCAGATTTAACTTCATAAAACTGGATACAAACTAGTTCAAACTAGCTTCACCTCCAGCAGCTGCAACTGTATAATGAAAATACTTTAATTACATTCTGCTGCATCATGCCAAAAATCATAGATTACAGCAGAAGTCCAAAAACTGAAAACAGATTAGTGTATCAGAACTTTTTTTCTGAACTTTGTTTTCTTACTTTGTTTTTTTTTTCTTCTCTCCTCTGCCGTTAATCATGCGATGAGCCCTCGGATTTATCTAACGTCCCTGTAAATAAAACTGGAATTAAAATAGCTCGACTAATGCTTCTGCAAAATAGTCCTACTTTAGCTACAGTCTGGTGATGATACTTGTGAACTTTTACTTAGGTGGGATTTTTTTAATGCTTTTACTAAAGTAAAGGGTGTGAATAGCTCCACCGTGAGCTCCCATCCCAGCTCACATTTTCTGCCTGATCACCAGAGGGCGCTAAAGAAACAATCCGGAAACCGACGACGACGACGAAGAAGAAGAAAACGACAGAAGAAGAAGAAGAAGAAGAAGAAGAAGAAGAAGAAGAACCAGGAGGTAGCAGGTGTTTGAGGTGCCTGCTTCTTATCTGTGTTGGTGTCATCTCGGGCGAAATTACAGGTAAGACCCGCCGAACGAGAAGAATAGCTAATACTCAATGTTTAACAAAGTATGAGCTGCATCCAGGCTTGTTTAGTATAATAGTAGACATTCAGAAAGAGATCAGAGAAGCTGGAATTGTTTTGCTAACTTGCCGCAAAGGTTAGGCAGTATTTGGCCTTGTGTCTTAACTTTAACAGTGAAGAGTAGGTTATGGCGTGTAGGTAACTCATAGTGCAACAATAACAACTTTAGGTGGCAACTATGCTGTGAAAACACTGTCTCCTCTTCAAAGCAGTAACTTAAATACTGCTATCTCAGTTAGCTTCGAAGCCCCCGAACGAATAGCCGTTAATTATTTTTGATATTTAAAGATCTCTGTTGATTGAGGCATACGTGCTTTAATTTACAACATTACTATTTGACTGCGGACAGATCTTCAAGTCGGTCGCTTTCATTCGGCGAACATATATTAAATCTACACATAAAGGTTTGCTCATGTTTAGGACCTTTCAACTTTGACCTGCGAGCTAACGCTTCCGTGAAAAGAGGAGGCGGTCCAAACTTAAGATTTCCGCGTGTTTGATCAGCCCTAAGCCGAAGTTGACAGAAAAACCTTTCAGTTTTCGTTTTTTTATTATAATAATGATAACGATAGTGTAGGAATAATGTAACGGCAACATGCCCTTTCCTGCATTCTGTCCATTCAAAAGGTAACGCCATGTAAACAGCTAAACATGCTGATAAATAAATATTAATATCTACTTAAAGCTGCCTGTAAGTAAGTCAGGTTTTATTTATATATAGCTAGCTCATTTTGAGAGCACACACCTCAAAACGCTTCACAATAAGAGGCCAAAAAAGCAAGTTAAGAGACAAAACCTCAGACATTAAATGCAGACATCCACAAAAAGGCATGAAGCAAGACAAAACAAAAGCAAGTATAAACAAATATACCTGCCTGCCTGCAACTCTTGTAAGGACATGCAGGTCTTGTTTATTTATATAACAGTTCAAGGTTATAATGGCGCAAATCTTTACTAAACAAAGTCTGTTCCCCAGGTCTTTCAGTCCAGAGTAGCTGAAGTTGAAGAGAATATAATTTACATATCGTTCTAAAATATATGTAAAGATGTATTTAGTGAATAACGGGTGAGGTAACTGTTTTTGCACTTTAGCCTCAATCCTATTTAGGAGTAACAAGGTCACAGAGTCCCAGCTGATGCCAAGCTAAGCCTGAGGAGATAAACCAGTGAGCAATGTGTTACTCCAGTGCTTCACAAGCTGCTGAGTGAGTGTAGGTCATGCTGACTGTGTTTAGCAGCTACTCGATGTAGTGTTTGAGGATTTGATTGCATCACAACATGTGACACGCCTGAAGGGGGCAACTTTTCTCACCTGCAAGTTCTCACATGTCGTCTTTCCTGTGTGGTTGCCAGGATGGCACAGTGGGGTGCCATATTTTCTATAATCGCTGCTCTTGGAGGCGCAGCGCTTTTAGCCTCCGTGCACAAGATCGATGAAGGACACACTGGAGTTTATTACAGGTGAGTCTGCAGCAAAGAGCATCTGTCCTATGTCTTTACCACCAGGAACTTAAACAGGGAGTATTTTGCACAACTGGGCCCAGGGCTGTGCAATATGACCAATATCTCATATTCTGATAGAGGTCATTTCATATCTACATAATGAAAGATATCATGATATGTCACACATTCTGTAAATTCAATAAATGAATAGTTAATATAAAATAAAGGTGCTTACATATTTTGAGTTAAAATGTAAAAAAGTTACACTTATTAACTGTAGTTGCAAACAAAATAAATATTTAAATGAGCTTTTCTGGCCCACATCAGACTTGTCAGAAGTAGCCCCTCTCAGAGGTTCTAGCTCCTCGTTTTGTCTCGGCTGGTCGGAGTGCACCTCCTGTTAAGAATGACCCCGTTCTGTGTCACGTTCACGCTCCTCCATGTTTGTTTGTGTTGCCTTCATTCAAACTGCCTGCAGTGTGGAATAGCGCAAAGCACCGTCCAGATGATGAAAATATGATTAACAGGGTTTTTCCTATCTCAAAATGAGGCAGAGATGGTACCATCCTGATCATGTGTACAGTACCTTCAACTGGCTCAAGAAAAGACCATTACAAGCAACATATTTTAGGTGTTCTAATAATTGCACGAAGCACTTTTATCATCACGTTAAAAAAAAAACCCACTTCATTAAGTGAGTGAAATCTGGTAATATATGACTGTTAGTGTGATACAGATTATTTTATCTCCCTACCTGTAGTTTAGACATAATTTATTGAAGGTTTTGAAAGAGGGGAAAAAATGGTCCCACAACATTGATGTAATGTTGCAACCGCTCTGACAGAATGACAGAAATCCAGTTTAAAAATAGTGTTTCTTTATTGAGGCACTAATCACAGTTTTGTCAAGAGTTGGCGGTGGCACAAAATTTGGCAGAGGTGCCCACCACAATCTCTATGCAGAAAAAACCCTGATTAAAGAGTGTGCTTTGCAACACAATGGAATGCATGATAGAACGCGATATGAAACAATTTGTCACACAGTAAACATTGTTGTATTGCACAGCCCTAAACGTTAACAAGGTATCATCCATATTCAAAACAACGGAGCCTTTGTCTCTGTACCATGTAATATTTCAAGTCTTACTCATATGCGCAAACTCTGGTAAATGTTTAACAGCAGGAAAAAAAAAAACATTTTTAAAATCACTGCCTGCTGCTATTGACTAAGACTGTGGTTTCTTCTGACTAATGAGAGTGTTGTGCAGGAGTCTTACTCTTTATCCTCATACGAAATCCTTCTGGGAAAGTTTTTCTTTCAGGATGAATTCCTTCCAGTCTTAAAAAAATATATATAATACTGTCTTGACCTCAACAAAGCCATGTGAAATGCTGAGCAGAGGCTTCAGTTGTACAAGACATGACAAGATGGAAATGATGTAAAAGACAAAAACCACGTAACAGACATAAAAAGATTAAAATGACTTAAAAGATGCAACAAGATGGACATGATGCAAAAAATGTGACAAGGCACAAATGTTGCAAAAGAAAAAAACGACATGAAAGACACAGCAAGATGAAAATGACATAAAAACAGAGTCTTTCAGTCTTTTGCTTTCTCTTTTGGGTCTCGAGCTGAAAAAGTTTGGCAATCACTGCTTTACTAAATAGCTGTGTAATAAGCTGGATAATGTACAGCGAGTTCATTATTGTGAAATCAACCCAGACAGAGCGATGCAGGATGGGGGTTCAGTTTGCAATAATGACCGTCTCGCTACACATTATCCCTTTCATAATGTGTGTGTGTGTGTGTGTGTGTGCACCACAGAGGAGGGGCTCTCCTGACCACCACCAGCGGCCCCGGCTTCCATCTCATGCTCCCATTCATCACCACCTTCAAGTCTGTTCAAGTGAGTCACGTCGAGTCATTAATACTAACCTGAGGATTCAAAAATGTGCCCCAGGCAACCAGACTGTGCTAATATAGTAAATTGAGGCTAATTTTTTTTTTTTGTTTTCGCCTTTGCAGACAACGCTGCAGACAGATGAGGTGAAGAACGTACCATGCGGTACGAGGTAGGGTTGCTGTTTTGACTGGTTAAGTAGAATCAGATGTGCTTTCAAGACGGCTTATGCTATGCATTCATCCTTATACTGTAGCTGACGGAGGAGAGCATTAAAGTAACAGAGTGAGGGGAGATGAATCATTCATTATGTCTGTCTGCTTTGTTTTTAAAAAAAGCTTGAGTGTTCATGTTATTTTTGTTCTTTCTTTAGCGGAGGAGTGATGATTTACTTTGATCGCATAGAAGTGGTGAACTACCTCATTCCTACAGCAGGTAAACTTTTCACAGGCCAAAAGCATCAAACGGCATATTTATCCAAAACTCCCGTTGTATTTCTTTTGGATTCTTTAGCTCTGAGCAACCAAAACATAGAAAGATAACTAGACAACAGTAGATAATCTTTCGCTAAATGTACTGCATCTGTCTTTTCTGACATGATTGAGCACTTGTTTTTCTCTTTCCAGTCTACGACATAGTGAGGAACTTCACAGCAGACTACGACAAAGCTTTGATATTCAACAAGGTCCATCATGAGCTCAACCAGTTCTGCAGTGTGCATTCTTTGCAGGAGGTCTACATTGGCCTGTTTGGTAAGTGTAGTTTGGTGCAGGTGGCCTGTAAAATAACTGAAAAAAACTCAAAAAGATAATAAGTCTCCATTAACAGCATGTAGTCAACCCGAAGGTTCTAAACATCCAGAATTTATTGCTGGTCTCTTTAGGGTTTGAGCACTCCGTTCCCCTCAACAGCTGTTACGTATATGCACAAGTGTTTGACTAATTTTCATGCTCGTAAACTGAACCGACATGTCTGAGTGACGCACACAATCCACCGAATCACAGCTCACAACTTATACACAATCCTAGTAAACTGTGACGCACATACACCTCCAGTTAAATGTTTTCAAACACCCCCGCTTTTCCAATTTTATTGAAATCTGAGCAATTCTTGTCTAGTGAATGACAAAGGTGAGCAGCAAACTGCCAGGGTTTATAAAGACAGTTGAGGTTACCAAAAACTGAAAAATAATCTGAAAGAAGGCCTTCTTCAAGTAATGGGTTATCAACTTACAGCTTTTCTGGAGAAGAAGGAACTAAATTAAGCCTTGAATGTGACGCAAGCAGTTCCTGTAAAAGCAGTGTTAGAACAGGCTGTGTTACTACACCTGTGAAGTATTATTTGGAAAACACTGCGCTGCAGGAAGGAAGTAGTGTTTGCTATCACAATGGCTAGAAAAAGGCAATAGAAGAAGTGAGACCATTATAACCCTTAAACGTGTTGTGGTATTTCCTTTACAATAACAACTGACCTGATTTAAAGCTAAAGTAACTCACAATATGATACGATCATGATACAGTAATACGTATTCATGCAACTGAGATGAAGCCATGTACAGTAGAGTGCATAGAGTCTTGGCTTCGTGTCTCTTTCACACACACACACACACACTGACTGCAACTTCTATGTCCACGTGAGCCATCTTTCCAACAAGTAGAGACAGGTGGAGAGTTGAATTGGCAGGAGAATCTCCATATTTAGTATGATCTGATATATTCCTGTATAGATATTTCCTCCCAGCTCTATTTTGAACCATCTTAAAAGGGCCGTTTCCCAGTGGTAAAATAGTTTGACCTGCTGCCAGAAATGACCATAGAGGAACATGTTCCTCCTGCCTACGAGTAGGCATGATTTATGTATTCAGATGGGGACCCTGGTGGCCTCGGTCAAGATGCAGACCATAAACTCAAACATTCCCAGTTCATCTCTCCAGAAAAATGTGGCTGTTGTTCAGACATTTATTTTACAGTTGGACTCGTGCATCCCAAGTGTGGATTTAATGTTCTGCATCACTGACTCCAGTGTGACACATTGCACTTTTGAAACATTTCTCCTGGGTTGTGAACTTCTCCTCACCTCACCACCTTCACTGTATTTCTCTTCTCCTTTTCCTTACAGACCAAATTGATGAAAACCTAAAGTTAACATTACAAGAGGATCTAACGAATATGGCCCCTGGTCTGATCATACAGGTACAGTAAGACAGCTGAGATCTGCATCTGATGCGTTTATGTATGAACCAGGTGAAATCCTCCATTGAGATTAAAATCTCTAAAGATCTCTTTGGTTCCGTAGAGTGACCCGGCTAAGAGAGCAGCATAGACATTGTTACAACAATAAACGAAGCCAAATGAATACATACACTATCTAGTTATATACAAGAAGAAGATCAAGATTAGTTAAGGGCAACTTCAAAACAAAGTGCGAATTTAGAAGCAGTCACATTGACCAAGAGTGTTATTTTCTCAATCCTTTAAAATAAATAAATGAATTCGCCCAAAGTCAACACATTCTTACAGTTTCAGGTCGTATCGAAAACCCGTTCTTACTCTGGGGACCAACATTTGTTGAGTATTTCGAGAGCGCAGACCATATTGTTTTTTGTTTGTGGACTTTTTCTATAGAGGTGCCAAATTGCAGTACTCAAACATAGTGAATAATGTGGTACCGGAAACTTGCATGTGCACATACACCGTTTTTTATTTATCATAGAATTACCCCTGGATTGGAATCTAACCATGAGAATCAAAGGACGATGGTATTATATGAAGCGTATCGCTGTGTTTAGTATGTTTGCGTTGTTGCAGAAGGAAAGTCAGAAATACAGTTGTTTGAGTCCCAGTTCAGGCCACAATACTGAACTGGGGTATTACAGTTATAATGACCTATTTTGTACAGACTCTGATGCACCAGACATCTTTGAAGGTTTGTAGTCCTCAATTGACTCTGACTTTGACAGCCTCTCTAAAACTTTTATTAGAAGTTCAACATTATGACTGACTTTAAAAGTGGTTTTCTCCCTTATTAAGTCTACCCCTCAAACCCCCACCACTTACACCCGCAGAGATACAAGTACAGTATTTCATTCCTGAGTGCTAAACACTCCACTGGGTTTTAATACTTGACTCTGGTCACATGTTTCCTGTAAATCTCCAGAAGCAGTTAAAACAACAGCTGCTGGAAACCAATAAGATTACAGTAGATAGTGTCTGAAAACAGGACTGACTTTGTCTCTGCAGCATTCATCTGATAAATGTCCTAGTGGCAAAAAACCTTTTAAAAAACTTTCCTGCTTCACTGCACTGAGTTTCCTCTGAGTTTATCTGCCTGCTTCCCACAGTCTCTGTTGACTGTTTTCAATCTTTCTGTCCGTTTGTCTCTCTGCTCCGCAGGCGGTCCGTGTCACGAAACCCAACATCCCAGAAAGCATTCGCAGGAACTATGAGCTTATGTAAGTTTTCTTTTCTTTTCTTTCTGTGTCCAAAAACCAATGTTCCCTGACCCCACAAGACATTTGTATATTTATTTTCCCTCCTGAATGGATGGACCTGAAGTTCACCCAACTCTTATGTCAAGTCGTGCAGAGGAGGAAAAAATCTGCTGTTTCATTTCAATCTGTGTGCGTCTTACTTTTGGTTTCAAGATTTAACAGCTTGTACTTGGCCACAACAAATGCAGTGAGAGGGAGAAACAGATGACTTCTAGTAAACCAGGCCCTGTGTCTGCAGCCCTCACTGATCTTGTTTCTTGCAACATACTTCAGACATCGGCCTTACGTTTTATTTGACTTTCGGAGATATCACAGCTTGCAAACACTTTTTTTTCTTTTCTATTCTCGCACTTAAGCTTCTGAGATATTTTTACTTTATGCCTGATTTGCACATTCATTATGTTAAAGAACCTACAGATTTTTCAATGATCAAGTTCAGTCAGGGATCTGTGAGAGTCTGTCTTATAAAATAGTGTAATGGTGGATTTTGAGGTGTTCTTTGGATCATTCTCTATGATGACTCTACAACATTTGCATCTAGAACTGCTGATTTTATTTTATTTTTTTAGTTGAAATAATTAATTGCTTCATTCATGCAGTCTTTCCTTTGCCACTGGCTCCTACACACACTGTGTAATGGTTGGCAAGATCTTTTTCCAGCAAATGTTTTTTTCCCTCCAAACATCCCTTTGGCAATTTTGGCAAAAGAGCTCCGTTTTCACTTTGCATACTCTGAACACTGACTTTTGTGATGAGGTTACAGGTAAGGTTTCGTTTTGATGACTCTGTGCAGACCCTGTTTGCGTGAACAATACTGCACAGTGGAGCAGTGATCCAACTCTGTCTTTTAAACCTTCCTGCACATTTTGTTTTGAGGTCTGTCTTAATGTTTTCTTTCAGATCTTGTTGGAACTACAGTTTCCCTTAATTGCCATCTGATAAGGGCTTTTCAGACAGTGGAAATAGCAGGTTTCTTCCAGCCTTTCTCTGCAGTGTAGGCATCAGTTATTTTCCAATCCTCAGCTTATAGCAGCCTGTGGTCACCACAGCATTTGAAGAGTCAAACAGTTTATCAAGCTCCTGAATTTCTGTCATGACCTGACAAGTTCTGACAACTCCCGACCTGCCTTCAAAACCCAATACGCCAATCAAGTGTTAGCTTGTGAAGCTTTACAAGTGGAAAGGGAGCCAAACTTTTGCACATAAATTAGTTAGTTCTTTAGTGTCTTGAAATGCAGACCTGCGTGTCAGTGTCAGACCTGCTATGTGACTGAATCTACATCGAGTGTAGTTGTACAAATGCAGTCGTTATGTGCAGTGATCATGTAGACATGTGTGAGTCCAGTGTTGTTTTTACGACATGTGTAGGTCAGAGTGTTTGTGCTGTGGTACTAGACACCGCCAGGGTCAACAGGTCGAAGCAGTTGCAGCGTGATCGTAATTCTCAGTAACGATGATCCTGGGGATGAACTCTAAACCCGTCCAAAATAAATTATTTTCAAAAGAGAAGTTATTTAGTTGTTGATTTAGAGGGATTACTGGGGGGCTGACCAGTTTTCCATGGTTCGCTGTGTAATTGGATGTCCTCAAGAGATCCAACATTCAGTGCGTAGGCAAGATATTTGGGGCCATAATGGCAGAGGGGACGGATGTTGTTCTTTATTTTGGAGTTCAGGGCTCAAAGTCTGGAGGCTTTCAAATAACAGTCTTTTACAGTAATTCTTATGTAATGTTTCTCTCTCTAAGGTCTTTTCTTTCGCAGACACTTCATGATATCACACACGTATTAGACGATGATGAAGTCTTGAGCTTGAGCAAACATTGCTTTTCTCCATATTCAGGTGTTTACAACAGAGATATTATAGTTTTGAATTATTTATTTATTTATTTTCGACTCTGTTGGGTTTTTGACTTCACTTTAATATCATATATTTTAACAGTGCGTAAGTAGTTTTAGTCATATTTTGAGGAATTTACTAGTTTTAGCAGTGATGTCGTTCCAGTTTTAATAGAGCTGTGCTGCTTTGGGACATAATTCTAGTTTTGTGTTGTTGTTGTTGTTTGGGTCTTAGTTATGTTTACTGTTGAGGTTATGATGTTAAACTTGTCATGTAATCACTACTCGTCTCGGCATCTGGACCACACTTTTAGTTACAGAGAACACTGAAGCTAAATTACTATGTTTACACATAAGTTTGTTGTGGTGGCAGTGTCATTGTTGTGTTCTTACACCGCGGCTAAATGAATACACAATAAACACTTTTGTTTTTTTCAAGTATTATGAGGAAAGCCTTGGTTTTAGAAGCTGAAAAAGGTGAGATAAAAGAATGCATGACATCAAATACGATGTGCAAATGCATCGTTTATTAATGGTCCAGTATTGCACAAAGGCTTTTCATTCTTCTGCGTGATCTTCACTCTGGATCCACCCACAGTGCAAAAATGTGGGGGAAACAGACAATTTGACCTGTTTTGTTTTAGTTTGTGTTGGGTTATTCGCTGTAGTTTTTACTTAGTTATCACCTTTTTAAGAACTTGTTTTTATTTTCATTTCCATTAACAAAATCATCCTTTTCCCTGTTAGTTTATTCTTAGGTTTACAATGTATTTGTGAATCACTATCATTTGTTTTGGTCTTTCAAATAGCATTAATGTTATCAACCAAGTCGTATGTGCAACTTGGAACCAGTTTTCCTGGAAGCTGTAATATATTCAGGCTCTGATTTAAGAAATGCCCACACAGTCTCAACATAACATAAGTAACTACAATTACCGCTCCACGGTTGTACGCCTCCGCCAACCAGTCTAGTTGTAGTTTATATCCATGTCTGTCCAGACTCATATGTAGTAAACACTTTGAAGGAAATTAATAAAAGGTATTAAGTGTTTCTGTTGTTTCTTTTTGTCACCATTTTGACTAGAGGTGTGGAAATATCTGGTTCAAAGATGTGTCAGGATAGCGTAATAAGATCCTGAGACCAGTGAATATTCACACTTCTACTTGTAATGCACTGGATTGGAGTATTTATGTTTTGGTTTTGTAATGTTTTTGTACTGAGGTGGGTCACACAGATACTGGTGTTGAAAAGATGCAGCTGTAAATATTACAGACGGTTGTAGTCTGATCTTTGAAAGCACGACATGTATGATTCCAGTGAACATGCTGTCTTCACTTGCAGACCATTTTTAAGGCATTGAATTATGGACAGAAAAGTGTTTTATGATGACACATTGAAGCTAACCGTTTACCTGTTGGATATAAAATCTCATTACTTCATTATTTTATCCTGTTAAACATTTATGTGAATTTTCTTTCCTTATTAGAGTATGAATTCTTGATTTATGGCTGAAAACATGCTCCGTCAGTTCTCCGTGACTTGTTCTTCCTTGAGTCCAAGTGAACGTTTGTGCCAAATTTGAAGAAATTCCATCAAGGAATCCCAGCAAACTGCATCAACAAGAATAGACAGACAAATGGACGGACCAGTTCAACAGCAGGACGGATGAACAGCCCAAAATTATGATGCCTCCGTCCAGCGTGGAAGCCTAAAAATGCATATGTGAACATGTAGACACTTTAATTTTTATCTTTGCAGGGAGAGCGAGAAGACCAAACTGCTGATCTCTCAACAGACGCAGAAGGTCGTGGAGAAGGAGGCAGAAACCGAGAGGATAAAAGCCGTGATCGGTGAGAAACGCAGAAAGAAAGGGGGGAAACGTGGTGGTTGTTGGGATAAAAGGATTAAAATGCATGACACAGACTAAGCGCTGAAAGTGTAATTCTGTCCTCCTTCTGTTTTGCAGAGGCAGAGAAAGTAGCACAGGTGGCAGAGATCAAGTTTAGCCAGAAAGTCATGGAGAAGGAAACAGAAAAGAAGATCTCTGAAATTGAAGGTTAGTACACGGGAAAGGTTTAAAATTGCGTAACGGACTGAATCCGACCAATACATTGCTCTTAATAAGTGCTTGCGTTTCAGATCCTGGTGCAGTGATGTATAATTATGTGCTAATTCCAAGTCCATTCTCACTCTGTGAAAGAACACATAATGTTAGGTCAACTGCTCCAACCAATGTTATAACATCCCCACTTGTGCTTTTCCTGCCATGACACGTTAAATGCTTCATAACACAGCACGGACGTCATCTTGTCAAACGTGGCCCAGCTCTCTTGATCCCATCCATATTTCCTTTGAGCATTGGATGGAAAAGCATGTCCCAGTATTTGCAGCAGTGTCCTGTCTTGTTAAACTGCTCGCCTGCTGTTGACTCTCGACAGTGTTTGTTTGTGATTCACAGACAGCGCTTTCCTGGCTCGGCAGAAAGCCAAGGCAGACGCAGAGTTTTATACAGCACAGAGAGTGGCAGAGGCCAATAAGGTAAGACATGCACAGCAGTATTCACCATTCACCATTTCACTGTGCAGTAAAATGGTCCCCGTCTGTGTTTTACCGTTATATGTGACTTTTTGGATTCATTTTACAGCTGCATTAATGTGTATGTCGTATTTTACCGCCGTACATGTTTACGGTTGAGCTCATTTGAACTAATCATATATAGTTGCATCATATTCTATAAGCTCATCATATGTTTGTAGGGCTGGGTTACGTAGACAAAAACTTAAATCTAGATTTTCTTTACTGTCTACATGAACTTAAGACAAAACGTGACTGAAAAAAGTTCTTTATTAAAACTATACACCATGTACAGTATGTGCAATGTCAACAAACAACAACAGCACTTGTAAATGTGCTTTATTTCTTTAATGAAATGTGAATAACTTTAAATGCAATAAATCCCCACTGGGAGGCAATGACCAGAGAAACATATTCACAGTGAATATATTACAACAAACGGGTTGCATTTAAAAATGTTTGTGAAGCAAGAAAGGTCTCCAGGAAGATTTCACAATTTAGGCATTTTTCACATCATGCAAAGTGGTTCTCACAAGACAAACGTGGTCATCTATGATTAATGGTGATTCATTATTCACCTGACATTTCTAAAAAGTTTTGTTTTCAGCTTTGTGCATTTTCCAGTGAATCCAAGATTAGAGAGTTATTTGAAGACAGATTTAAAGACTTTATGTATCTTACGAATTGGGAGAAATTTCTCAGCCCATTAAGGAACACTTCATCCTTCACAAATATTCAAAACCAACACACTTGGAGATACGTGGGTTTCATGGGACAGGAAGGGTATGAAAAAATGTACTTTGAAAAGTAACTAAAGCTGTTAGAAAATGACAATTTTTGCGTCTGAGATTCAATGGAGTAGAAGTTTAAAGCTGCATAAAATGGAAATACTACAATTACAAACACCTTAAAAATTGTACTTATATATAATACTTGAGTAAAAGTACTTAATTACCTTTCACCACTGATGCACAGACACATAGCAGCACAAACGGCACAAAAATGGACAGTCGGGTTCAAGCTGCTCTGTTTTTTCTCTTCTCACAGCTAAAGTTAACACCAGAGTACCTGCAGCTAATGAAGTACAAAGCCATCGCAGCAAACAGCAAGATCTACTTTGGGAATGAGATACCCCACATGTTTGTGGACTCTGGGTCTGCAGGCAGCTCCATCAAGACCTCCGCAGCTATAGACATTGTGGGTGAGCAGATCCTGGACCTGGATTAGCGAGGAAAGGAGGAAGGTAGCAGGAATCACAGGACCACCCGGGGTGGTGGAGTTGCTGCTGGAGGACCGGTCCTCCTTCTTGCCGGAAGAAGCTCTGCTGACCAGGGCTCGTATTTCTCAAACGTCTCAGAATCACTGATAGAAATGCACTGAAAGTCTGACTAGGACACAAAATTCTCGAAATCAAAGCAGGACTTCAGGACTTGTACTCAGTTCTTGTAGAGAACAGACTTACGTAGACATAAAACTGCAGTGTAGGCAAAGAAAAGAAAACAAAAATGGACAAAAACAGTTTAGGTGAAGAAGTAACAATCCAGCATCTAATACTCCTCACGGGCTGTAGGCAGGGTCTCCATCCAGTACTGTTATGTGAATGTTAAGAGGTGCTTCTTCATAGTCATCATGGTTTAAAATGATTATTTCATACAATAACATAGCTTATCTGAGCTGGTGGTCGAGGAGCTGATAATCATGAGATCCGTGTACTTTCAGGCAGCCGACAGTCGTCACCACCTGAACTGAACCACAAATCTGGATCACATAACGTTGTTTCAAACTCTTTCACTTTAAGAGCCTTTGTCTGACACTCCTTTTGCTGTTTTCCCATCTAACACGACGCGGTATTTCTATTTGCATTAATTCAAGTTTGTTTCCTTTTTGCTCCGCACATGCCGACACACAGTTACTCGCTAAATCTGTTTCCATTGCACTTATTCACGCTCACCTGTTGTCGATGCGCCAACGTTTCCACCTCTCCCAAGCGTAAAAGCTTTTTCAAATTTCTGGTGTTTCCACTCTGGTTTCCTTATGCACAAGTTGAAAAACGCAAATAAAAACACCTGGATGGAAACGCACCTCGTGTCATCAGCTTAAGTGGTGTTTGACCTCAATCAGCAGGAGAAAACACGAAAACATTTTCTAATGATATTCACTGGCAGGTAGACACAGCTCTTTAAACTTTATTACCAGTTTCTTTCCAACAAAGTCAGCCTTCTTTTAATTCATTACATGTGTTTAAGAAAACTGTTGTTATCTTTAGCAACACGGTCTGCCGAAGACAAGGACATCTCTGTAGCGGAGGAGGAAGAATGATCTCACTTTATAAAGATTTAATAAAGATAATTAAATGTCAATACTCCACTGCCCAAAGGAAGGATCAAATGTGTGTAAAAAGACAACAACAAAAAAAGTTCAGCTCATGATCTCTCCCTCTGATTTGCTTGAAGAATACGGGCCCTGAGGTGAAAACGTCACTGAAGGGAAACACAGGGATGATGAACGTACCGTGTGGTAGTTTTCTGCTTTTGTATCCGCTCTCTCGTTTTACTTTTCTTTTTTTTGTAAATTTTGTTCGACGCACACGGGAAATATTGAAGAGTCACTGAAGTTGTGTATGTTGTATGATGCTGCCTGTCTGTGTAGCGCTTGTTCTCTCACACTGTACGTTTCTGTTGAGAAAACGGGGTTTGTGTAAATTTGTTTTAAGTGTTAGTTGTTTCATATTATTGAAAACAAGGCCACATTGAGAAGAACGTGCTGGGGTGAAACGAGACTTTACAGCTTTCACACTCCAGATTTTACAAGCAGCAGACTTTTAATATCAGCGTTTGACAGGAGACCATTTGAACTCTATGTTGAAAAATAATTTTCTGTATTTAGTTCATGCATGTCCTTTTTTAAAAATCCAAAGTTTTTACAGGAATGTAAAGTTTGCTGTAGTTAACTGCCTTGTTGGCTGCCTTTGCAATCTTCATGACCCTTTGTGATGAAGACATTACAACGCTGGAAAAAAATTAGGAGACCTCTGGGTTTACTATTTATAGATATGTGTTTGAGTAAAATGAACATTTTTGTTTATTCTCCTGATTTCTCCTAGAAGTGGAAGAAGAAGAAAAATGAGATCTAGAGCATTTGGTCAAAATAACAAAGAATGCACTGTCTTCAGACCTTGACTAATGCATTTTTAAACAACACAACAGTAATGTTTTAACTTAGGGTGAGTTCAGAAATCTATATTTGGTGGAATAACCCTGGTTTCCAGTCACCGCTTTCACATGTCTTGTCATGCTCTCCACCAGTCTTTCACTTTGCTGACGGCCGCTTTACGCCACTGAAGCAAAAAAAAAAAAAAAAAAAACAAGCTTCGTTTGATGTCCTGAGACCATCAGTCTTCCTCTTTATCAGATTCCAGAGGTTTTCAGTGGGGTCCAGGTCTGGAAATTTCCTGTGGTCTCTAAATTTTTCCCAGATAATCCAACATGTCTTTGTTTAGTTTCTCTTCTAGACAGCTGGTCAAAGTTGAAGAGAAAAGGGTCGGTTGGATAGGACCAAAAAATTAACATTCCATTTGACCTTTGATCGTTCTGTGGCGTCCGTTTGAAATGACTGGAGTGATTCACCAGGTGATTGTTTTTCCAAAGAACTGCTCTACTTGGAAGTCTGACTCAAGGCTAAGCGTGAAAGTAGTACGTAATCTGACGGTGCGTGTCATTCAGAGGGCGCACTCATTTTTATTTCTGAACAGGATCAGTATCACAACGGGGACAATCTTTCCATAATCATCACCTAAAAGACTTTGTCACTGTGTTGACTGTGTCAAGAATTGGCAGCAAATTGTAGCCAAATACAACTGCCATTTATCATATGTGCACCGCGTTGCGTTGTTCTGTTAGTCCAGTCACCCTTTAAAGTTATGTTCAGCTACTGCCATTTAATTAGAGGTTCACACGCTTGTAAGACTTGACAATTTTTGCACTGATTTCAATGGTGAATGTGCAATAAATGTGTGTCGGTCAATGGCGTAAGATTATGTATTTATGATGCAAACCAGTGTTTGTATGTATGTATGAATGTATATATAGAGATATAGATATATCTATATCTCTATATATATATAGATATATATTGGAGGTTTCTTATTAATCATTAAAAGAGTGTTTCAAACAATAACGTTCATTGTATCTCTGCTATTTTTACATAAAGTTGTTAAAAACACTTGGGGTTGATGATGGTACTAACTAAATGCTGTTAGTTGCAGCTATTTTAACTAGTTTCAGGCGTGTAAATATCATTCAGATATCAATAAAGTAGACTCTGGATACTTACACATATCTTTACACTTTGATATCATCTCTGGTAGTCTGCTTACACTTCACGCTCATTGTGGAAACATGTTTTGAGCCTCAGGGAACCAGCTCGGGCAGCTAATTCTTTAACTTCTGAAAGCCTGGATTACTAACAAGTTTTTAAAGACTCCTGGAAGGCACCCTGTGATATGTTTTCACTTACAACAAAAACATTTCTTGGGAGAACTGCTTCATTTGTTTGCCAGACTTTTTACTCATCTTCATTTATCACTGGGAACTCGTTTTGTTGAGTTCAGTGCGTGTGTTCTAATGAATGGCGTGTTTTAGATTAGGTTCAGTTGACCTACTGCGCGCTGACTTGAAGGGCCTCTGGAGACAGCAGTTTGATAATAATTCACGGTAGATACTAATTGGATCCGACTGCACTTCATTAGTATAGTAGTTTTTTTTTTTTTTTTTTGTTTCTTCACATTTGATTTTCATGATGGCAAGTGCAGTGATGGAAGAAATATTCAGATTCTTCACTAAAAGTGCAATAGAAGGCTGAAAATACTCCACTACAAGTAAGAGTTCTGCAGTATAATCAGCAAAATGTAAAAGTATGAACTGTAAAAGTAGTCATTCTGGTCTCTGTCAGTGTTTTAATATTATATATATATATATATATATGATGTTTTTGGATTATGTGTGTGCTGCATTTTGCTGCTGTAGATGTTTATATGCTGTTGGTGGTTTAATCTACACCAGTGCGTCGTATTCTATCAGATCATCATATGTTTGTTTGCGGCGCTGTCCTGTGAGAAACGGGTATTTCTAAAAAGTCCTGAGCGCAGAAAAACAGACCCCTTTCCAGCTTTGTGACAATGCATTTTCCAGTGAGTCCAAGAGGGGTTTAAAGAATGCATCTGTCTTACGAGGGAATTTTCTCAACCCATAAAGGGACACTTCATCCTTAATATAAATAAACATTCAAAATCAACACAGTTGGATGATGCATGGTTTTAACGAGAAGGGGATGAAAGACTGTAATCTGAAAAGCAAGAGTAAAATTAACTAAAGCTCTCAGACAAAGTGTACATTTGACTCCGAGATGTAGTGGGTTAGAAGTATAATGTTGCATAAAATAGAAGAAATTCAAGTTAAGAGCAAGAACCTCAAATTTTTTCTTAAGTACTTACATAGGACACAAGAAACTCTATGCGACTTGATTCTGAGCCATTTTGTTCGTAGCCAAGAGATGGAGACTGATTTTATTCCTTTCAAATGAGTCTGAGATGAGTCTAAACCAAAGTCTGCAACCAACAGTGTGATAAGTCTGTGTCACTTCACCAGGAATCCCCTACGTTTCCAGCAGAGATCCTAGGGTTTCAGTGCGTAAACTGAGGTGTGTGGGAGTATGTATCTACTGTCCAACCACGCGCTGTTTCGACATAATGTAATCTAGAGACAGACATTTGCTATTACCTTTATATACTAACCACACATGTGGGTCCGGAGCCCCTCCCACCGACATCTGTGGAGAGAAGTTCTACAGCAACATGACTTGTCTGCAGGAAGCAGCGGGATCACAGCCGAGGAAGAACACCTAACTGACCTCTTATCTAAAAAAATCATGGAAACATCCTCTCCAGTCCGGATCTTTTGATGTTTACTTGAACGTTTTTAGGTGAGACATTAACCTGAAATCGGAATTAAGCTCTATTTTGTTTTCCTGAAAGTACCCAGTGATGTGTAAAGACTGGAGGTAGGAGCCGTCAAAAGGACAAATGCCCTGCGAGAAGATGTAAGAGATCGTTCGAGGAGGTGATAGCCGTGATGACAGTACCCTCATCAGAACACGGAGCGGCACATGTGGCCATGCTTCAGGGACTGTGGGAGTATGTGAGAGCAGGACAGGAGGAGATCTTGCTCTCCCCTTACCTCCCTGCGTCCTGCGCCTTTTTGACGCACGTCCTGCTCTGCGCACCTTTCTTTGCGCTCGACGCGCTGGGAAGCGTCTGCCACCGAGTGCGGTCCTGGAGGATCGATTCCAACTCGTGTCGGCCGCCGTCCGTCCGGCGCTGGTTGGACTGTTTCTGGAATGTGCTGTGCAGATACCTGAGCACCGTCCTCCCAGCCACCGCGCTCTTTCAGACACTGCGGAATCCGACGCTACCGGAGCTGGCTCCGTCCTGCTGGCAGCTCTTTGTCGAAGTTTTCGCGTGTTTTCTACTGTTCGACATGTTGTTTTTTATTTGGCACTTCTACATGCACAGGTGAGTATGGGCCTTCTGGGACTGGGCTTCACCTGTATCCACCTTTTACCTTTGTTACTGTTAACCAATGGATGCTCCACATGCTGGATTTACAGTGGCAGCTTTGACTTCAAAACATTTAATCCATATCATATCATATCATATCATATCATATCATATCATATCATATCATATCAT
>JAPQRN010000027.1:10998034-11013534 GCA_037367275.1 Coranthus polyacanthus
GCTTTGACTTCAAAACATTTAATCCATATCATATCATATCATATCATATCATATCATATCATATCATATCATATCATGCCCTTACTCTTGTCGGGTATTGTAGTTTTCTGCTAAACTAAGAGGGTAATACTGTTATTTCACTTCATCTTTATCAACCACACATGTTAATGCATCAGTAATTAAATTCCACTAGAAGTCATTTTGCTGCATAGCAGGTTTGTTAAACTTTCATACTAGAAAATGTTGCAGATAATACTCACATCCATTTTTAAAATGAATAATACATGACTTTTAATATGAATTAATCTTAAATTACACTGATATTGCTTGGTTCGCTTAAGTTAAACATCTGAAGTCATTAACCACCACTGGTTAATCCAGTTTGCTGAAATCCATCTATATATCCATCAGACGGAAAACAGATGAGGCAATGAATTTTGTGGCCAGTGACAAATCTGTCCCACCTGGCTCTGCCCCGTTGTGATTAATGACACTAAATAGGATTAAAATGGGAACAGACATAGTATTTATAAGTAATTATGCTCATGACCTTTGGTTAATCAATCAAGAGCCAAATGTTTCACCTTTTGCTTTTGCTTTCACGCACATGTTTCTGCAACATTTATTAGATTTGAACTCCCATTAAAAAAAACATGCCCTACTAAAATTATTAATATCTAGATTAGATTAGAGGGATTCTTTATTATTCCCAGTGGAAATTTTAGAGAAAACTGAAGCTATTTAATATTTTTTTAACCTGTTGATGACTGTTTGTGTCCTGAAAGTGTATAGGTGAATAAGTCTAAAACAGACACACTGACATTAAACCATTCTCAGAATATAGAAATGTTTACTTTTCATTCACTTTCAAGCAGATACAACTGTGTGTGTGTTTCTCATCAGGGTCCCTTGGCTTTACCGCAACATCCACCAGCTGCACCATCAGCACCGGGTCCCCTTCGCTCTGGCAGCCCAGGATGCCAGCTCCGTCGAGCTGCTGTCTCTCCTGCTGCTGGCCCTGATCAGCTCCTGGGCGGTGGGCTGCCACCCTCTGAGTGAAGCCCTCTTCCATCTCCTCAACAGCTGGCTGGCGGTGGAAGATCACTGCGGCTACAGCCTGCCGTTCGCTCTGCACAGACTGCTGCCCTGCCTCGGAGGAGCCCCCTACCACCAGGCACATCACAGCCTCCACAGCCGCAACTACGCCCCCTACTTCACACACTGGGATCGGCTCTGTGGAACATACACTGCCTCAGGACTGTAAATACATGCAGAGCAATGTGACATGCACCGACCTGGATGTTTACGTATAAAAGTCCTGTGGGAGGTGTTAATGAAAGATACTTTTTGTGCTCCTTATCAGCGGTTTCAGACATTAAAAGAGGGATATGTGAACAGACACATTCCAGCGAATTAAAATTTCATTCTAGGACAATTTTTGGACTTGTGACAGCAAAGTCATCACCTAAGAAATGTGATTTTTTAAAAATGTTTTTATCTCAAATGGATATACTGATTCCCTAATCAGTGCTGCGTGTGTTTCCTCGTGAGTCATGAGAAAATTCACCCACATACGTGACACTTTCATATCTACAATTTGTCCTTTATAGCAAGTAAAAGCAGCATGACTTGACTGCAGCGATGAGCCAATAAATGACGAAAGTGAAACAATGAACAAACGCCCACACTAATGAGAAACTGCTTTGCCCTAATCGCATTGGGTGAGTCTTGTGTGTTATTTGACTTTGTAGGCGTAGACCATCAAATATGTGACAGATTTATTTGGCTCTGCACTCGTTTTATATGCAGCCAAAAGGGAAAAGAGGTTTTCAATGTCAGTAAACATTTAACATCATTGCATAATAATATCCAACTCTATAATTTGATAGAAATGTAAATATGCCAGTGGAATGTTCTACGATGTAAAAATGCTCTGTATGTTTACAAAGACCTTGCTGTTTGTATAATTTGTACCATATTTTCTCAACATTGTAAATATTTTGGAATATTCAGTACTATATTTGGCATTTTACTGTACTGATAGTCTAATTAGTCTAAGTCTAATTATGGATTTTTATTTTTACATGCAAGAGTTTGAAATATTAGTCTTGATGTGCTTGAAGAAATATATGAGTGCAGAACACAGGCTGAGGGCTTTGTTGCTCGCTCAGGTTCATGTTTCTGTTTTGCTGCGGTTAGTGATTCGTGAACCCGGACCTCTCAGCTGTCGGCGTCGACGTAGAGGTTCTCCAGGGATTTCAGTGACAAAATCAAAAACACATGCTTTTAGACATGAAAGGTTTTTCAGTCACCACTTGCAGTTGTAAACTTATTTTTGTTCCGCTACAGAGGCACCGTTATCAACAACAACAGCTTTCAGTTACAATATTATTGGAAGTGTTTATTCTCCACAGAGTTCCTCTGGGAGTTTGTGGGTTTAAAAGCCAGGTCTTTGTTGGAACTCATGCTTTTTTTCTCATGAAAGAAGAGCAGCTTGAAATTGTTCAAGCTTCTTAACTTCATCACAGTGAGCTGCAGTGTCTGACACATTATGACTCACCATGGGGGAATTAAATGCATTTTTTGTAAAGACGTAACAATGTTATGTATCATTGCTTTTCTTCAACAGTGATGCATCTATTTGAGCCTGATTTTATCATGTAATAGCACAAGGCATGAACCAGCACTTTTATATCAGATTTTTCTTACAATGACCAGCAGCAGCCCAGCAGATAAGGACAAAATATAGACTTTTTGAGGGTTTTCTGGTGAATGAAGAACAGAATCAAACCGCTGTATTGTTCTTTATTGCTCAGTCCTGAGTTTCACTGAACTCATTTTGCTGAGAAATCACTCTGAGGGTTGTATTACTTGGCCCGCTGAAGCATGTGAACTTCACTAAACATATGTTTTTCATTACAGACTCTTTGAATGGGCTTTTTTCGAATTTCGCAACATCAGCCCCACAGTCAAATTGATAGAAGGTGTTTAGACATTTGGAAGTACTTTTGTTGCATAAGGCCAGCAACTGTACTTTTTGTAGGAAATGCAGAGCCAAGGAAAGAGATGAGTACTGGGTGGAGGTGTTGCCAAGAGATGGGAAGATAAACATGTGACCCAAAACGGAAACAATCAGGCCCCATTACAGACCCCACGTCAGAGTCAGGGCGAGTCATGCAGCTTTGGATGACACACACCAAAACACACGTTCACACCGAGATGCACGTCGACGCTCAGCTGCCAACGTCACGTCAGAGTTACGGGATTTTAAAGCGCACTTTGCTGTCCGTACACTGGGAGCTGTTCAGTTTGTTGACTTGTTTGTTAGGTGTCCTTCTGTGTTCATCACGTAGGCTAGATCCCTCATGCACTACAGCAGCAATGTTAAACAGATGGAGTCATGTCAAAACAAGGGACAAAAAACACCAAGCCCTTATCGGTGGAGTAAATGCTAAAGACTTCCCATTTCATCATATTCTCTGAAAGTTTGCATTCAGTGACGAAGGCCAGATTCATATTTCTCCCACCGTTCTGTAAATATTCAATTAGTGAGCTTTATATAGCCAAGGCCGCTTGTTGTCACAGTAACTGGCCGAGGTTCTTACCCTCTGGTCTGTAACCATTTTTAGGCGACCCCTGCTCTCATCTCCCGAGGGAGATCAGCCAGTGTCCGACTTGTGCAGTTTCTGAAACATCTCAGTGCACTTGTCATCAGTGAGCTGTTGCCAAGACTTTCTTTGAACTATAAACAGCATACGTTACTGTACTAAATTAACAGAACTACAGTACTGTGCAAAAGTCTTAGGCCACCATTAGGTTTGCTGTTTTATAATGTCCACACATATGCATTTCTCAATATACAAACAGCATTAAAAACAAAACAAAAAAGTTTCTGCAGACCAAAGTGTCAGTATTTATCGCAACCTCCTTTTTCTTTTGTTCAGACAACATGAGATTTTCTGCTCTAACCTCCAGGTGTTTTTACACCAGGTTTCATTCAACACATGTCAAACGTTTCTTTGGCTACTTTTTGTCAAGGGAACAGAGGTCACAATAAATACTGACTTTTGCCTGTAGAAGCCATTTAGATGTGATTATTTTCATGTGTTTTTCATACTGTGCCCATATTTCATGCTCATCACAACCCTGCAAAAACGACACAGCTACAGGTGGCCAACAGAACAATTTTACAGTTACAAATCCATATGTATAGCGAGGAGTTTGCTTAGCACTACAAGGAGTAGAGAATAGATCCCCAACAGCTCCTATTGAAGGATTTTACCGCCTCAAAGCTGCCTCTCAGACGTCTGATCAATGCAGAGTCACCATCTTAAATACCCACAATCCATACTGCGAGTTTCTACACCCTACAGTTTGTTTTAAAAGGCTATGATATATTTTTATTGCTATTTAACTGGTGCTAATTTACAACAAGTAATATGCCATGTGGTTTTGCAATGTGGATTATGGGTAATTGACGGACGCAGACCACAAATCAAATCCTTCTGTTGGAGTTCTTTGGTGAGCAGCTCTACATGTTTTCCCTTTTACTAGATTTTTTTTTTTCATCCAGCATCTATCCACTGGGACGTGCATGTCTTCTTTTTTTTTTTTTTGTTTCTGCTTAACACAATAAACCAGCGATATTTCCCTCATAATATAAACTGTCTCGTAAACTAAATTGACCATAATAAGAGTAAATTTTTATCAGTGATGCCTTTCGAATATCTCCGCCACAACCCTCAGACGTTATCCCCCAACACTTTACCACCTCTGTTCCAAACCGGACGCTCCCTTAATACGCAACAGGAAATATCACTTTCCAACTGTACGGTAAATATGAAGCTGCAGTCGGTGAACGTAGTTTAAATCAAAGCTAACCTGTGCATAAATGTCCTCTTTTAAACCACAAAGTATCCTTTATGTTTTGTGATGTTGCTGATATCGATATCGCAGGAGAATCTTGGTTTAACTCCTTTTCCTTGTTCTTAGATTTGTGTTTTTTCCTCTTATTAGAAGACTATACTCAAAGTTTAAGTCTGAAAGCGTGGACTATGTGCAGACACCATCATGCCTTGAAACTTGTACTTGTAGGTGACCACGCTACAAATACAATATAGTACAATAAAGGATTTTTGCTACCACTATCTGAAATTGATTAATCTCATATACTTGAGCTGCTTTCACAATAGGGTAGCCATGCCTTACTATATACAGTATATCTCCAGTGTGTTTTCTGCAATCTGTTCTTTGTTTGCATCATTCAGTTAATTTCTGTTGCCATTGAATTTCACCCAAAACACTTATCTCAACTTTCATAAAACACAAAACGCTGTCTTCACCACAATGACATATGAGAAAGCTCTGCACATTTCAGACCACGAATATGATCTGTATTCCTTTATTTACAACTTTAGTGTGCGTTTGTACATGGAAAAGAACAATGCTCTGTGATCTGGATTAGATTTAACATTCATAAACTTGAGTGCGGACTGAGACACCAAGGAGTCCAGATCAGGCTTTGTTGTTTGTTCGCATTCTCCCCTCACAAAGCAGGTTTTTCATCACGGCCGTTTGGATCTGCTTGCTGTCAGTGCGAACAGCAGGCCATCCATTTTGTTCATTAGCGGGCCTTCCACTCAGTTTCCCATGGTTCTTTGTTTGTGTGTCATGCATGAACTCTGACCCATAAGCTGATACTGTCAGAATGATCTGAATGTCAGCGATGTGTTGTATCATTGATCTTCACCGCTCTCTCTTGAAATAATAGAAATAAACTCGACATACCGAGAATATTTGACTAATTGTTCAATGATAAATTCATAGTTAGAGACATTTCATTTGACATTTCAGTTGCTCTTTATTGTTGTAGAATGTTTATATTTCTCTTCCCAACAAAATAATTCTGTGCTGCATAAGCATTGTCATGGAAAACAAACCTGCTCTACACTGTAACATAGAAATGTACATATATAGTATCTGTTGTAAAAATTAATAAATTAAAACAATAAATAGTCTTTTATTTGACACAAGCAGCAGAGGTATCAAAAGGCATATAACAAAAGAAAATTTGCCCCCATTCCCCCATTTTGGCCTGAAGATACCAATCATCCAAAAAGGCCATTTTTATCATAAAAGTGATGGATGACCCAACTGAGGAGTTGGAGATATGTTAGGGGCACATGATGCTAGGTCAACGAGTTGAGCCGGTTAAGATTGTCTGTTGCTTAGGAATGTGGACAACCCCTGCCCCCCGTGTCCTGTCCAGCTCCCCCGTCCTGCCACCTCAAACGTTGCTCAGAGTGGCGTCCAGTTCTCGGAGCCTGAGAGGTGGCATACGTGTTTCTCAAGCCCCGACACCTTGCTATCGCTGCAGCTTGGGGGGTTGGAAAAGAGGCATGTGAAGTGGGAAACGGGGTTGGGACAGATAACCCTGCCACTCGAACCCCTGCACCGCACTGCGCCTACGTATCTTGAGGCTGCAGGAGGCAGGGGGTGGGCCTGGAGAGTTCATGTCTTGTCAGGTTGCCTCAGGGAGGTCATTTCACTGCGCCAGGGCACATGAAGTGCTGATTAGTGTTTGCATCGTGTACGGAGGCCAGAGATAAGTAGAGAGGAAGACAGAAGTCAGGGGGAAGTAGAAGGAGGGGGACAACTGGCCCGCTAGTTCCCACCAGGCTGTACACACTGTAGGATGTGCTCACTGAGGTCTTTGGGAAATCCTGTGCCTTGTAAGTCTCATTGGTACGAAGACACACCTCTTCATCGCTACTGGCAACATGTTGACTGTAGATCTGTTGGACATCTCTACCGTCTCTGCACTGCCTGAATAATAGCAACTGATTTACAATTTTTGGCATATTAAAGTTACAGTAGGCAGAAATCGGGGAAAATAATACACGTCTTTCTCCTGCAGGTCTGTCCTGTCTGTTCTAAGTATGGACTGAATATAAAGATGGACAATCTGAGGCTTCGTAGCGCTATGGAAAAGTGAAGCTAAAATATCACAAGTAGGAGAGCTGCCATGTTGCTTCTGTGATAAGCAACAGTCTGTGCAATAGAGACGCATCTGACGGAGTCTTGACAGAAACATCATTTTAGCTGTCAATCACCACACACTGAAAAGATCTGTGATTGGCCAAAATCACAGGCAAAACAGAGAACAGATAAAGAGGAGGTGCAGAAGTTACATTTCTTCTCAGATCTCTTGAATTTCAATATACTGACAGGTTGCTATGGAATTTCTGCCCAATGGCGCCCAAAAATATACTGCCTACTGAAGCTTTAAGATGGAGGACTTGCTTCTGTCTTATGGTATAAAAATATAAATTTGTCTACACTCATTCATTTGTAGAACACAGAGAACTATAAATAGCAAATATGCACTTCCAACGTCACTGAGTGATCTGTACAGAGACTCCACAAATTGTCCCTCTTCTCGTTGTAGAAGACTCTTGGCTTATCTCCTTTTTCAGCTTATTGTTTTGTCTTTCCTCTTATTGTAAGACTTTACTGAGAGTTTAAGTCTCTGAAAGCATGGACTATCTGCAGCCACACTCAGCCACCACCATGCCCTCAAACTTATACTTGTAGGTGACCACGCCCGTGTCGTCCAGGTACAAGAGAGAGATGGGGTCCAGCTTGGTGGGCACGCAACACGCCCGCGCTGCCTTCTGAGGACTGTTAATGTTGACCAGTGTCTGGACAATGGCATGCTTGGTGGGTGTGACATGCTTCGTCAGAGGGAACGAGCAAATGCCGGTGCACTCATAGGCATCGTAACCAGTGGGTGCCAGGATCCAACTGTCCCAACCGATATCCTTGAACTCGACATACAGAGATTGTTTCTTGCAGTGGTTTCCCTTGGCATTGCGACGGATGCGGGACGCTGTATCGTAGATCAAATTGGATCGCATTTGGATGAGGTCTTCTTCATCTGGCTCAGCTTCTTCCTCATCCTTGTCCTTGTCCATGTCGCCCCACAGCCCGTTCATGCCTGTCAAGTCATTCTGTAGAACCATGTTAGAGGTTTCGTGGTCGATCATCTCATTTAGCTCACGCTTGTCATCACGGTGATCACTACTTTGGTCATCGGAGAAAACAATCAGAAGAGGTTTGTGTTTTTCCTCGGGGCTGATGTCAATCTTCATGTCCCCTTCAGGTGGACTGTTGTCTTCATGCTCCCTCGCCAAATTTTGAACATTATCATCACTGGTTATGCTGGCAATGTGCACTTCCAGCTGATGAGTTGTGCCACGATCTGATTTGCGCCAGCGTTGGATGGCAGTAGTGAGGTCAAAGGCCTCCCAGCCGTTATCAGTGCCGTAGACCTGACGTGAAGCCAACTCCACCAGCTCTATCCGCTCTGTTTCTCCTCTGAATGCATCCCCTCTCACAGGGTTCTCATCAGTCATGTTGTCATCCCCATCGTGTGATTCCAGTTCGTAGATAGTAACCTTACGGTCGACCCCAGCATAAAGGTGTCGGTCAGTCTGCACAAGGGTGTAAAGGCGGAGCTCAGCTGCCGTAATGCGTTCATGGTGGGGGATGGACACGTTGAAGAGGAGTAGGTGGCGTCTCACGCCTCCTGCTCCTACGACGCTAGAAGATGCATCTGGAGTAGAAACAAAATGTTCAGAGTTAAACCCCTGATGTTAACGGAACTGTTCTATTTAGTCTTTACTGTAGGGCTTCAGATTAGTTTAATATTCAGCAAAACATTTATTTTTATGCAGTGTGTCTTCTGATTATCTTTATCATCCACTCTCCACCATGATTTGTATTTGTTCAAGTAGCTGCATGTTACTCTAACATAACAATAACTAAGTACAATAACGTGTCTCTAAAACAATAAACTGATGGTTAGAAAATCCTTTACCTCTTATCTTATTTCTCTGTATGTTGATCCATTCATTCTTTTCATAATAAAAACAGTTTCCTAATGTGAACATCCAAAGAGAAGTGAGAAGTAATTTGGTCATGCTACATGCATGCATGGATTTGTTGAAGAAAATTCTTGGAGTAACAAGAATACTCATTGTTTTCTGTCTCTCTAATTGTATTCTTTGACTTAATGATCAGAATGTGATACACTACACAGAAATACAGTATTTCAACAGAACATTTTCAGCTCTCGTGGCAGTTTATGTTCAGTGAACATGAATGCAGCTAATGAAGACAATTCTGTCTCATCATATCGAGCTGTACCTTCATTTTTGAAGCTGCGGATGATGTTGGCAGTGGGCATTGCAGTGCGGTCATTAGCAAAGCGGTTGTAAATTTCCATCATGTACTCAGGCGGCTCCTCTCTGGTGCTTCCAGCAGGCAGGGGAGGAGGACCCAAGCCAGACAGGTTGAAAGTCCGCAGAAACTGTTCCTTCAGGCTCTCCAAAAGGCTTTGCATGTCCATGTTGCTGTCCTGCTCCAGCATTGAAGGGTCCACCACACCCCCATGCCCGTCTCCTAGCCCTGGAGCGGGCCGATGCCTCTGATGGGTGTTGGAGATGGGGTTGCTCTCTGCACACAGAGGCCCCTGGAGCAGTGGGATAAAAAACAGCAAGAGCAAAGTCTTGGAGTTGCAGATGGTTCCCAGTTGAGAGACCCAAATGCTCGCCATGAGAAAAACAATCTTCTGCACTTGAGTTAATGCCCTTTGGGGTTGTCAGTGGAAGGAAAAAAAAATATGATCTCTCAAATTATTTAAACAAAGTAAATTTCAGCTGCATTCAGTTGAACTGAACCCTCAGAAAGTTCTGGTTCCCTGCTGGTAGCAGGTCAGCAGTGTTGTTGACCCCTGCACTGAGCCTCTCTGCAGCAGTGTGTATTCCTGGAATTGTGTTTGCCTTGTCGAGGAGATAAAGCGCTCTCGTCCAGCATTTATTCTCATGCACACCTTTTGATGTCCTTTGTGACGGGGCTGCAGTTCCGGTGACAGGGTGGCCGAGGTTTGGCTTTGTCCGTCCGACTCATCTCTGTTGTGTCCTCTGCTCTTCAGTCTCTCTCTGTGCTCTGCTCTCTCTTCCCAGCTCTTTCTTTCTGTCTCTTATCTATGATATGGTGGGCTCTGCATTGCTCAGTGCTTATGGTCTCTTTGCCAGTGTGTGTGTGTGTGCGTGCCTTCAACTTTGTGTGATGCACATGAGCGTGTGTTATCTCACAACTTCCTTAATGAGGATTTTGTAAACACCGTCCTGTAGCCTCTTCCTTGTGGAAGTGCTATTTTGTTTGGGTGGGTGCTCCAGAGTTGATATTCTTCATTTGTTTATTTGTTTTGTAAATGGTGGAGTTCTGCAAGCTGCTCTCTAGGCTCCATTGATCATTTCATTTTTTTACAAAATTCTCTACAGCTCAGTTGATATCATTGAATGTATAATATATATTAGACAACACTTGTCCAAAAGAAATTGAAATGTAATGAGGTGTGAGGCCTAATGACCAAGGATGAAAGATACGGAGCTCATAGTGACTCTGGAAAACATGTCAAGTTCTTCGAAAGGCCAGCAGAAATAGTATTAAATGAATAAATCTTTTGTTAATTCAACTGAGCAAGAATCACCTCCCACTTGTGCCTGCTCTGCCTGCACTTCCTCTCCTGATAAGCACAGTGTCTGAAATAGGTTATATACAGTGTTGGGGAGTAAATATTTCCGTGTAATGACATTACGTAATTAAATTACAAATTGAATATAGTTATAATCAGTTACTGAGGCACAATGTGTAATAATCAAAATGTTGCTTACATTTGGATTATTTCAATACTATCAGCTGCTGAAAAGCATAAGGACTAAATGTTTCATACAGTTTTCTTTTGTTAAAAACTATTTTTTAGAAGCTGTGCAAAGATTTGTGTTTCATCTAGATTTGTACCCTGTAGGTGTTATGAGGTTCACACCGCCTGGCTTAAATTAATGGGTTTTTTTGTCCAGTTAGAAAAGTAAAAGTAGAACGTGCTACAATTTGTTGATGAAGTAATTAACGCAGTTTTTAATTTCAAAAGTCACCTTCCTAACACTGGTCACGTGGACACAAGAGGCTTCTTCAGAAGAGCGTTAGGAAGGTCTTACAATAAACGATGAGACGAGGCCCACTGATGAAACCTAAGTGAAACAAGACGTCACCGGTTCCATGGTAAAGCCGGTAAAGTCACAAGATGCAATGTCTCACCCTGACTTCTTCCCAGATTCTAATAATTTACGAATTAGTCACCTGAACTCTCATTCCACTACACAACTGTCCTTCATTCCTGAGCTTCTTTATGTGACCTGGAGATACACTCCTGGTTGTGGTGCGTCACAGAGATGGGAAGGAATGAGCTTTTCCTGCCGCTGCCATTCATCTGCCAGGCTGACAGTTGACAGACATGCTGTTATCTGTCACTGTGTTGAACTGCTGCCACAGCAGACTATCACATCTTCCTGATGACCGTAAGAAGGTTTGATAATGGCAATGTCCTTTTGCACACAAACACATTCACACAGTTAGTTTCCTCCATATGGTCTCTATTATGGACCTTAGAGTCATCCCACTGTGGATTTAAGAGGACAGAACAGCTATTTCTGGAGTGAAACTTCAAACACAAATCACATTGTGTCGACGCTCAATGTCCAGATTTCATGATTATGATTTGCATCTGTTTCTGCAAACTCTGCTGTCATTTTCAGGAAGACTTTAAAAACCAACACAGTCCCACCTGATGCAATCATCACCATAAAATGTTTAACTGAGGTTAAGAGTTCTAAGTGTTCGGTTTCACAAAACCAGGTGCTATCTATGGCAGTTTTCATTGGTTTTTGACCACTTGGGGGCAGTGGAATAACATGGTGGAATGCCCTAAAGCCCTTTTGGCAAATGTCCTAGCACATGAATGATGTTGAGCAATAATATTTTTAGCTGTGTTACTGACTTCTCAACCAGATGTAGCGCTCACTCTGCTTTTACCTTCTAGCTTTTTATTCATTTCAGCTCTGTTGCCACAATTTCTTCACGGTTCACCAGCTAGTTGCTAATTTTGTTTGGTGCAGGAGCAGTTGCGAGCTTTTTCCAGAAAACATCTGCCTGCTTTTGGAATGACTGTTTTTAGGAATGCTGTGTGACTCTGGGCAGGGTAATCCACGGCGTCGCAATAACTCGTTTTACTACCATGAACAAAAATTCATGACCCAAAATAATCAATTTGTCACTCAACTTGTCAATTGAGTATAAATACTTTGCTTTATCTAATAGTTTGATTTAAATCTGGGTTAACATCATATATCTATGATGGTGAACATAGTAAAACATGTTTATTAAAAGCCTATTAGCATTGTAACTGTATGTATTTTAGTATATTTACGTTAACAGTTAGTACAAGGCAAAGCCATAGAACCGCTAGATTTGTTCACACTTTGTCTTTCAAATAAAAACCTGATGTGTTAGTTTAACTGTGCCAGCAATTTATTATTATGCACAATATCCACTGTATTTCCTTCAAGCCTGCGTGTTTAATTTATGTCCTTACAGAAATATGTGGTATACGAATATTATTCATCAACGAAAACACTTAAATATTTTATTTATTTACCACTAAAATGACACCAATCAACAATTACTCTCTATAGACAAACGCATGTTTTTGTAATTTCACATCGCATCATACAGTCCATCATGTGATCTAACATTATGTTTCTGAGCTCCAAAGTGGCCATAACGTTTTCTACCATTTTGCAACCGTTTCTGTAATAGTTCATGTTTCCATTAAGGGCTTCCTTTCCTGTGTGTCTTGTAACCTTGTACCAGAACAAAGCAGTTCATACAGAAACAGTCCACATTGTAGACAGAGAAAAAAAACCTGAGCCACGTTTAAAGTCTTCGAAGTGAACAGTGACATTCAAGCCTGTTTGAATCTCTCCTTCTTAAACTGTGGAATCAGGCACAAACAAATGAACCACGAACTTCTCTTTAGGACCTAACAAAGCTCACATGAAAGCTCCACTGACAGTGTTATTACTGATACAGTGAATTTAGCTCAGTCCAGGTTAGCAGGGCTGTTAATTCATATGCTAAGCCTGCCAATGACTTTTAGGTGGGAGCCAGCGATTTTCTGGTTACGAATTGCTGAATGTCCCTTTGCAGCTCCTCGTTTCTTCTCTGGGCCTCATCTCGGCTGCGCTCCGCATTTCTCAGGCAGATCTCCAGAGCGGCCACACGGCGGCGCTCTGCCTCCAGAGCAGACTGGAGCTCGGCTACCGTGGCCTTCAGCTCCTTGTTCTCCTGCTGCAGGCTGCAAGAACACAAGGCAATCAGAGGTCAGAAGGTCAGCAGCGGCGTCACAATAACAACTTGATGACTTTTGGAAAAAAATCAAAGTCCTTAACATTTTGAGGATTGAACATAAATATTATATTCAGATCTTAATACCTCACAATGGAAATATCCCACAACAAGTGCAGGTTCTGCATTCCAAACTTTAATTACTAAAAATATCTAAGTATTATCAGCAAAATGTACTTAAAGTATGAAAAATAACCAGTCACTGTGCAGTAAAATGGTCCGTGTCAGTGTTTTACTGTTATATATGATGTTTTGATTCATTTTTCTGCTGTACATGTTTAATGGTGAGCTCATTTGAACTACTTTATAAACTGTTGTGTAGTTTAATCTACCACGATGCATCATATTCTATAAGATCATCATATATTTGTAGCGTCGCTGTCCTGTGAGAACCACGTATCTCTAAAAAGTCAGCTTTTCATCAGCTCAGAAAAACGGGCCTGTTTTCAGCTTTGTGACGCTGCATTTTCCAGCGAATCCAAGAGGGTTTTTAAGGACTTTATTGAGCTTCAGAAGGAGGATAATTTTCATGAAGGAACACTTAGTCCTTCATTCATCGCAAATATTCAAAACTCTCTCAAGTAAAGCACAAGTACCTCAACTTTGTACAAGAGTAAAAGTACATACACTCCACCAGTGATGAAGGTATAACTCGAGACAGTGTGTGTGTAAAGAGTTCGTAGTTAGCCTCACCTGTCTACAAGCTGCGGACTGTCTATCTTCTGCTCAGTCTTGCTGCTGACCTGCTGACCTGTGCTGCTCATCGTCAGGCTTTCTACACTCTTTTGATGAGTCAGGACCTGAGCAGGCTGGGTGTCACTTTCCGGTTTTGAGTTGCCGGCAGTAGAAGACCCCGTGTTGTCACTTCCTCTTCTGGCCGTAAACCTGTTCTCCCCCTCCTTGTTGCTCATCTGAGAGGCTCCAAACAACGAGCCTGAACTCTTGAGGTCCAGGATCTTAAAAATGTCCTCTGACAGTGTCCCGCTCTTCTCATCTATGGTCTCCTGTATGCGACTCCACCGGTTCAGAGCGTCGGCTTTGGCTGCCATCCCGGTGAGGGGGCAGTTAAAGGTGGGTAGGGTCTGGGTGCGTTTGCGGGGGCTTCCAAGAAAGTTGTCTGCAGAAGGTAAAGCAGGCTCCTCAAGGGTATTTTGGGGGCTGCTGTTTCCTCTGTGTGGACCTGGACTGTCAGTGTCCTCCTCTTCTTCTGGTGACTCCGACAGAGAGGCATCTCCCATCTGGGACAGAGAAATGGAGATCAGTAACAAATACTCGCAATCATCTTTCATTGGGAACATGTTCTTTTGGGAGATCAGCCAACATCGGCCTCTGGCATGTTGTTTAAATTAATTTTTACTTTTTGTTATTTTTCATACTTCATTGCATTAACCTGTTGTTTGATATGTAACATGATGTTACGTGGGCTTAATGCAGTGATGGGGAGACGTGAACCACGTGTAATTTAAACTAGTAGTTTAACCAGTCAATAGTCAATTACATCCATGTAATTTAATCAATTAGGTAGAAACTGAAACTACAAACTACAGCTTTTAGGCCTTAAAAAGGAAAGGAATCATTTTGTATTTTTATTTTACCAATACTTCTGTGCTTGTAATTGACTGCTTTTTCATTTGCATCTTTTTTGTGTTATATTTGGTACATATTGCATACATCATCAGTATCATCATCAACGACTACATGTCTCCCTCTTGCAGTTGTACTGTGGTTCAGCTTTTTCCAGTGTGAAGTTGGTTCACAAAGCAACACTTCCACACAGTTTCCCCAACGCTGTTAACGCGATCCTTCCTGTACCTCTGCAGACTCCCAGCCTACGAAGCTTCGAGGAGCGTTCTTCTGGCTTTCGGACTTGTTTGAAGGAGGGGAGGGAATCACGTCTTTGGAGACAGGAAACAGCGTCTCATGTTGTCTGATCATCACCGTCATCAGCTTCTGGATCTGAGGAGTCGCTGCAAAGAAAAACAGAGACGTTGGGAGAGATTTGAATCTTTTCAGGATCAAAACGGTTATTATGCAAATTCCCACTTTCAGCATTATCGCAGCTTCATAAAGACAATTGTCATTAAAACACTGAATTATTTTGCTGTCAAAGATCAAGACACCACCAAATTTGAAATGTACAATCTAAAATCTAATATCACATGTCACAAACCTGAAATCTAAGCGTTCCTATC
>JAPQRN010000027.1:11013634-11032460 GCA_037367275.1 Coranthus polyacanthus
AGTCCACACATACAGCATAGAGTATTGGTGATCTCTCAAACCACTTCATTAACATTGTATTCCGAGGTTATCAAGCAGATATCAGATCCTAAAAGAGATAAAATGTTGGATTCTGAATCCACTCTGACGGGCAGCCATCTTTGACACCACAAGGTTCTACTTTTTATCTGGAAACATATCTGTTTTATTACACTATGGTGTAAAAAAAAAAAGGGGAAGAGTGTAGTATTACCACATCATTGCTTAATACAATTAGTAATTACACATTGTTTAGACTCAGTACTTTCTGGACAGTGAGAAATAAGAGAAATACATTTTGCAATTAACGTGGTTTAGCCCAAAACTAAACACACCCACATACTTTGGCCTAAGTGAGCAAACACAAACTTAATGATGAAATCCATAATAATACACAAGAAAACTGAACAATAAAAAGAATGCAACAAACAAAAAACAAGTACGAATGCAAATAATTAGGACTGTAAGCAGGAAACCTAGAAATACTGCAGTTGACAAGTAAAGCAGCGTCAGATCAGAGCCTTGTTCTCACCCTTCATCACTGTGATGGGGTCTTCTATCTGAGGTTTCAGCAGGTTGATCCCCATCACTGTAGCCAAATTCTCCACATTCATCTTGTTCACCTTGGCGTTCAGCTGCACCTCAAACAAGAACCTGCGAAACCAGAGCTCACGATCAGCTCAGTAAACGAGCAGAGCTGATCTCGGAACCGCGAGATCTGCTAAGTAAGTAGTGTTTGCAGTGATGCTGGTGGACAATTAAGAAATGATGGGATGTCTTCTTTAAGCACTAAGACGCTGTGGTTTATCCCTGTAATTTCTCCTAACGCTTTGTGCTGCAGCTCGTACTCACCGACAGATGTAACTCAGAAGATTGTAGTTAATTCTGGGGAGAAGGGTGATTTGTCTTTCCAACTTTTCCCATCCCTAAAAGGACACACGAGCAAGACGTTAGAGGACTGACCCTCCGTGTTCTGTGTTCGAATATACATATGAGATGCACTAAAGGAAGTAAACAGACGTCTGTGCTTCTGGAGTCCAGCAGGTTGGTGCAGTCCAGGAAGTCTTGGTACTGAGTCCATGGTATCACAGGCTCAGGCAGCTCCCGCAGGTACAGTTTGAGCAGTGACGCCACAGTGTGGACATCTGTGTCACTGCAGGAAATGACACAACTAATCAACATCTAATTATAACTGAGGTTATTATAGTTAATGAAAACGAACACTAAAATAAGCAGTGAAAAAATACCAGACACTGTAACAATTATAGCAATATAATTTTGTTACCTGAAATAAAAATAAAAGTTTTCAAAAACCAAAACTACCACGAACAATGCAACACAACAGCATAAAATCAGCTTTGTTTTAATGTTAATGGTCAATAGATAAATATAGACATAGATATGTCATGCCTTCTTTCATCCAAGTAAAAAATCAAAACTAGTCTATTCCTCAAAATAAAACAAAAAATTAAACTACTTCTGCACTCCAAACTGAAAGACTACATAAAAATAAAAACTACAGAAAATGTTCAAAACTCAATCTTCCTCAGACTCTCTTCCTTCACGCTTTGTTTTCTAAAATCCACTGGTGAAGACAAGATCCTCTGGCATTTTGCGGCTTTTGTGTGTTTTAGGCCCCTGAGTCTAGTTTTGTGTGTTTAGCTGGTGAAGCTCGGACTGAGTTTGAGACTGAGTTTTTAGTTTGGATTTTAACTTCTGGCCTAAAACTGAAATGAAACATCCCTTGTGTGTCTAAACTGTGCAACCCTTGACTCTGGTCTTTTTAAACTAGAGCTGAACATGTTAGGTTAGTACGTTAGGTAGTTTTAATCAGCAGTGCTGTGTCTGATGTGCTTTATGATGTTGAGTAACACAGACCTCCTCGTGTTTGCCTGCCAGAACAGGATGTGGTATCGCCTTCAGCTCTGAGCAGACAGAAATCTATCAGCTTCTCTGCATCTGTCTCATCTCTCCTGACTTTCTCAGAAAAAAACCTGATGCCGCTCATTGAGGACGTTTCTCTTCACATAGCATCGACCTTCTTACACTCTTAGAAAAAGCCAAAAGGCTCAAATGACTTACAAGGACATTGTCAGCGTTTGTGAGACATGAGACGTGTGAATGGCATGTGTGGCGAACAACCACTTCATGCAGAGTATTTCCTGTGTATTTCAATAACTGGATTAACCCTTAGATATATGTTGTATGTGTCAACAACAAGTACAGAGTCCCTCTCATAACCACAAACAATTAAGTATATGTTTACTACCGTTTGTAAACTTAATGGTTTTCTAAAACGTTTCAACCTAAATACTGTTCTGTATACCTGAGTCACATATGATGATACACATGACAAACAGACATACATTTCAATCTGAATGTTGTAAATACCACTCATATTCTTTTAAACAGAGGGTCGTCTTATTCATATTGCATTTCAGGAAATGAACAGAAGCAAGTCTGTCAAAGGTGACTTTCAGTATGAGCTTCAACTTAAAAAAAACAAACATAAAAAACCTATTCAAAGAAGTCGCAGAAGGTTATAACAGTGTTAGAACACATCATAGCATTTAAGCCCATTCCTTCATAGATTTTGATTGGAATATTTGCCTCAGGCCACAATAGAAAGCGATGAAACAATGTGACATTTCTTGAGAAAGCGTCACATGACTGGGGTCTGTACAGAGTGAATGACGGATGTGTTTGTTACCTGGGGAATGAGGGTCTCTCTCCTGCATCAAAGGCATCTCTGAACTGTTTTACCGCGTTGTCCTGACCGGGGAGGCGGAAGATGCCCTCTTCATTCAGACCGTGTTCTTTGATATACTCCACACACTTCTGCACCAGGATGGGCACCATGTGAGGCCCGAAGCGCCGCTCATACGTAATCATGTCCATGAGACTCTTTCCAAACACTGGAGAGACACAAACAAAGGTTCATCGTGACAATTAATGCCCACATTAGGAAAATTATTGTTGTTATTATTATTGTTTTGCAGATTTGGTGATATCTACGTGACAGTGAGCAGAGACGTGTGCTGTGTAAAACTTGCAAAATAAAAGCCATTACGTTCTTTTTATTGTTTTGAAGTTTTAGTATTTTTGTAATACCATCAATACAATCAAGTTTGGAGTTGAAAAGATCAGTAACGTGTGCTTTTTACTAGCTTGGCAATCACAACATGACTCATTTGAACTGAACCTAATATTATGAATAAGATATTTTCATTAACGCTGGTTAAAAATATACGCCATACATATTACATTAAATGTAAAAAAATGAGCAGAAAGAAGATTTAACTGAACCTCCACTCGTTGGGACTCCAATGACCCTGCGCAGAGTACGAACCCACTCCTCCATGTCACTCTGGGAGTTCGCCATGAGCACATAGGGGCATCGCTCTCGGTCTCCATTTGTACCTGTAAAATAAACAAGATGAATGGCATCTCTTTGTAGCTTTTAATAAGCTTTTAGACAGAAAATTGGAAGTCATGTCCATTGTTGAATAGACGCATAATTTAAAGTTACTGTAAATTTTTAGCAAGAAACTAGGAAGATGGAAAAAATAAAAAAGGGGTATATTCATTATAATGTAATGTACTGAATATTTTTGATAGCAGTAAGTTAGTAAAATGGTGTCTTTGAACATGAAACTGAATCGCAAATCAGATGCAGGATGATGCAATAAAATGTTTTAATTCTCTGAACAAAAGCATGTTCTGAATTAATGTAATGTGCAAATGAGCAGTCACCTTTAAAGCGAGTGGGGCCAGGCTTTTGTGCATTAAATATACGGTCCTGACTCAGCACCAAACCAAACCATCTTCATTCCAAGCGCTGAAATAAATATGCCATGTAAGGCCTGAAGTCAGCTTTGAGTCCTTTTATAAAGTTTAATGAATGCTTACGCGGTATGATCTCGAAGAGGTACTTCCCAGGATCATCTGAGTTGGGAGGGAGTTCATTAACTTTACTGAAACGCAGCTGAATGACTCCCTAAAGACAAACAAAAAAAAAAACACAAACACAGGACATTTATGCAAGGCTCGGTCATGTCTAGAATCTCAACTAGTGTTTACGTTTTGCATAAAAAGATCTACTGTGGCCATTTGATTTATGGTTTATCGACGTACACTGTTTACTCAACAGCATGTGAAGTACAGTATATTTCCCTCTTATATATATATATATATATATATATATATACTTATATACCAGTGTGCCGTCCACTTCCTCTCAACTAAACCCTTTATTTCTGTTAGTGCAGAGTTTCTATAATGTAGAGTTGTGGAATAATTGCTGCCTTCAGAGTCTATCCTGCTGATGGAGGCCTTTTACGTGTCCTCGAATGGTACTTTGGTTATTTTCCGCTAGGCACATGTAAGATCCTTTTCCTTCCTGTTTCACTACTAATCATTACTTAAAGGCAAGTAAACAGCAAGGAAGAAAGAAGTGGACAAAAAAAAAAAAAAAAGAAGTGAAGAGAATGTAAAGCACAACAAACAGCATGACAAATTCTTCTTCTGTTTTTTTTTACTTCTGTGATTATGAGTGTTCCATAGTATCGTAATACTGTCCGTAAAAAGTGTTTCTCCACTACTTTAACGTCAAAAGTGTTCCATTAAATATCGATCTGCTGGAAAGATTGTGGGTCGAGATCTTGAGAAAAACCTACTTTGAGGACGTATAACATTGTCCTAAAGAGTGAAATCGTATCAAACCGGAGATGCAGAGTTCCACACTTTAATAAGGTTGAATCACTCTTTGTAGCGTCAGTCAATCCTAAAATTAAATGTGGTCCACGATCAAATGCATGCTGAAGTCCTTGTATGTGATCGGAACGTTACGTTACATGTATGCACCTCTGTCTCCTGTCTTAATTTTTTGTCCTGTCTGTGTAAATGTAGCTGTGATGCAAGAAACATTTCAGACCTGATCCAACAAGCATTATCATCATCATCATCATCATCATCATCATCATCATCATCATCATCATCATCATGAAGAGACCTTTTCATTCTCAATTTATGACGTCTAGACTTAAATCATGGGCAGTACGCTGAGTCTGCCTGGTCTGTCATACATCTAAATCTGAGAAACCTAAGAAAAATAAAATGACAGAGATAGTCAGAGCCCAATAAAATAAAACCTTTTGTTTCTTTGCACAGTGTAAGCGTCCGCACGTTTAGCCACGCTCCCTACATTGATGGCTATGTTACAGCATGCATTTTGGCCCAACGCCCAAATTCCAGCAAGAAATGAGCACAATCGCATTCCCTGAACGATTCTTTTTGGAATTTTGCCTTGTGTTTCTTACACAACATACGAAGAGAGGATGAACATATTCTCTTTCTTCAGCTTAGAGCTTGATAACAAAGAATATGGGGCTGGAGGGCTGGTTTATGAATGTTCAAGAGGTACTGCACATCCGAGACTGAGATTGAGATTCACTTTATTCAACTGTCCTTTGGCTCAAATAAAATTAACTAAAAATAACACAATACCACGTAAGTAGAAAGATATATAGAAAGTTGAATCAAAACATGTTTTAAACGTGTTTTTGAACTGCAAACTAACTTATGTAAACGTACTGCGATGAAACACATCATTATCATAGTATGAATATTGGCATCAGCATTTAGTGACTTGAAAATGTCTCGACATGGCATCGACTGTTTTAAATCATCCTGAACTTTGCACGGCCAATGCTGACAGAGCCAACCTCTGGGGACTTACTTATATCATCTACATAAAAGAGGGCAGAGTTAACCAGCACAAAGAAAAAAAAGACATGCATAAAAGTGGGACAAAAATATTTTCACTGGTCTGTTGCAAGGCTTCAAGCATCATTTGTTTTGCTCACAGGAAGTATGCAAGGTTAGCGACACAGCTAACGTGTTTGTGGTGTTGATTTGAGTTGATAAATGGTACATGATGTCTTGATAATGGACGAATTAATGTATATATATGCAGAACAAGCCATTTAATGCAAGAACGAACGACTAAATGTAGCAGTTCTGGTTTGCATCAGTTTGTTAAAGGAGTAACACGACATAATGTCACACCGTTTTCTCAACTGGCACAACTTAAACATTTGCTGCACCCGGCTCATTTTGCGTCTGGACATATGAATTGATTTAGATAAAGTGTATACATCCACTTCATGCCAACAAAATCCATTGTTTTTGGCCAAATATACATTTTTGTCATAATTACATACAGTGTTAAATAAAGAGCACCGTATTCCCAGTGTCTTACTTGCACAGTGGTCTCCTTGTCATCCTTGTGGTAGGTCAAAGTGCTTCCTCTCAACACAAAGTAGCGTTGATGCCAGTTCTTCACTAAAGTCCTCTGCTGTTTCTTGAGCCAGCCGGCCTTCAGTGGCCGTTCCATGGACCTGGTGGAGCGTGGAGAACCCGAGCCCGGGCTTCCCTCGCCAGGTATCACACTCTTGGATCGTGCTGCCAAACACCACAACAAAGCAGTTGGTCAAAGTGTGAAGAATGACAAGTGTGCGCTGTGACAGAGCCCGAGCTGTGAAATGTTACTAAAACACCAGCGCTGTACAACTGCAGCAGATCACTTCCTCTTTTTGATATCAATGCGCATCACACTGTCTGACTAGAGAGCCCTGCTCACTGTAAACCTATTTTTGCTCCTCAGCTTTACAGTGTCAGAGTCAACGGAAACTGCTGGTCAGACCCAACCAGTTTCCTGTGGAAGGTGCATGAATATAGCTGTGATTGTTCTACATGAATAACAGGGTTTGCAAAAGAGTGACCACCAAACAATAACTAAAGTAAGGAGGTAAGAAAGATCACAGAATAGATTCCAGGCTCTTGTAATGGGGGGAAAAGAGGGACTGACAATCCAGGGCCTTCATAAAGCCTGGAATTAAAAGTTTTGTCATTTTAATTTAGTTTTAATTGTCTTAACTGAATTAAAATTGGATGAATAGATCAGTAGAAATAGTGGTGGCTCTCTGAGGTACCTCGCGATTCTTACAGAAGTTGCAAAATGATTTATGTTTAGGTTTCTAATGCTTAAATATAATATGTGCAGTTCATTAGTGATAACCCTAATAAACACCACAGATTAAAAAAAGCTTGAGAGACATGATTCAAGAAAGGAAAGGGGCCCACAGAGACTGCTTGTATCGGGCCCAGAATTTTGTGCTACACCCCTGTCTGTAGCTTGAACTGAAAATGACACAAAATGTTTCCTCTTTTGAATATTTTTTTTAGGAGTGTCACCACACCCGCTGCAACTTTGCTCAAAAAGGGGATGAGTATGTGACTGAAAGAGGCCGTTATGTGACGGTTTAGTGGAAGGATGAAACAGCCGAGGCTGAGGCGTACGTGGCCCAGTGAGGAGGGACTCGGACAGAGACGGTACGAGCAACATGCAGGGCGGCAGGCCTGCAGAGATGGCTGCACTGAGATTGAGCCTGGTCGCTCAGTTGTTCTTAAATTCACCGTGTCTTGTTAAGCAAGATGATAGGAGAGAAGAGACGAAGAAGGGCCACACAGGGATAAACAGGAAGCGGCCACATCATCGCCGGAGGTCCGAGGACACTTTGAAGGCCTCCACCTAGAGGTTTGAAGGTCCTTTGGTCTAATATAAATAGCATCACCCTCCCTTGATTAGTGGAAAGTTCAAGCGCTGTTGAGGAACCTTGAGGCCACACACAGAGGCCAGCGTCACACCACACCCTCAGCCTGTGAACACAAAGCTGCCTTAAACAGCTCTCAATTTATGATGAGGCCACAGCCCACTGCACCTCAAAGATGTGTTCAATGACCTCCATCAAAACAAGCGCATGGGAAGTGGAAGACTTTCACATCATCATGAACACAATGGAAAATTAGGTTTTGAGTTTCCCCCATGACTGTGACCCTGTTGTCACACAGATGTTTGTTTTTTAAGAATTAATACTAAATACATCTCTCAGATTTTTTGGTTAAAGAATCACCTAAAGGACATTCAGAGCCAGGCTAGCTGCCACCAGACGTTACGCTAAGCTAAGCTAATTGGCCTCTAGCTGTAACTTCATATTCGACAGTAACATCATCCTTCTCATCGATCTGTCAGTATTTCCTCCAAATTTTAACTCCTACTTGCATATGCATAAAGAAGAGTCATTTTCAGGAAACCTATTGTAAAATCAACAGACACCTATACACTGGTCTTTATGTGGGTGTCTTTTGATATCTTACAGAAGATCACATGCAGTATGAATGTACACAGATTTGACGTATATTCATACAGGACAGACGTCATATTCTTAACAACTTAAAGCTACAGCTACCATCAGGGCTGTGCAGAAACTGAGCTCTTGCATCAATTTCCTGCTAAAAACCTGCTTCACTCTTGTCCCAGACTACAAAAAAAAAGGCATGATCCACATATCATCGAGGTAAAACAGTAATAAGACGGCTTTGAGGAAAAGACGCATTCGCACTGCGCCAAGTGCATGATACAAATAGCAGCTCACATTCAGCTGACACAAAGCAGATATAATAAACGCACTGACGGCTGCTACTTCCTTCCACTGTGCTGAACACCCAGTACTAGACTGTAAAACTGATTTAGAGAAGAGCAAAAGTGATGCACATTTGAACAATAGCAGGATTGTAAAGTAGGTGTTGAATATGCCCAGCCACTCGTGGGTAAACCTCATTTGTCATGTTGAATGTTGCAACTGTTGTGCCATCCAGCCTGAGAGGAAACAAGGCATGTTATTGCATTGATTCCACCCTCAGCAAACACTGGTGAGCACAGAATTAGTACGTCTAGACCGCCACTAACTTTAATATACATGAATGCACACACAGACACGGGCTCAGGGTCTTATTGCAGACACTGGGAGTAACTTGAGTGACTTAAATGTTTTAACTCTCAAAATATACTTTATGTTGTTATATAATAGTGCAATCTTAATTAATTTAGTCTCAGAAGAAGATACAAAAAAAAAAAGAAAATCTGGCTCACATCTCCACATAACAAACAACCACCACTGTGTTAAAAAGAAAAAAACCCACAGAGAGAAAACAAGGTGCAGAGATGTCAGTAATTGATATCAGTTTTCATTTCAATTACATACCACATATATGTGAAAAGCATGTTCTTGATGTCAGGTGAAAAATGTTCACTTCCCACTGTCTGCTTGTGGATTTAACTTTTACAACTTTGAACTCCTCACAATCCATTGTTTTCGTTGCAAATGACCCATTTTAACTCATCCATTGTTTGTCACTGCACATCCCCTCAAATGCCACGTAAACGTCTAAAATGTGAAGTGTGAGGGCCACACATCCACGCTGCTCACTGTGAATGCTTCATGGCTTACCTATGCGGGCGCTCTCAGCCTTGAAGGTGCTGAAGTCCCAGTTGCGAGGTAGTTTCAGAGACATTGTCCTTAACTCATAGCACAGGTCAGTGCCTCATTCACACACACAGACCACCAGAGCGCACACACACACACTCATTGACACACGGCCGCACTCAAAACACACACAGCCTGGAGATATCGCAGATCACACTTCCTCCTTCCTGTGTGTTAATCTTTCTTCTTCTTCTTCTTCTTCTTTTTTCAGCCCTTCACAGCACGTCCCCTCATGTTGCCTTTACTTCCATGTTCATACTTGTTCTGGTAGACTGTTGTACAAATGAGTCCAAGCTGATTCAGTGAAGCTGCCAAGTTCCAGGCCTTCTTGTAGTGGTGAGTTTTCAAATGATTAATACTCACTGGTATCACAAAAACCACGGGTGTCTTCTCGAAGGAAATGCTTTTCACCTCTTGGTTTGACTCCTTCTGTAAGTGCGTTGCTTCACAACTCAGGAAGCAAAACCTCACATGAAGATTAAAGCTGCGGCAGCGTTTGAACGTCAAAACCTTAGGTATCTTCTACTGACCCTGCCGAGCAGAGATGTTGCATCCATCCTACTATAAAAATGATGTGGTCGCTGTAAGAAAACACAGAGTATCTTTTTCAAAATGGGGAAGAAGATGAAGAGGGAAGAAACCAGTCACACCACCACATGATTTTTTTTTTGAATGCTTTAATTTTGTTTTAACCAATGCAAAGCACATTTCAGCATCAAATAGTACAACTTTTCTCTAGACAAATGCAACACAAACCATTGCACAGTTTAAGAATAATATACTGAAATTATACAGCTTTATAAGAGAATCTATAACCACAAAATTAAATGTCCACAAAGGGGAGCCTACAGTATGTGGGGTAGTCACGTTGCACAACTCCCATACATTCCTTATTAAGAGGTCCTGGTTTGGCAGGATTCACAACAGCAAAGTGGCACTGTGTTGGTTAAAAATGGCACAGAGGTGCGTCGTGGGTGCCTTGAAACGAACAGACAGTCGGGGATCTTTACACTTTCTAATGCCGGTATATCTCTCCCTCATAATCTGCCTCTTTGTAATAAAGGGGAGTGGAATGTATCAAACAGTGTTACACTAAAGCAGACCACAGGAGCTCCAGCTCTCTCTAGTGGTCGTCTGTAACACAGACAGGGCAATGGCAGTACAGAGCTGCAATCACCACGAGCTGAATCACAGAGGCAGTGAGCCTGGGGAAATATAAAGATATCTACGACTGCTGAGACATCACTCCGTACATTACTTTCTGGAGACTTCCTGTCTTCTCAACAGGAGATGATGCAACACAGCGCTACAGTATCTGTATCTGTGACAAGAGAGCACAGAAGTCGACACACAACAGCTACCAGGGAAAATACCCAACAGCACTAAAGTCACAGCGAGAAGAGACAGAGGATACTTTTCTGCTATCTTAATACTCTTTTCTATATGGCAATGATAATACTTTAAATATTCCTAACTAAAAATACTTCAGAACACTCAACATATTTCAAAACAACCTCTTAAATGTACATTATAGCAACTCTGACTTGCTTAGAGTAAATAAATACTTTAAGAATGCGAAGACTCAAGTGAGACAAATAAATGGAACGAATGATGAAGGAAGAGAAGACATGAAAAGCAATGCTTGGTTTACAAAGAAGTTCATTTCAAAATAAGACTTCTTCCATCTAAGAAAAATATTGAATCCAACTCTCAGATTGACTCTCTGTAGGAAGGAAAAACCAGCTCTGGGTTTACTCAAGATTCAAGTCCATTAATTAAAAATATAAAGATATTTTTGAGGACAGAATCCGATGAAAAAAATATTTTTTTGACTGAAAGATCCTGATTCAAGCAGTAATTTACTGTACATTTAACTACTGTGCTGTAATAGCATGTTTTATGTAATTACCAAACAGTGACATAACACCCCTGCTACACTTCATGTATGTTTATATTGCTGTTTCGACCTATAACACAGGGTACAGAAATCGTCCTGCCTGCCTTTACGTCACTCCGCCTCCACAGAGTTCACCTGGCTTGCACTGACCAGGGAAAGAATCACGTCTTTCCTGTGATTGGATACTGAAAATGAAACAAACGGGATGAGGTGACTGGATGATATGTATGGATAGATGACCCGAGCCAAAAAAAAAAAAAAAACAAGGCTGAGAAGCCCTTCTAAAGCGTCAGACTTCCTCTAAATCAATACAATAAAATTCAATAATAAACTTAAAATAAAAAATAAATAAAATTCATTAGACATCACGGTTTGGCTGAAGAAATGTGATGTCCTTTGTACACGTCAATTGGCTTTAATTTTTCTAAATAATGCACTTAAAATGCAGGTGAATTTGCTATTCAAATGCTGCATACTGTATAAATATAATAACACATCGACTTGCACTAAAGTGGAGAAAGTGGCTCAGGAAAACAATAGAAAATTATTCGACCCCATCAAAAACAACATGGTCTCTTTAAAGTTCTTCACTACAATTTTTTTTGTGAAAAGAATAAAAATTTAAAAAAAACAGAAACCAAACACTAAAAGGCTTCAACTTTTATATTTTTCCCCTCAAAACATTTTCAAGTGGTAGAAACATCACAGTCCTTCAGTACAAGCTCCAGGAATGAACACTCTGACTGGTGTGTTTACAGTAAACAGACTGTATTGGCCAAACTTAAAAACGTCAGATTCACGACATCGCTGCTGGTGTACGCGCGCGTCTCTGTGACAAACGTTTCGTACAATTGCTGCAGCTACCCACGATAGTCAACGGACACAAGCAGAAACTGACAGTGTAGAAACAGTCCTCATTAATCTCACTACAATGCAACAATCCCTCCACTTTACTGAGCACGTGTAAGAAAAAAAACAAAACAAAACAAAAACTAGAACAGCTCCTGACTTGTTAAGAATATTAAGACAAGAACAGGTCGGTTAAAACAAAAACTAGGGCCTGAATGTGTTTTATCGGCGAGGGCCTCCTGCTTTCACCAGATTAGAAGAAACGGTGTCTTTGAAGTGTAACGGGTGCTGGTGGCCTCGGGAGTTTCACTCAGCACGCTGGGAATTATCCAACTCCCTGTAATTTAGCATCTCAAGATATACAGTATGTCATCATAATGTCAAGTGATTTGGCTGAGCACAAAAGGCTTTGACATGATGAATGGCAGTGAGAACACACAGACACACACATGAATGCATGTTGCAGAATGGCAAAAGTAAATTCTGTCTGAAGTAACGGACACAGATACAACATTAATAAGATATAATAGAACATACCAAATATAAAAACCATCTATGCATAAATAGAAACAATCACAACAAAGAAACTTAAAAAGGTAACCGGGGGCAGGGTGCAGCCAGGGTAACAGTACAGTGAGGGTGGAGAGCAGTGCATTAAAACAAAAAAATGTACAGTAAAATATTAACACACATCATTAGGTATATAGAGGATTCCTGTATACAGGTAGAAATGTACAGCTGGCCGACATTTTGTTCAACAGTGTGAGTAGATACAAGCCGTTTAGATTGGAAATGTGTAAAAGTACAGTAAAACTCACGAACTCAACCTGAAAACACTGATGGAAGAAACATAATTCACATACTGTATGAACACAAACACACATCGTGTCATATCCAGATGAAATGGAATGACCCAAGACTGGAGTTTTTTTGTGGTTTTGTTTTTTTTTTTTTTTGTTTGTTTTTTTTTTCCTTTTTCTTGGATGTGTTCTCGCTCACACAAAGCACTGTGAGTCTCCCAGAGCTCCAGGGCCTCACAGAGCACCCCGGGTGCTGCCCTCCTCTCTGCTCTCCCCTTTGGGGCGAGCCGGCTTGTGGGTGCAGATGGTTCTAGGCAGCGGCCTCCTCCAGTGCTGGCAGCAGGCCTTTCTCTATCAGGTGAGCCTTCAGCGAGTTGAAGATGTGGAGCTGCTGATCTGCACGCAGGGCCAGGAGCTGCTGGATCACTTTGCTGGGGTTGGGGCCCCTGATGGCAGACATATTGAACACATTTATTTAAGATTTAACACTAAATTTAAAAATGTAGGCAGTACACTGAAGTCAAGCTTTATTGAGTGTCTGATAACATCCAGTCACATTCATGAAGCGTGGAGATTAGATTAATTAAATTTACACTCACGTCCCGTCGAGAGCCTGACATTAGCATGTGTTTTTTGTGATCCCAAGTGGACACGTTAAAGTGCATCTGTTCACACCAGGCTTTAGAATCTGTCTGCATGTCTTTAGAATGTGATCGAGTCACACTAAACAAGCTAATTTCAAGATAAATAGGCTGGATTTTAATGTTTCCTTATGTAATTTACTTTGCAGTCTGCACTTTTGCACTGTGAAATTTTCAGGCATCTTTGTTCAATATGACGCCGTTGGCCCGCTACACAGAGGATGTCTGCTGAGTCTGCAGTCCTTCAGTCTGTCCCAGGACACATTACTGATCACGCCGCTAAAAGAATGTGGACATATGCATCCCAGACCACCTCTGAACGCGACTGGATCTCAATGCGCCCTCAATCCTCCCGAGTGTGTTCACACCTTGCATTAGAGCTGCCCGCTTAGGATCAGATCACAAAAAAAACACAATAATGCCAGGTCTGAACAGGGGCTTATTATCATCGTCTGCACGCGTTAGAAAGCCGTCAGCTGGCTGTCAATTACCTGCAGTTGAACTTGAGATTGACCGCTTTGTCAGCATCTTTTTTATCAGATTTCAACTTGAAATTGTGCCAGCGTCTAAGCTAAGTAAATGCTGCTGCTTGCGATTTCATCCGCTGTTGGTGTCATGTTTCATCTTTTGACTTCTATGGCTGTGTTTTCTCCCTTTGGCTGTTACTCTGTTAATATTCACTGCTGTGGGTTGCTGTTTAATGTGCTGCGAGCATGAAATATTGACATTTATGGCTTCTGCATGCCTTCAACTGATATGCTACTGACTGTTCAGTTAATTATACTGCTGTCCATCCATGCTGCTGATATATCATATGTGCAGAGAGAGAAATCATTATAACTTAGGATGTTTTGGATGAGAAGGGTTATGCTAGCATACAAGGGAAATTGCAACATGCTTGTTGCGTCAGGTAAGTTTGGTACATTTTTGTTCATAATATGTTCCTTAAATAAGAATACTGTTAATATTCTGTTGCGTGGTTATGTGAGGCAGTTAGGATGACATCGGAGTTTCTTCAGATAAAGGCTTCAGCTTTTTGTTTTTTCACAACCAAAAACACAAAAGCAGAAGTGTAAGGACCACATTAAACAGGACGTTTATCTCCTCCAAATTCTATTCTAAATATTAGCATGCCCTGCTAATTATTAAGTATGAATGACTACTTTGACTGTTGTCTTAGCATAATAATTTCCAGTATTTTGTGGGTTAATGTGGGATTACGTTAGAAAACCATGTTGTTCAGGAGGACTGAACTGAACAGGAGACAAGATACTACTATATCAGAAGTGAAGCTAAGGTTAGCTCTTACCTGTGCCTCTATCTGAGATACTCTGAGATACTATCAGTCCTCATTGTCAAATCCTGAACGAACATGGTTATCAGATACATATCCTGGGGAATTAACATACAATACAGATGTGTGTTTACCTGATGAAGCTAGCAATGTAGACATTAACAAATGTGGCCATCAGATACTGGCAGTCGAACCGATCCATTATCCCACCGTGACCCGGGATAGTGTTGGCAAAGTCCTGATAAGAGAAAAGAAACAAATAATCTGAGCAAATATGCACAGTGCAAACATGAACATGGAAAACAAATATTCTGGCACAGACTGGCAGTGCAGATGCATGTTGTGGAGACATGACCACGGGCTGCTAAGCTGTGTTTGCATACGCTGGTAACTGAGGACGACAGTCACCTCTAGAGTCAGCATGACCGTGTACCTTCACCCCTACCTTGATTTTGAAGGCTCTCTTGAAGCCGCTGGCAAAGAAACCTCCAAAGGGTCCCACAATGGAGGCGAATGAAGACAGAGCAATGCTGTGGATCTGGAATGGATAGAGACGCACGGTGGTCTGTGGGGACAAGAAGGAAGGGTTAGAGAAAAAAAACTGCACAAACTGAACACGTGTTTACGTGGATTTGATTTGCTACTGATCAGGTTTTTGAATTATCCCATTTTTGTGTTGCAAGACACGGGCAAGACAGGGATAAGCCCTTATCCCAGTTTTGACAAACCCGATTATGATGGCTGGAGTACAAAAGAAACCGGGATAATGTCGCACGTATACATCTTATCCTGGTTTCTGATCACTGCAGAGTGCCATGCCAAGTGACGTAACAGAAACACAAATAATGGTGGTTGTGAAGGTATGTCATTTCCTGAGCAATGAAGGAAATGAGTTTTGTCTTTCGGTAACAAAGGAATTAAATATAGAAGCATCAAAGCATCAAATACCTATTCAAGTGTGAAAAAGCGACTTGGACGTCATGCTATGAGCCAAAGTGGCATCATTTTCAACAGCCACAGCCAAAGGTTAGGTTGACTGTTACAGCAATGTCAGATTAAATAGTCGGTTTGTAAACATCAGAGGCACTTATGCAAACAGCAGTAATAAGTAACCAGGATACTAGTATTAAACAAGGGGATGTGAATAACCAGAATTCTTTGTGTCCCATGTCAACGTCATATGATCAAAACTAAGTTAAGCTGCATAATGGACGGATGATGGAGAATCCAAAAAGATCGCAGGAGGGTCTTACCCATCCAGTGACAGACTCCAGGATGCTGGGCAGGGCGTAGTCCTGGAGCTGGAAAAGTTCAGAGGGCTCACAGTCCACCTGGAAGCTGTTGGAGTCGTTGTTGAACTCCACCGGACACACAAAGTAGCGGTAGCCAGCCATCACATAGGAGAGCTGGAGGGAGAGTTAACCTCACTTAACAGAGACAGTGGTTTGTATTTGACCAGACTAAAGCTGGAGGAAGAAAGAAGACTCACCATGACACAAAACACAATGGTGGCGAAGAATCCACCGATGAAACCCTCCCATGTCTTTTTAGGCGACAGCTGCAGAGGACAGGTGTGTATAGAGCTTTAATATATCACAAAATGATGCTATGAAATTTTATTTAACTTTGATTTTATTTGTGAGGGACCATCTAAAATAAAGACAATAAATGTTGCCATTTGACGCATTGTACCAGATGACTTTCATGTGTCCATGCAAGAGGAGAAGGAGACTCTTATTTCAAACGTTGGTAATTGCTGCGTAAACCGCTGTGTTTATTGATAAATAACCACATTCCATAGACAGGGATTATGGTTTCCACTGTTTTCAGTCAGTACTTGGAAATGTGGGCTAGCAATAATGATTTACAGTGATACAACTCACCTTGATGAGGGGGGTGCGGCCGAAAAAGAAGCCAAACATGTAGGCCATAATGTCATTACAGATCACACAGGAAATTGGCACAATGAACCTATTATGACAAAGAAGAGTCATATTTCAGATTGAATGAACAAGATACACACACAGCAAATACATTTCAAGAACCCATTCTCTCTTAGATAGAGATATACAACTGTATTATGATAGGAAGAGGTTAAGGGGGTATTTACTCACCAGATCATTCCCTCAAACAGGTTGTGAATGATGAGGTGAGACTGAGTCACGACAATCAGCAGAGTCACATGAGTCCAACCAAACTGTGGACACAAAGCAACGACTGCAGAGGTTAGTGTGAAACCTAAACTGATGCCACACACACCAGCATTTATAGCCTAAGCTCATTTTCAATGGCGTCTTTAGATGGGCCTGTAAAATACTCACTCAACAACACATAAGGACAGTAAAAAACACAAACTCTACAATACAAGAAATACATACAGTGAGACACAGAACTCAGCACTAAACAGGACAATATAAAGAAACAGCATAACACATACTGTCTCTTACCTAAGACCATATAATACTAGAAACTACAATACTACAAAAGCACCATAAAAAGGAGCGTATCAATATTCTAGACAGAATGTTTACAGAAGATGGCACACTGATGGGTTTTATCAGGGCAAAATGTGGTGAACTGCTGAATCGTGATTGGTTAATGGCTTAATCAAATCCTACAACGTACGTGAAAAATCTGGGCGTAGGAAGTAACTGAGGATTTATCTCCTCCTTGCTTTCTTATAATTTAATCAGAGCAGATTGTTTTGGACATCGTGAGCTCAAAGGCTGGCGTATAACTACCTTTGCTGTGCAAACGCTCCCTGGATAAATGCTTTAATAAATCCTCCTGACACTAGTGCAATGGTTTCTTTACACTATTTAAAGACTGCCTTGGGTCTCTTGTTTACACATTTTCCGACATCTGCGTGTCAGACATTCTTATTAGAGCTTGGCCTCTTTCTCTTTTTACTTGAGAGCCTGTATAGTAGCTGGCCTCATCAATAAAGCATCATCCTCGAGGGTGGAGGCCACTTACCATGTAGAACTGAAGGCGGTAATGCTTCTTCACCAAACTGAGAACAAACATGCAGAAACCTGCAACGTGATAAGGAATGCGTGATGATTAACATGCAAAACATAAGACGTCCAGAACCTGAAAGGATGAGATTAATTAAGTCACAGTCCAGGGCATATTTGGTCAAACTCTGTCTATATTTAGAGTGACCTATTTCCACCAAAGCCCAGTGAAAATGTGCAGTGGACTGCTCAGGCCACTTTTTTTAATACAACACACATGACTGAGGTAAAAGGAGGAGAGTGTCTCAGACAAAATCTGCTTTTAGTCGGTGAAAAAAATCTAATTCAGCATTCATCTGATAGACAGGAAGCTGCACTCTGAGAAAACAGATTCAACTAACATGTACCCATTCTCACCTCCTACAAGGTCTCTTCAAAAATGACTATGGGTTTGAGCATTTTCTAGCAATGCGTGGTATAAAAGCTTCAATTTGAAAGCTTCTGTGGGACGGCATATGACCTGCTGTTCATGAGAACTTTCAGCTTCAAACTGGTAAGAAAGAGGCACAAAAGTAAAGCTTCCTTTCTCACCACATCCTGTTTGGCATCAGTTAGTAGCACTAAAAAGCTAACCGACAACCTGCAGTACAGGAAATGAGACTCCTTAAGTTTTTCACTTAGATAGCCAACTTTGATGTAACTAACATAATAATGCACAAGCTACGATGCCACAAAAATATTATATCATATTTGAAATGTGATATTTGTCTTCTACTCCACTATTTGTATCCCAAATCCAAAAAGTGCTGCTGATACGTCTGGTTGATCAGTCACTGTCTGAGACGAGCCTGACACATCCTGATGTGGAGAAGATTTCATGACACAGCAAGCAAGATAAATATTGAACATAAATCTTATACACATACTTGTATAGCATGTATAAAAGCACCTCTGCTGTTTAAGAGTTCTATTTAATAAGAATGT
>JAPQRN010000027.1:11036546-11059120 GCA_037367275.1 Coranthus polyacanthus
CAAGGACACCCGATTTTAATTTTCACTAACATTTTCCCACCACTTCGTAGAAGGGCATCTCACAAAACCTTAACCTCTTCATCTCAAAGCGGCTTTCGATTACTTATATTGATCAGATGTCTGTATCCTCAGTTTTACCTCACAAATAAATGCTTTAATTTCAAACACTTGCACTTGTCATCAGTGAAAAATCTCATGATTAAATTATTATATAATCAACCTCTCTTTGACATCCACCCCATCATCATCACCTATTACCTACATACCAATAATCTATATTGTTCACACCTGGAGTAAATATATAACGCTAACTGCAAAACATGACAGGCTGTCAATAACACAGCAAAAGCAACTCCCGGGGACTCTCACAAACACAATCATGTCCACATTAAGAATGATGATGTAGCTCTAGAGGACTTCCCCAATATTACAGTTTCCGTCAGAGCCTGTTTGATGTGGATAGTGCTTTGACTGCTTTCCCATCTGCTTTCAGCCGGTCTCCAATTATCTGTAGTAATGTCCTTTTCGTCCTACATAAATCCACACATCCGTCACACCATCACCACGCCCCTTTCTCGGCTGTGACTATTTACTGGGATGTTACTTTGACATATTGACAACACAGATAACGTATATATTTCCTCTTTGTTGACTGCAACACCAGATTAATGGACTTGACTGCTGAGGAGCAGTACGTTTTAAGTGTGTTGTTGTTGTTGTTGTTGTTGTTGCAGCAGTCAAAGCAGCCAAGCTAACGAGGTGAGCTCAGGCCGTTTAGAATATCCCCAATTACTGAGTTAAATACAGTGACAATAGTGATAATGATGTTGTTAAATGTAGCGAGGTGCTTGTATACTAGAGAGTCGTTTTATTTCGTATTTGAGGTGGTATTTGTGGACGTTAAACGCCCCCTTCCTCCTGCTGTAGGAGTGTAGCCTGTAGCTAGCTGCACTCTCCGAACATGGTTCAAAAACGCTACGCTTAAAAGTTACTTTGTTGACAGCGGAGACGAACACGTTTTGAACATTACTTTGGGGGATTTGTCTGCGTTTTAGGAGCGGGGCTGCGCGTCGGTTTGCGCCCCAAAAACAGCAGTTATTACTCATTCCAATACAAGTCAATATTTGGTATGCCTCGCCTGCTGAAGCACACCCAGGAAGACCGTAAACCGCATCAGCCAATCAACTCTAAAATGAGAAGAGTCCGGCGGATGATTTGTAAAGCGCATTTCAGTCACTTAACAGACCTCAAATTCAGACTGTTACTACGGGTGACACGCAACACTATCCACAGAAAAAAAATACAACGCTACGGTGTTATTTATTCATGGCATAATGTATAGTTACACCAGCCAATAGGTCGCGTGTTAACGACGATCAACTAGCCAGCTAGCATTAGCATGGTTTCCAAACAGTAGGACCGAGCCCTGGCTGGTGTTACCTTGTCCTCTGACGGCTGGCTCTCTAACGTCGGGTCGGTGTCTCTGGCTCCACGGTGCCTCAGCTCTGTCATCTTAGCAGATCGTAGCTTAACGACAACAGCGAAGGTCCTGTGTCTCCGAGACACGCACTGGTTTTTGGACCGACAGATCTCCTGCTAGGCTTCTAGCGGTTAGCTATGTTTGGCACAGAACAAGTCAGACAGAATCACGTGACATACGAAGACATTTCCGGTTTCAAAATAAAGTCCAGGTCGACAAACTTTGACTTGAAAATGTAAAGTAAGACAGTAGCTTAAACTCAGTGGTGGACCAAGTATTCAGGTTTTACTTGAGGTTGTTTTTTTTGTTTTTTGTTTTTTTACATCTTATTGTACAGACTGGACATAGATCACATACAAACAAGCATTTGATACATGCACATATATCATATAAGAAAGAACAAACAACAAAACAACACTAGGAGGCCAATAAATTGATAAGTTATTTCTTTTTTCTTATTTTTTCCTTCATTAAATCAATAAATACTTGAAAGGTGCCGCAGCTCGTTCCATCCCTATTAACTCTATAAACACTTCTAACTACTTCTACTTAACCTAAAACAGTTTGGGGTTCTTGTCTTCGGCTTCAAAACAGTCTTCTGTTTAGCAGCATAACAACCCAGTATTACACATCTCATTTTCCTCACAGACAACCCCTCTGTTTTGTGTCCTAATATACACAGAATAGGACATTTAGGAAGATCTTACTTGAGTAAAAGTAGCACTTACCACAGTGGAAATGCACTCAAATAAAAAGCCCTCAAAACCTCAGTATCATTATTTACATTGCCTTGGAGTTCTTTGTTGTTTTCTGAGTACAACACTGTTAATGTTTAAGCATTCAGAAAAACTGGAAGTTTGATATCTTTGCGCAGGGACTGATACATAACCTTTCTCTTATTCTATAATTAGCATCTTTGTCCGGTTTAATGAGCTGTAATCAAGACACTTTCATGAACCTGACTGAATAGTATGGTGCACCCTGAATTTTGTTGTTGTCATAGCTGTTTTTATGTCTGGTGTCTTTGTAGTGGACATAAATATATTTGCTCAGCTCGATGTGTTTTTGTTTGATTATTTGTTTGATTTCTAAAATGTTTGTTAAAAATAGCTAATATACTAATAGCAGAAGAGTTAACCATGTCAAAACAGATTTTTGTTCACTTTTATTTTTGAGGTATAGTTTCCTACTTGTGGTTTTGCTCTGGTTAACTTGACTTGTTTGCAGATTCATCTGACATCATAGGTTTCCTAGAGGTATGGCCTGTGTTCAAGACAAACACTGTGTCACATGTTTACATTTTTTTCCTCACTGCTTATGATTCTTGCAACTCGATCTCTGAAACCGTTAACATTTGTATAGTCAGAGTCATTTACCGAGTGTGACACAGTCAGGTTGTCGTTTCATAACACTTAACATAACACAACTCGCTGCTTTACGCTCAGTTTCATCATATGTGATGTGCATGAAGTTGAGATTTTGCCTTTTCAGCATTTTTCTGGTCTTTTTTTCTAGAACAAATGTTTCTGTTTTCTTCACTTGCACTTTTGTTGTTTGAAAAGTTAGAACATTTGAGAAAAACCTCTTCCTCTTGTTTGCATTGCTATTGTGTTACGTACAGAACACACACCCACACTTCTACGTGTACCTGTGTACATGTGTGTTTACTAAATGTATGGCAAAACTTTACTGCAAACTGCTCTGCTCTGTATTTATGTGCCTCTGTGTTCTCTTTTTCATGTATTTATTTATTCTTTTCTATTATTATTGTTATTCCAGGTTTTTCCCCACCATTAAGGCTTAGGTGCATCAACCAGTCAGCTTTTTGGATACTGTTTATTTATCATCTGCTCCAGCTTTTCCACATTTTTGTATAAAGTTATGCTAATAATGGTCCAAAAATTATATATTGTTTATTAAAAAACATAATATATTACACCTAAACTCCCCATACATGTGCCTAAATCTTCCTTAGTAACTTAATAAAAACCACTGGGACCCAGACAGCACCTAAGTCATCTGAAAACCCAAGAAAAACCCTCTATTATTATTATTATTACAACTCCTATTATTATACTTTTTTTCACATCTGCACAGTGATTGTTGATACATATGTGATTAAGTTTTTTATGTTAAAATTTGGGAAAAAAAGCGTTAAAATTGAAATCATAAAACATAACTAGAAATGTCATGTTTTGTGAAATGATCCTCAGGGCCACCATACTAACATTTCTTTGTCAAGTCTTTGGCACAAGCTAAAGTCAAAACCCAGAACACGAATGAACGGCCGGCGATCCTGCTTTGAAAAGTGTTTGTAATTTGCACCTTTGACACCAAGTGGCAGCAAAGTCTCACTTATTATGAATGCGTGTGCACGTGTGAACTGACAGCAGGCAGCAGTTATAAATACTTAATGGCTTACCACTGTTGCAGCAGTAGGAAAAGGTGTGATCGTTCCAGGCCAAATACAACAGTTCAATAGGTTGTGTCAGCGTACTATGGGCTGTTAGCTTTCTCTATAGCCAGTGATAAATGATATTAACTAGACTGGATAAATGGAACAAGCTGCAGTGAAACAGATCAGGGTTATTTAGGATCAGTAGGTTGAAGCAGGATGCCCCCCCCCCACTGGGCGCCCCACCGGGTAAAAAATGACAAGTCATCTACTGTTTAGGATCTCCTGGTGTTTGTTTTTGTTTCTTTGTTTTCGTATCCCCCTGATTGCCAAGTATGATGATTTGACTTCTAATCCTTTTCTAAATCTGAGACAACAGCAGTTAGGTTAAATACTGTGACTGAAAACAGAGACATTCACCTGTGGCAATTTGTGTGAGTTTTGCATGTACGTTTTCTTATGTTGGTGAAATTACCATATGATTAATATTAGTGAGCATATCTTTAGAGGATGTGATGGTAGAGACGTGTATGTGCTCTTTTATTTCCCAGTAATTGAAACAAGGCCCTACACATCACCTTTAAATCTCATTTAATGTCATGTTTTTGTTTTTATTATTATTTTAATAAACAGGCTGTTAGGTGTTAAAGTGATATTTCATACTGGTTTTATAACAGTTTCTGTTGTATGCCTGTATTTGAAATTATTAGTTCCTGACTGACACCTAAATCATCATTTTTGTATATTTTTTTCCATATACCTTTGATGCTAAATCTGAAACATAAGTGAAAGAAAGGAAAGGAAAATGCTTCGGAAAAATGAGCTTGACAATAAGAATATCCCACCACACGCACACATATCCACCCACCCACGGATTATGACTGCAGTGGTTCTGACTTTATTCTGCGGGGGGCACTTTATCCTTGCTGCAGTGTGATGATCGGACGCTGCTCAGCGTTGCTGCACAGAAGACTGCACATGTACAGATAAAGCCATGCTGAAGCGTCCCATCCTGTGGAGCACAGTTAGTTTTTCCGCTTCTGCTCGTCTGCGCTCTGTGTTCAGCCAGCCAAAATTTTGGCTGGGTCTCCTCAGCAGATCCTCCAGAACTGCAGGGCTCTGGGACATCTGCAATGCAGAAGTCTATATATAGCAGAGTTACGGGGAAAGAGAGGGGGGAGACAGAGAGACATAGACAGACAATGAGACAGAGGGATGGAAAGAAGAAGAGAGAAAGGGAGGGTGAGGGCAAGGAAGAGAGAAACGATGAATTAAAAAGATGATCCTTGAACTGAAAATGAGCTGAGACCAATGGAAATCATCATATGCTTCTAACTCCTTTTAGCTTGTGCAAACTAAATGTAATGGAAAGGCTTCAGTTGAAAAAGTGACAGAAACCTCCAGAAACACAGCCAGCCAACTATCCACTCTAGTTGTCAACACGTGCAATGGTAAAGTCAGTGAAGAGTGTTTGCCATTATCTTTGGCTTTATCTCAGTTAAAAGAGGAAATGTAATTATGTGTTTGTGGACTGGAGTATAGTGGTTGAGTATTTCAACGCTGAGGTTGAGTATTTATTGCTTTATCTCAAAGGGTCTCGGGGGATAGTGGAGGAGAAGGAGAGCATTCAATTATGTATGCACCTCCACAACAGCCGAATGTGCTGACAGCAGAGCTCAGCACGCACACAGCAGCGGCATGACCAAATCAAGGACGACTCCTCATCCCACCCAGCAGAGGCCAAAGGCCTGCAGGGCTGTGGGATTGATCGGACTCCTGAATTTTCAATAAATCTGCCCTCTGACATGCTCCGTATCCCACAGTCCACCACAGAGGCTTATGCCGAGTCATAAGTCTCCTGGCGTCTCAGAGGAAAGAAAAAGCATCAATCATAGTGAATCAGCAGAGAGGAAGACTAGAGTAGCAGCAGAAACCGGGACTGGAAAGAAACAACTTAAAGAAATCTCGTTTGAAGTTATGGACAGGGGCTATATTCAAATTAAGCATTAATTTGGAATTTACATTTTAAATTAGAAAGGCACTACAAGGGCCATCTGATCGACACTAATAAATCTGATAGGATCATGGTCGGCTCCAGCCAACTGGAATTACTGACTTTGAAGGAAAATAACGGTTCAAAAAATAAGAAATTGCCCCTAAATTGTTGTATGGTTAGTTAGATGTTCATTTCAAGATTTATTTTATAATTACTTTTTTTCTTAGATGTTCAGTTCATCCAGATAGTGGGAGGGATAGGGGGGTGCATCCACCCCTTTTTGCTGGATCTGCTCCAAAATGTAATGAGTTTATCCTTGACCCATGCTCTACCCTGCCACCATGTTTCATCAAAATCTGTGCAGTAGTTTTTGCATAATCCTGGCAAAGGGTAACATACAGACAATCTCAAAGGAAATAACTATTTGAACATAGTATTTAATGCAGATGACGGTAACACTGGTATGAAAACTGTGACTGGTCTGTAATTTAAATGATGCATCATTTATGATTAATCAGTCTAACATTTATTCAAATATGTCATTAAAAATAACTGAGCTATGATGCAGTGGCTGCAGCCCACTGAGGTGTAAACACATACTGAATAATGCACCCAACCCTCTCTGCAGATACAGAAGCAGTGGTGTGAGTAAGACAGAAACATACTAAAAGAAACCTGAGTAAAATCTATACACACTGTGAGAATCTATTTCCTTATCTCCAATAGTCAGGCGATCAGTGTTCAATAACACCGCAGTCACACATCTTCATACTGATTGTCTCTTACACGTCCAGGGATGTATTCACACCTCTTGTCCTTTGCTTTGCTGTATCATGCTGCATTTCCTGAATCTCAGACGTACTCCCTGTCATCGAGTCAAAAACATTTGTCCTTGCTACTTTTCTCTTGCTTTTCTGGCAGTTTTATTGATCGCCTGTTAGTGCTGATAATGTTTTTGCCACTGTGCTGATTCTACTTCGTACACACACATAGACAAGGAGGAGTCCAGTCTGTGGGCAGGGAAACAAACAGTCTCAGGCTGTGATAAAGTTCTTGCTGCTGACAGCTGTGCTGGCGGGCCAGCGTTAGCAGCTGCCATCCATCTTCACCGACCTCATCCTTCACCCCTGGGTGCAGGCCGACACAGGGCTGAGATGAGTCGATAACAACACCCAGCAACCATTATGCAGCTCCACCCGTTAAGCTCAAGGCATCTACTGCAGCCTGAAGGCTACAGAGGCAGGCGGGCTTGTTCAGCGCTGAAAGTAAATAAGTGGAAACGTCTTCCACTAATGATGAATGATTTCAAGTGACAATTCTCATTTCATTAACATCTTTCTCGATTGCTAAGACACACTTAGTGAAACTGGAATCCATTTCATCTTCATCATCGTCTTTTTAGCACGGCAGAAGTATTCTCTTGCAAATGTGTTCACACTTTCTCATTGGTGTCACACATTTTTCACACCCTTTTTGAAAAAAGTTCACACATATCTCATAGAAAGTCCCAAACCTCTACTGGATTAACTGCGTTACATAAACAAAAGGAAACCATCTGATAGAAGTTCCTTGCATTATAATTATCCATCTCTATGTGAAATGACTTTGCACATCTCTTCAAACAGTAATCAGTCTTCCTCCTTATCTATCAATGACACACCTCCGTGTGCGTGTGGTTGCTTCTTTGCTTAGATTTTGCTTACGTTTGTTACTTTTACCTTTGTTTCATTTTTATTCACAGTATTCAGCATTTCTGAGTTTGCAGAGTATGGAAACAAGAATAGGACCAGCCAAAAAGAATGAAAAAAGTATTTCCTTTCTTGGTGAAGAAACAACAAAAGTAGTACAAAAGCTGTTCCATAATAAATATCACATTGGTCTGATCAGTGTGATTACTGTATGTTTTACATGGCAACGACTGTTCATGGATACAGAAATAAACTTTTTCTCAACAGGGGTGTCCCAAAAGAGTGTAAAAAGTGCAGCAAGGTTTGTTGTGCATTTTATAGTGGCAGAAAGAATATATTGATTTTACTACAAGTTGTGTTGTTTGATGGATTGTAGTATGTTTTAATATTTTGTCAGAGTTAGGGCGTTTTGCAAACTTAATCCTGTGGGTGAACTGGTTTGAAAATGTAACTTCTGAATCGACAAATGTATTCAAACAGATGACAAAACCTTTTTAAACCCCAGGGGGAAATTCAGCATCCATCAGCTGAAGAAAAAACCTAGAGGATTATTTACAGAATATCTTCAGTCTGTCTATCTAAGTGTAGTTTCCAGTCTATCTTCCACTGACTAAGGTGTTGTACAGTCTGATGCAGTGGGGATGAAGGATCTTCTGCAACGTTCAGTCCTGCATCGTGCTGAGGTGAGTCGTCCCACTGCAGCTGCTTCTCTGATTGGTCAGAATGTGGTGAAGAGATGATGTCCTCCACCTTATTCAGCGTGCGTCTCCTCACCACAGTCCCCAGTGAGTCCAGCTTCTCCACATCTCTAAATGTAGTGAGAACTTCAGGTTCATGTGTCAGACCTGTCTGGTGTCCTCAGGAGAATTCTCATTAACACCTGTAAGATGAAGTCTAGTGAGAGCAGTAAGCTGTAAAATGCAGAGAAATGCAAAGCGATGAATTCATTCATAGAGTCGCTGCCAACGGGCACCGTATAACATGTAGCTCTGGCTTTAAAACTCTGGGTTGCAGAAGAGGGAGTGGAACCTAATGATATATTAATGTGTTTAGATTGAAACAGTGACCTGCAAAAAAAAAAATGTGGTAAGATTCAGCGTCAGAGCTATCTTTTAAAAACTATAACGCTGTTGTTTACTTTCTACCACACAGGAGGATCGCTCCTCACACACGTAGAGACATCGAAAAGGTGAATTCTAGTTGAGGACATGATTCTTGTCTACAGAGCAACATTAAACTGGTTTTATGCTGCCCACGAGGGCGGCATTGACATAGCAGTGAAATTAGTTGTTACGTCAGCTTAAGTGTAAGCACTGAAAGCATGAAATGAGCTGACGTGATGTGAATGCACTGAAAGCAGCTGCAGTGTCGTTTGAAAAGTGTGGCGATGGAAATGACGAATATGATATAACAGATGAAAACGAGTTGACAAATGACCAGTGAGAGTACTCAAAATAGGCATTTTAAACAAAGGAAAATGTGAGCGTAGGTGTAAGTTCTGAATTCGATTGACACTTAGAGCCGGTGTAACAGTACGAGGAGAAGTGCTGAATTTAGCTGAACTGAGTTGTTGAAATGTTTGTTGGCTTGTAAATCCTAAAAGTTGGGCGTTTTTTTAATTGTGAAGCATGATTGTGGTGAAGATTAGAGCTGCAGCGACTAATCAATTAGTTGTCTAATACGAAATCAATTGACAGCTATTTCGATAGACCAAATAATTGATCCATTAAGAAAATAATGAAAATAATTGTTAGGTGCAACCCTTGTAAAGATGTGCAATAGATTATTAAGCTAAACACATTCAGACATACAATATCCTCCAGAGATATTTATGAACACTATAAAGGTGTAAATACATTTTCTTGTCATTTGATCATTGCTGTTATTATTAGTAGTAGTGGTCATAAGAAAGACACCAAAATGCGGTGAATGTTTGGTTAATAAATGTCTTTATTTGGCTTTGAGAGGAATATCACTGCATGAGATAGCAGCACATACAGTCACAGTTGTTTAGCAGAACGATCTGGAAAGTGTCCACACTCCTCAGCTATACCCCGGAAAACAAGTGAGATGCAGGTGAAAACATGTTTGTTTTTGTTTGTTTTATTTACTTTCTGTAATGGTTAAGGCAAGTTTTTAATTGAACACACAACAAGCAAAAAATCTAACCCATCCGCAGATATTCAAGCTCCAAGAGTCAGGCCATGCATTCATAACCGTCGACTGATTCATTTGTCCAAGGGAGAAGGCAAGGGGGGGGAGGGTGAAATGAGGGACAACATTGATAGATAGGGTTACAGTGCAAATAGCCCTTATAAGTGACTCTGTACCATATCACCACGACCCCACCTGCCATTTGCAGTCTGAGAGGAGGGCTGTCAGTGTCACCATCAGCTGCTCTGACACTAACAGCCATGCTCACCTTCACCTCCAGCTAAATCAAACTAAAGCACTGACATGTTTGCATTAGGACGGAAAAGCAAGGTTGGTTTTCAGAAAGGAAGGAAGAACACTTGCAAACAAATGGTGAGGTGGCTGATAAATAGTATTCACTGACAAATGAATCAATCAAAGGGGGGATAACTCATTTTCCCAAAAATTATATATATATATATATATTTAGAGAGAAAGATTTATATATATAGCAACTCTTTATATTATTCATTCTTTATTCTTTATATTCATTCCCAAAGATGCGCCTCCCCGAAGAGAAGCTGCAGAATAACCCCCTCCACCCTCCCGACACATTTGTATATACAGTTTTTCTGAGCTCATTATTGCCGTGCTGTGACACTGCAGTGACAAAAACAGCATGAAAAGGGGTGATAAATGCCTACATTTCATTTTGTCGTGGTGGGGCTGAGATGCAGAACTAAGCGAGGGGAGATGGGAAAGAGTGGGAGAAAGAGGCTGGGAGGAAAGCATTCACATTCTGTAGGAAACATAGGGTTGGATTTGCAATTCAAATAGACTCTAAACTCCCCTGTTTGACACGCCAACTATCAGAAATGAGCTGGTAAAGCTTCTCTCTATGATAAAATCTTTACTTACAGTACTCCCCAACTTTTATATGTAAAAATCAAATAGCACCGTAAAAGTTGGCCCGGCTGTTTCTCGTGCTCCAGATGTGTGCATTGAAGTCTGTGTGCTGACAAAATTGTTACTTTCAAAGATAGCTTGTACTGTAAATATCGATCATTAATGGCACATTAATGACACTTACATATAAGGAAGAATTGTCCTTTTTCCGCCTTTGTGACATCGTGCTAGTTCTCTCATGACAGATGCTGCTAAAACAATCTCTGCAGAATGAAATGAATGAAACTCTTCTGCCATGGCAATACATCTTTCTGCTTCTAACACTCTTTCTCTTTCTAATAACGTTTAAACTAATTACTTCTGAATTACAGGGCAAACAGAGACAGAAGGACACAACGTGTGAGGCATCTTGACTGTGCACATGTGACTGTGTGTGTGAGTGATGTTGTGAACAGGAGATCCACATGAATGACTGGTGTGATGAGGAATGTGAAGATGAACATGATGACAAGCAGTTTAGCTCTTGCTGTTCTTGCCAGTGGGGCTCTCCTTCTTCTTATCCTTCTCCTCCTTCTTCTGCTTCTCTTCCTCCTCCTCTTCTTCCTCTTCCTCACCTTCACCCTCACCCTCACCTTCTTCCTGGTCGTCTCCCTCCTCTCCCTCCTCCTCTCCATCCTCTCCCTCATCTCCCTCCTCTCCCTCCTCTCCTTCCTCTCCTTCCTCCTCTTCCTCCTTTTCCTCATCTTCTCCCTCCTCTTCCTCCTCCTCCTCAGGCTTGGCGCTGGACTTCCTGTAGGCTCCGAGGGAGTAGCTGCGGGCTGACATGTAGGAGAAGCCGGGATAGCCGGATTGGACCATGGCTCCGCCCACTGAGCTGAGGCGGCACTCCTCGCCTTCCAGCAGCTTCCTAAACAGAGGCAGACAGGGCAAGAGATAACGTCACCTCCTAGTCTGGATCTGTTTCTATTTTTATCTCGGAGTGTCTCTCCTGAGGGATCTAATGTCACAGATATCACCTCCGCTGTGTGTTTTGGTACGTATATCAGCCCAGAACATCACCACTGTTGCTGAGTTTGATCATTTCACATCCGATAATGTTACAGTGGCTAAAGCATCGATTTATCTCTCATATCAAAAATGTAAGCATTTTAACCCATTTCCTGGGTAGAACCAACAGTTTTTTCAAACTTGCAAAGATAATAACCGTTCGAATTTTACAAAGTGAATAAACATAAAACCTCTTTTTACTCCTTTTGGTCCTGCCGCACTGACATAACACAGTAGATCTTCCATAAAGGATTGTTTATGGGATGTTTTCCTCAATTAAACTGAAGGTCGGAGGACAGAGGGTGCCATATATTGTACAGACTGTAAATCCCCTTGAAGCCTATTTGTGATTTGTGGCATTGGGCTTCATAGATAAAACTGACTTGACAATATTTTGAAAAAAATAAGACTGCCTATAAATCCGTAAGAGGGTTTAACTGCATGTAACTGAAACTGAACTTTAAAAGACACTGGGAAGAATAACAAACATACAAAAATAAGTATTATTCTTCTCTTTTGTGACTATTACAAAGTGTCAGTATATATATATGTATAATATATAATGTAAAGTTATTGTAGTCTCAAAGGCCAATTGATGCTGCATTATTTTAAATGTCTGTAACCTGTAGGCAGCGATCTCGATGTCCAGCGCCATCTTGACATTGAGCAGGTCCTGGTATTCACGCAGGTGGTGGGACATTTCTCCTTTGGTGGTGCGCAGGGCAGCCTCCAGCTGCTGGATGGTGTCCTGTACACAGATACACACAAATAAATCACAAATAAATACATCCATTTTGTCATATTCTTGTGAAATACTGAACAAGGAGTTTGCGTATTTTCCACCATGCATGTTCCTGAAACAGATATTTAAGTTCTACCAGCTTTGTGATCTGTGACTAAAATGATTTTTTTTTTAGTAATGTTGTTGTTTTGTTTTGATTTTATGCTGTTTTGTGAGTTGTGAACTATTTGTGCTTGTTTTGTCTTCAATGCAAAAAAACCTTATAACCAAAACTGTCTTACATAAAAGTCACACACACCTGCATCTCTCCGATTTCATTGTTGTGGCGTTCCTCCATCTCTCCGATCTGCCTCTCCAGAGCCTCGTTGTGGCCCCTGAGAGCCTCGATCTCCAGGGTGCGGGCCTGCACCTGCCTGCGGTACTCGCTCAGCTCCTCCTTGGAGTGCTTGATGGCGTCCTGGTTGCGGGCAGCCGCCTCAGTCACAGTGGCAAACTTAGAGCGGTACCACTCCTCGGCCTGGGATTGGTTCCTGGCCGACAGGTTCTCGTACTGAGCCCGGATGTCCTTCAGGGCAGCGGCCAGATCGGGTTTGGTCATGTCCATCTCCACTGACACCTAGACAAAGGAGAGAGGAAAGGAGGATTTCAACATAAGAGACTTATTATTATGAGTTTTATATATCCATCTGTACATGTATGTTTTATAGAAGATTTTAAAAACACACCTCTACAGACGCGAATTTACATAACAGTTTTATCATGTCTAAAGAAATGTTTTAATGTTGTTCTCTATATTTTGTTTTTATCTATCGTCTTATTGCTCTTTGAAATCCCTGTTTTTATTGCATTTTGTTTTATTTTTTCTACAATTTTCTTTCTTCGCAACTATATTGCATGGCATTTTATTTTGTCAAGCACTTTGAGAGAATGATAGAATAATCATAAAATAATAACGTGACATTAAAGTTTAAAGTCATCCGGTTCGACTCCCAGGTTGAAGTGGGAAAACATTAAGAAACACCAATTGTTTCTCTGTTGCTGCTTCTTCTGAGCAGTCCACTTCATTTGTCCATCTACTGAACGTAATATGATGATACTGTAATGCACTGGTTCGCTGGACATATTGAATTTCACCATGGATGACAAAAAGGCTTTCAGTCACTACCTAAAGCCAATTTTAGTCTAATAAGTCTAATAGCAACAGCAGGGGATATTTGATGTTTCGCTATAATTCTTAAACTTTAAAAAAATAAACAAATTAACTTGTAAACTTGGCAAAAAAAATATGAATGTATAAATGTGGTGCAGCGATGCAGGTGAATTCCATTTTTCTCACAGCTGCCTTCTGTTTGAATCTGGTCAGTGCTTAGATTGGTCTGTCTTTCTTGAGGAAACATATATATATATATATGTATAAGGTGTGTGTGCTGCATCCAGTGAGGTGGACTGCTGCAGGACTGATGAATCGACTGCTGACTCAGACTTCTCTCTGCTGAAGAAGCCTGTGCTGTCAATAGCTTAGATGGCAGTGATATCCCCTGGAGGGAAGAAGAGAAACCCTAGAGAAATCTACCCAGCAACCATCACTTTACTTGCTTCATTCTGCACATTTAAAGAAATTGATTTGCGTAGTAAAGCTTCCTGCTGTCCCCACTCACTTCTGGTTTATCTTCCTTGTAGTTTTCTGTTTTTGCAACTTGATGAAATTTAACAGTTTTCCAGTAAACAATGGCTTTGTAAAGTCTCAGAGGAGCGGAAGTCGCTGCTGTATTTTAATACCAATCGATAATATTGATGGTTTTGCTGATGAAAATAACACTGGTGTGTATTGATTATATTGTGGAAAGAGCTGGAAAACTTTTTGCCCAACTATTTTCAGTGTTGTGCGTTCACGGTTTAGCTCGAAACGTATCTAAAGAGACTCCAAAGACGTGGCTGCCTACTGTGCGCCCCAGCTGGGACGACCACACCCCAGGATTATGCGCATTCCCCCCTCCCTGCCCCCGTACCCCTTCTCATCCCCTGCCTTATAAAACATAACCTACTGCACGCTAACCCTGCAATATATCGTATACGTGTTGCAGCTTGGTGAAGATACTCCGACACTGACCTTGTAGCTCTGTTATTTGACTTCAAACAGCACAGTTACTCGGGATATCGCCACAGGAAACAAAACTGTGCGACGTAAGACACGCGTACGTACTTTTAGCCTAAACATGTGTGCGTGAGACCCATCGGGTTAAACTCCACCTTTAAGTTTGTACGGCGGCGTGGCGGCGCGCGGGGTGCTGCAGAGGGGCACGAGACCCCAAGTTTATGAGTGGAGGAGGGAGGGACGGCGCGTGGGGCTGAAACGGAACTGCAGTGCCATCAATTATCCAGTGCGCAGTGTTCAGTTTGAGGAGGATGCAGCATGTCGTGCATACAGAAAAAAACTGTTTGATTTCAACCCTGGGCCTGCCTTACTAAACACTTAAACCGGACAGATAACGCATTATTAAGTTATATAGCATATTATTTTCTGCTGTAGTAGTAGAAGTGCGTGCAGTAGACTATAGTGACATTATTATAGACGCTGTAATGCTATTATGATACTAAGTTTGAAAAGGTCACCCTCAGCCCCTATAGCGCATTGGGACGCTGTTATATTTGTTTACAAATATAAGCGTTTAAGGGAGAGTCCACAAATGTAATAATTGATGAAGTTATACCAAAATGAAAGTGTTTTGTCATTAGAATGCTGGCGATTGTTAAATGTGACAAGTGTTGAACTGGCTTTGCCTCTGCGGGCCTACAGGCCGTGAAAACACGGTGCAGTCGATGTGACAGTGGGTTGTATACCTGTGTGGCCTGCAGTGAAGTCTGCAGCTCCTGCAGCTCTTCCTCGTGAACTTTCCTGAGGAAAGCGATCTCATCCAGCAGCGACTCTACTTTCTTCTCCAGCTCCAGACGAGCCAGAGTGGCGTCGTCCACGTCCTTCCGGTAGCCCTTCAGCGTGTTCTCAGCCTCTTCCCGCAGCCTGGTCTCGTCATCCAGCTTCTCCCGCACGCGCTCCAGCGTCTCATTCATCTGCACGCAGTCCAGGTGCATTTGGCTCTTCTCGTGCGTCAGCTCTTCCACGCGTGCCCGCAGCTCGCGGATCTCTTGCTCGTACAGCTCGTGCAGGCGAGAGGGCTCGCTGTTGCGCTGCCGCAGCAGGGTAACCTCGGCCTCCAGAACTTTATTCTGCTGCTCCAGATTGTGAACTTTCTCAATGAAGGACACGAAGCGGTCGTTCAGGCCCTGCAGTTGCTCCTTCTCATTGGTGCGGATGATCTTGAGCTCGTTGGTGACTGCGGTGGATTGGGTCAGGTCCATCATGGATTCCGGCATGGAGGAGAAGACGCGGCCGGGTGCCGCTGTCCTGCGGTAGGTGTTGGAGGAGACCACGGATGGGGAACCATAGGTGCGGTGGCTGCTGCGGTATCCCGCAGAGTGCAGGCGGGACGGGCTGCTGCCCAGACCCACGCGGCCGGACCGGGGAGCATCTCCAAAGATCTTCCGATAGGAGCTGCTGCTGTAAATGTCGCTGGAGTAACTCATGTTTCCTTAGTGATGTCCGGTCCCACTGCTCTGAACGGGAGAGTGTGTGTGTGTGGAGTCAAGGAGTGTGTGAGGGTGAGTGTGAGAAAGAGAGAGAAAGTGAGATGCGAGTGATGTCTGGCCAGGACAGGTGCTTTTATAGCGAAAGCGGCGGCGCATCATTTGACGCAGTAACAACAGGAGATGAGGGAAACCTGCAAGCTTTTGCAGAAAGCCTCCACCCTCTGGGGAGACACGAATTCACTCATGCAGATCCTCTTTTGTAGCTCAGGCATCAACATACAACTACTCTAAATGAAAACACGCCTAAAGGCTGCATTCTATCTGACCTGACTAAACTTCACTTATTATTAAATTATGCAATTACTTTCATGGGATAAGTTGATGACATGTAAATAACAGCTCTTTGTAATAACATCACGTGTGTAATCTCATTTTCTCAGTATATATAATTTCCCAGTGGACTGTGTCATGTTACCTTCAACTACTGTCCACTGTCATTGCAGTTTTGCTTTGCTGTCCCAGCAGAATGGTAAATGGGATCGATGTGTAGAGCTGTGCACCACTGTGTTTTGGTGCTGCAGTCTGCATCCAGCCGCCCTCATCCTCCGACCTCCGCAATATCAGAATACAGGATGAGACTCATTATAGTGGCGTGATTCTTGCAGTCCCACATCATCACAGCCTTTGGGGCAAACGTATTAAAAATAAAATACACCATGAAAAAAAGTGCGATTCACGCCTTTTCCTTTCTTTATACGGAATCGCAAACATGAAAATATTTGTGCTTTCCTACATAGTTTTATATATATACATATATGGGAAACAACACAACAACACAAATAACGAAACAGAAGTTATCTCTATTATGAAGAACGATACACTTCTACAAAGTGATCCCATAACACACATTATTCTGTTGATGTTTTCTAAAAGTCTCATGATCAGGCCTGAGTGATGACGGACTGGAAGTGCAGCGCAGAGCTGTCGCTGGCCTTGGTCCTGATCCAGGCAGAACAGGGACCACGCCCCTGCAAAGGAGAGAACATCCACCCACAGGACTGCAGCCTCTCCACCTCGAAACACCACACAAGGAGCTTCCTGTGTTGGTGTTCGCACTGCCGCTCTGAAAAAAATGGCCAAATCCGGGAAAATGTGCATCAGAGGCGACGCAAGTCATCACAAATGATTTGAAACCATTTCTGAAGAGGCGGCTGTTACACTTGAAGCGAATTGGTGGCCGAGGAAAACAACGATGTTACGGTTGATTTGTGCAGAAAATGTGTTACAGGAAGTGATCTTAGCTTGTCTTCACTGCAAGTTAAGTAGTTTTCTTACTGCCACTGGTATTCACTCCTAATTTAAAGGGAGCTGTTTTACAGAGGAAATGTTTCTGTGCAACTATTGATCAAGTCATCTGATCAGTCTTGACACATGTTACAAATGATGGATGGAGTGTGAGATACCGTACTTCATCTTGTTCTGGTTCCAATTTACACAGTCTCACTGCATTAAATGATTCACCCGCTGGTTTTAGTCTTTGCCTTTTTACTTACATATTTCATCCACTGGGGGGCGCTAAAGCATCAGCGTTTCACATGCCCCACAGACTTAAGCTTGAGCATGTGTAAACAACAACCTCACCCCTCATTTTTACAGAACCACTTTGAGGTTATAACTTATTCAAGCTGAGATTAAAGTCTGATTTAAATAATACATGTGCAAATAGCTGTTGATTTAATGTGCCTGTGCAGTATTTAATTCTGCATGTACATTTTACTTGGCATCTGCAGTTTGTAATAAAAGCCCCCAAGGTCATTCAACTAGTAAGTGTCAAGGATGAAGATGGAGAGCGTTACTGAAGACGTACAATCACAAGACATTATGAGAACAGAACAGAGACAGAAAGAGTCTGTAGAGCGTCACCTTGTTCGTTCAGCCATTTTGACAGTTGTTGGTAACAAAAGGGCTTATTGAACATCGGCCTGTGCTGCCTGTGACTCAGCAGCAAATAACAGGGAGCCAGAAATGTTCGATTTCTATCATTATGCCATTTACTTAACCTCCCCTTCCCTCTTTAAAGTTACCAAGCAACTGCAAAGAAATGGGGGGGGGCATTTTTTGTAGAATTTATTTAGATGAAAACATCATATTTCTTAGTTGCAAATCCTCTTTCACTGGTCAGATAAAGAACGGCATCAAGTATAAACTAAAACCCAGCTCTGAATGTGAGGTGTCGGAGCGCTGTCGCACACTGCGGTTTGGTTCTGGTGTAAAGGTGCATCATGCAGTATTTTATATAAGTAAACAACTATTATGTTAATACAGGCTTCAAATTGAAGTATAATTGAAATACATAAATAGATCCATGTGTGCACAGTTGCTTTCAGGAACATATTTAATGCCTCTCCAGAGTCTGTTGTATGAGCAAGGCGAAATGGAAATGAGGTTTGTCCTGTCTAGGAGGATGTAGGGATGTAGTCTTTAGTAAAATGCACAACTAGGTTGATTTCTTTTTGCTGGATGATGACAACAAACTTGAGCTGTGCATTAGGAAGGGGACATTTTTCGTGGCAAAATGTGTTTGCCATGATGCAATTATGCTTTCGTCTTGTAAACCCACAAGCGTTGGTCACCTTGTGTGCAAGACAATTTAGAATCAAGCAAAACAGAAAAAATGATAATGGCTGTGAAAAAAAACATGGCTACAGTTGGCAGCCTCACTGGTGTTTATATGCAGATAGTGCCAGTGGTCAGAATTCACAGGAATAAAATGTGCTTGTTTTACAAATTAAAACAGGAAGAGGGTGCTGTTCTTCAACCAGCAACACAAAGGAACAGAGAGATTTGTAGCAAATGGTAGAACAAGTGGTTTTAACGTTACCTCTAAAATATGTATGCAGTGAATAGCAGTGAGCACAGACATGCATACAGTGTGCTTCATGTTGGAATTCCATGTACCTATGTTACTGTTGAGGGGGAGGAACATTATACCCACCCTGTAAACCTGCTTCCACTGTGGGGTTTCAGACACCGTGACCCTTCTTATGAGCCTGCGATTCTAACATTTTTCCTTTTGCTGCTCCAACCACTGTGTCTACCAGAACAGCCACACTATCCTCACTGTGGTTTCATCTAATGGACTCTTAAACACATTTCTCTACACCTACAGCTGCAGCAGTAATGTCTAAGCATGTACAGGTTTACAGTTTTTCTTAATTGCTTTGTCGCAGTTCTCGAATGATAATGAATATTATCAAAACAGTGTGTGCAAACGTCCAAACCATTATTTACTTTTTTCACAACAGATTTGAAATTCTTCCTATTTTTAAAACTAATATGCAAATCAGTCAAGTGCAATTGTCCACAGTTTGCACAATTACCACCTGAATCAAACTTGTACTCTCCTGAACATGTATGAATTCTTTCATTGTGTGCATCTTCTCGTGCGCGACGGTCCATTCAATTGTCAAAACCTGTCAAGCATACGTGAATATCATACAATAATATGGATTTTTTTTTTGTAACATCTGCAAAATTGGTAAATTGCCTGAAAGGTGAAAGTTGAATGAAAGGGCTGAATGATGCAAAAAAAAACCCAACAAAAAACAAAAATCATATTGTGATTTTGACAGATATTGCAATTACAATAAGCACCAATATTTTACAAATCATTTCAAACTCTAAAATTCCTGATGATGTGATTTTAAGGGTATATTGTGACACACTGGACATTGGACAAAAGTGTAGCTCCTGCAATTTGCATATTGCATTCAGCTGTATTGCGATTTTGATAATATTTCCATTGACAGTTCAGCTATAATGAATGGGGAGTTTATCGCATGTTGCATCAACCATTCACACGTTCTGTCAAGTCAATTGTTAGCTTTGTTCATTTTCTGTTTACTATAGTGAAATGCAGTATCATCACGTAAATAAAAGTAAAGTAAAAATGTATGGAAATGTGAGTGAAATGTATAAAATCCTGTACTGTTGAAATCTGCATGTGAATAGTTTGATCCACAGCAGCGTTCAGTGAGTTAGATAATACTGCTCTACAGTAAACGTTCAATGTCAGTGAAAAGACAGGGCAAGACTGAAATGTGAATATAAAGAAACATTTGCACGAATCACTGTCAAACTGACTGAACATCCAAACATTTTGACCACCATTGCTTATAGAAAGCAAAAGGAATTACTTAAATTGAGGAGACTGACTTTTTATATGAGACAAAAACTTTATTTTGAAGCATGATTCAATGTTTTGGGTGAGTAATGACCTTTTGCAGGAGATCTACAGCGTTGTGCTGTACTTTCAGTATGTTAACACTGTTTCAAGTAATGAGAAAGACTGTGAATTGTAAAGTTTGTTTAGTCAGTGTTCCACCAGTGTTGATAAGATATTTACTGTATTACTGTGCAACACTGTCGTCTCATTACTGATGCTATTATGGACTGAAGAGGCTGTTAATCTGAGTGTGCATTTTAATGTCCATCCATTGTCTAGCTTTGTTTTCTCCAGCCATATCGGCATCTCATAACTCAGATATTCCCCGGTCTCCATGGAGGCCCCGAGATAAAGCCGCATTGCTCCTTTGAAACTCATCTTCCTCTGGTGCTTTGATATGCCAGGTGTTACTCACAAGCGCTAAGCGAGGGTTTCTGTGAAGAGCTTTACTACGTGTCACATATAGGCCACTCCGCTCCCCTGCTTTTGTTCTATCTTGGATGCGCTGATCTTGTCTGATGTGCACTCTTCACACGGGTCCCCTGAGAACCCGCCTCCCCTCTTGGAGACGATGTCCTCCATCTGTTTGCACGCAAAACACACGCAAAACACACGTGTGCACACACTCAAATCTCTGTCCCTTGATCTGAATTGTCAGCTGTGATGGAGAGTAATCCTGGAAAGCTGTTGCACTGCATTAGCTTTATGATCGTGCGGCCAACTGCGGCTACTGCAGTTTTTCTATTCATGAGGGCACCGAGTGAAGCTTGAATTGAATTACGTATTATCTTACAAAAGGGGAAAGAAGAGGCCCTATAAGTGATACTTCTTAATACACCGCATGGCCTATGTATGTACTCAGTAATACAGCGAGTTGGCTCTGTATGACCTGCCTTTAGGTCACTGGGAGCAACTTGGGGTTTGGTGTCTTGCTCAAGGACACTTCAACGTGTGGACAGAGGTCAGTGTGTGGACGACCCGCTCTACCTCCTGAGCCTCAGCCGCGCCCAACGATGCTAGCAAGGCTTTCATGATGAGATTACACCGGAAACACAATAAATACTGTACATGTAATGGTACGATTTTTACTATTACTACAATCAAAATAAAATATAGTACCTTGGTTACTATAGTCATTGTTCAGTGTCATCATCGGCATTGTCGGGTATGACTTTGGGAGAGTCAAGGGGTGGGGGAGTTGTTATAATGCTCTCCACAGTGACTTCATGCTTATAAGTGATTGAATGGCTGTGTGGTCAATTGCTCCCAAGGGCTTGGTCTTGTGTGTTTCCATGGCACACGTCATTTGCGGCTCGCAGTCTGATTGTTTTTGCTCGAGTGTGTGTCATGCGTGTGCTGCATTAAGCGTCTAAATGGCCGTTTACTTGAGTGTTTATTTTTGAGAGTGTGTTTGTGTGAGAGTGTATGGTTGGTCAGAAGCGAAGGTCAAACTGGGTGTGCGCGACCGGGATAAGCTGCTTGATTTGACTAATCTGAACAGGACGAGGATAGGTGGGTCAGTAGGCCTACAACTCACACCACTCTGTCAATAACATTCCTATACGTACACACCGGCAGGTAGGTCATGTCAATACACTCAGATAGAGTGTGTTGTGCTTGGCTCAGGCTAAGCTGCAATGCGGTGTCTGTCTCCTGTTTCATGTGCTGTATAGACACAAGGTGTGCCTTTTTGTGTACACTTTAAAGTAGAATGTAACGTAAGGATAAACATTTTACTGCATTTTACTACTGTAGATGTTTTAAGCTGAGCTACTTTGTGCACTACAATCTATTATTAAGTAGTTATTGTGCAGTAAAATAGTCCGTGTCTGTGTTTTACCATTATACGTGATGTTTTTTATTCGTATTACTAATGCATTCGTGCAACATTGCATGTTGCATTTTATCGCTGCAGATGTTTAAGGTTGAGCTCATTTTTACTACTTTATAAACTGTAGTTTTATCTACAGTAATGTGTCATATATATATAAGATCATTTGTGGTGTTGCTGTCCTGTGAGAACCACATATCTTTAAAAAGTCAACTTTTCATGAGCTCGAAAAAAAAACAAAAAAAAAACAGGCCTTCTGGAGAGGAGAATTCTCTCAACTCATAAATCCTGTGGTTCATCAGAAACATTCAAAAGCAACACATTTGGAGACATGTGTTTTTTTCACTGGACAGACGGGTGATGAAAAATTATAAATGTGAAACATAACTAGTCACTAAAGCTGTCGAATGTGACAAATGTTTTGGAGTAAAATGTAGCTACATAGATATTTGCCTCTGAGATATAGTGGACTAGATAGATAGATAGATAGATAGATAGATAGATAGATAGATAGATAGATAGATAGATAGATAGATAGATAGATAG
>JAPQRN010000027.1:11068590-11079445 GCA_037367275.1 Coranthus polyacanthus
TGTGTGTGTGTGTGAAGTAAGGGTGAAATCTCATAAGTGCTTCCCATGGCTCTTGAGGCATAGAAAAAGAGGCAGTGGGATATTGTGTGGTAACATTCTCTGGCTGAAAGTTGTGTTTCTGATGGACGGAGGAACGGAGGGGTGGCTGGAGTGTCCTTAAAATCCCACTCCTTTGATTGGTGCAGAGCAGAGTGGGTGACACCCTAAAGACTGACCGCTGATGAAGTGCTGCATGTGGGTGGGTGTCTCGGAGGTGTTGCAGTCTGAATGGAAGTCAGTGTCGGGACATAAAGTCCACAGAGGCCGAGCTGAGGGAAGGCCTCAAACTTGGTCAGTCCGGGAAGGTAGGGAGCGGGTGGGAGGTAGGGAGGTGTGGGGTCTGAGCAGGACCAGGGAGTGGGGAAACAATTGTGGGATGGGAGTGGATAAGGGGAGGTGGTGGGAGTTGGGTGAGGGAGCAGTGCTGTTTATAGGCTGCAGCCCAGCTGCTTGGCCCTCTCCTGAGTGTCCTGCAGGCGTTGCAGGCTGGCGCTGGAGTAGCCCTCATCGCTACAGCTGCTGCGCAGGCTGCCTCGCTCGTCCCCTGAGTCGCTCACACTGCTGGTGCTCCATTCGAGGTCACCCAGCAGGTAGTCCGTCCCCTCCACGTCCACGTCCAGGTCCTCTGTTGGCACATAGGAGACCGCAATTGTGATACTGCTTTACAGTTGGAAAGTCTAGCATCGCGTGATATTATCACCAACAAAAAAGACGTTTGTGTATCACGACATGTCCTAACTTCGTGCCTTGTGTAGAGCTGTACCTAGTCTACTAATGCACATTCTGACTGGATGAATGGAGCGTCAAGGTTTTTCTCTGCTTTCAGGCATTACTTTGTATTTCCCCAGCATCAAAATTAGGTTGAATCTAAGCAGATAATCATTTGTTTAAAGCTGCATGAACCAAAATCAGGGAGGAAAAAAACCACACTTTCCTTCCTCTCGGTACAAATCAAAAGACTAAATATAAATACAGATGACCTGACGTCACCTTGCGCTGTTATGGAAAAGTGAAGCCACTTTTGCAAGCGTCCATGTCGAAACACAGAGTAGAGCGGCAGAACCAGGTCGCATCTGACAGAATCAGCGATCTGTAATTACAGCTGTCAGTCATGTATTTAACCCCCACCCCCACCTGACTGAAAACGCCTGTGATTTGCCAAAATTTGCATCACACGGTAGATTTTCTACAGCCTGAAAATACAGGCAAGGAGTAAAAGAAGTCTCCTGCCCTCTTAGACCACTTGAATTACACTATGCTGAAAGGTAATTATGGAATTTTTGCTCAGTGACACTAAAAAATGATCAAGCACTGCAGCATTAACTCCCTGTTTGGTATTTTCTCCAACTAAATGGAGCTGTGTTGCAGCATGTTTCGGTCCTGACTGAGGGGGTGTGTTCCAGTGGGAAAGTGATGTATATCCTAAACTGATGTCTTCATATTGCTTGTTTTGTCTGATCAATAGTCAACCCCACATCCCTTTGAGAACTGACTCTAAATATTTAAATATATCAAAATGGTTTAGGTGGACTTTAGCAATAAGGTATGTACAATGCAACACACTAATGCACATCTGCCTCCAGTGCTCTATAATAAACACTTTTAACATTTTAAATTTCCTGTAAAACAGTCCCCTCAGTAGCTTTTTTTTGTTCTAATTTTGCATAATTGGATTTAAGGGAAGACAGCTGTTAAGCACTTGATAAATGGCTCTGTGGTTTCTTCACTTTTCCACCACACACAGTGAATAAATATATCAACAAAAACAACAACATTTGTTACTGTTTGTGTCATTTGTGGGAGTAGAAGTCAGTTACTCGGTGGGTGTTTGAGGCTCACCCTGGTCAGAGTCGGACTTCTCCGAGGACTGAGTGGAACCGGTACTGTCCATGCGGGTCCTCTCCACCCCCAGCTGCTCCAGACGCCTCCTCAGGTGTCTCTGCTCCCGTTGTAGCTGCTCCAAGGTGTGCTGAGCTCTCCTGTCACTCTCCTCCAACCTCTGCAAGGGTTAAGTAAGGAAAACTTAAGATTAAGGAGCTGTCGAAAACGACGTCTCTCCTGTGTGTGGCATTGCGGCCAACACACGTACCCACCACTGCTGTCAACAAATTGCCCTCTTCACACTGATTAGCTGAGTACCACTCTCACCTTGATGTGATCTTTGGCCTTCATCAGCAGGCTCAGGGTGGTGTGCCTGTTAGCATCTGGTCCCAGGGGAACGAGGGATTTCAAGCGCTCTAAACACAACCGTAGATGCGCTCGTCTGAGGACGCAAGACAAAACACAAAAAAAAAAAACCCATCATTTTACTTGTTACAGACACACAATGAGGTTTCATGATCAATTGCAATGCTGTATGAAGAAAAACACAAAAGCCAGAATGACCTTGTTTATTAAGAGGGTTATTATTTGAGATTACTAGTGGTTATTAGTGCTGAAATGAATAGATTAAAAGATGAAAAGTTCATGTTTAAGACTAGGATTAAAATCAGAAAATCCGGAGTTCAAATTAATCAGAGTTCAGTCGCTCAATTAAAAACTAGACTTTTTTTAAGTTACTGATTTTTCCCAAATTAAATGAATTTAATTGCATGCTGTCGGGACCTAGTAAGTATAAAAGAGAGCCTTCAGCTGCTCTGTTCTGCTCGGTAGAAAGGTGGTTAGTTAGATTTCTTCTCCCTCCACTGAAGAAAGACTAGTTGGCCAAATTAATGGAGCAATATGTACATATGTCCTCAAGGAATTTCATTTCTTTGCGCCGTCCTTCTCAAAATGGCAGCCATTTTACAAGCTAAAGAATTCAATTCAATTTCATTTTAAAAGTAAAAACTACACTGAGCTTTAAAGAGAAGTTGAAATGTAATCTTGTAAATCACAATTTATGGATATAAAAATGCATCTTTATTGGAGCGACCTAGCCTACGTCACTTATTCAAAAAACATTTGCTTGTGTTTCTTAGGTCTACTTGAAGAAGTCACATTGGGCTTTTTTCCCCCCACTATATTACAGTATATATGATGTCTTAAGTTCTGAGATGCCAAATGCTGTAAAGTCAGTGTTTCTATATTATCCAAATGCATTCAAGGTCCTCTGCTTTATAATACGACACCTCTCTCCTACTACTAGCTCCATCTGTGTTAAGAGTTACTGAGAAAAATGTCTGTCGAGGTAAGAATAAACAACCCTCCCATGTCTGTGTTTTACTTTACTGCCTGAGGACGTCTATACTGTAACGTGATCCCTGTAACATGATTATTACACATGACTGTGCAATGTTGTACAAACCCTCCCGTAACCAGAAATCTGTGGAAATCCACAGCATCATCGGAGACATATGTTCAGATCTAAACCGGCTCCTTTACTGCAACATCCTTCTCCCCCACAGTTCACATTTACATTTCTCATCTCCACCCCACTTCCTCCTGTATCGCTTTCTAAGCTGGCAGCCTTGGCAGCAGCTGAGGTCTGGTGGGTGTTTGTGACCACTTGACCCCGCTGTTACACAACACACACCTCCAGCTCCAGCCTCGGCTGAGTGTGTGCGTACGTGTCTGTGTGCCTGAGCGAGTGGGCGTGTGGACGTCACTTGCTAAAATGTTTTTTCAGGCAGCTGAAGGACTGGATGAGCTATTCATTTATTGCCTGCTGCAGGTAGCCCTGATATGAGCGTCACTGCCGGAAAGACTTCATTCAAATGGGACAAACTGAGAGAAAACTGATTGATTTGAGTGTGGGCAAAGGATGCAGACCAGTACTCTCACACCTTACGCTATTAAAGTACACACGCACACAATGCAAATGAAGCCCACGCACGTACATACAAAGCAGTATTCAGCGGCTGAAACTAGGTGCTTGTTTCTCAGCTGACTCAGTCCAAAGGGCCCTCGGCTGTGTTGTTCTGACATAATAAGGGATCAGCAGGGTGAGCTGATGTTTGTTAAACAACACCGACGAGCAACAGACTCATGAAACAATGCAGGTCACATGGTGTCTGCGAGAGAAAATAGTGCAGGTGTGGCAGCGGCACACACAAGCAGCAATATTTCAGCAACAGGTTTTTCTGGTTCAGTGCAGTGTGTCAATAGGTGAGTGTAGACCTGCAGGCCTGTGTGCTATCAGCCTCACGAAAAGAGCCTACTTCTCTGTGCCCTGCTTCTGCAATCTTGTCCTGTTCTGCAGTGGCCTGTGTGAGTTCGCCTGTTTGCTCTAAAATAAGATGAATGTGCGAGTTGAAGTGTTGCATAAAAACAGTCACAACCAGGTCATTCCTTGTAACCGCAAATAGCTTCTCTTACGCTTGCCTCTCACCTACTAAAAAGTACTACTCGGTCAGCTCAGCGCCCTTTGCCGGAGGAGCCGTTAATCACCTGCTTTCCTCACTCTCGCCCTTTGACCCTTGACAGTAGCTGCCCATGGAAAGCCAGGAGGGCCGTGAGTGTAGAAAAGGTGGGGCTGGAGTCATGTTACACAAACACACATGCGCACATGCACGACCCTGGTCCTGTGTGTGACGACAGGCGGGAGGGGAGCTGTTCGAACATAAGCTTTTACTGAAAGATAAGTGTATGGAGATATTACTGAGGCAATGCGCTGCAGGTGGGGGATGGGTGTCGTTGCATGCAGCGGGTCTCCATGAGTAATTTACTAGCCGCCTTTGACGGCTTCTATTGTCAGCCTCAGCGGTGGGAGAAACTGGCTAAAGGTTGTGAAGGTTCTCAAGTGTAACACGACGAGTTACGGTCATAATTCTGACTCTGACTGTGCTGAGGCAGTCGTTCATGTGGCGCGGGGTGACATGCACGGGGCTAAATCCCAGGCACAGGCCTCAGTGCCATGTATTATTCAGGCTGATAGTTTGGATCAGCTAGCACGGACAGAAAGCACTGAGAGCGACACAGACGGCACAAAAAAAACAAAAAACAAAGCATGAATTCAGGTTGTGTTTATTAATGTGTGAAACGATCCGAGCCAAAATGTGTTCAATATCACGTAGCACAAATTAGCTGTGTAAAATCAGTTTCCTCAATTGTTCCATTTTGCAAACACACTTTCCTGCAACAAACAGCCCAGAGGCAACCATTTTGACTTGAACAGCTGAAATGCACAGGCATCTTTTCACTGTTACCATGAGTGAATAGCACAGAGAAATTAAAGGTTTTTTCAATGTATTACCCTTCTGAATGCCTCAGATTCCTTCAACAACTGAACTAGTAAGATCCTCAAACCGAGGAGCACCAGAGGGACACTTTTTGACACTTTCCTCTAGGGCTGTATGTGATTATGTGTTATGATCATCTGTGTTATTTTGTGTGATTGCTGAATTTGTCTTATTTGTTTCAACTGTTCACTGCACATGGAAAATGAAGTAAATGAATGAAAAATTACACTTTCCAGCAAAACCGTGATTCATATTGCAGTATCTGTCAAAATCATTATGCACCACTCCGTGCAAACTGTCTCGTTCTTTTACTCTTTCCTAACCTCAATGTGACGCCATATAAAATATAAAAATGCTATTCACATGTCTCTTCAAATGCATCTCTAGTCCCTGTAGTAACACCCTGTCCCTCACTCACTAGAGGACATCAGATATGAATTCATAGCCTAGACGTGGTATAGGTTTACCAGCTCTACAATCGTTTTGTTGTGAGTCCAGCAGTAGGTTTTCGAAATAAGATCAGCTTCTGTCAGGTGCAAAAGGGCACCAAGTCACCTGATCCAACAATGATCCCTCAGTTGTCTCATCAGTTTCACAATGGTTTTCTTAGCAGTATTCAACAGCCCATCATTACATCAGTTATGTTTTTTCGACAATAGAAAGCACACTGTACACTTCGAAGTGTCACATCAACTGAATGAGAACAATGGAAAGAGTTCCCATAGTAACGACTCTGGAGTGTCACGCAGTAGTGCAAGATGACGGCTGTATGCTTTGTTTTTTGTTGCGTTATTGCTGCACAGATGTACTTTGTTACATTCTTTTAAATACATGAGATATTAGGAATTAGGTCTTATCCTAAATTTTAGCGTTTTCTGATTGAAACATAGGGTATGCCAACGTTATTCAGACAGGGGCAAGAGGCCAAAGGGGCAACTAGCCAACGGTTTAAAAACCTGGGAGGGAAATGCACGGCCAAAAGGAAAGCCCACATTTCTGAGTGAAAGGAGAAACACGCCCACTTTTAAACATTATAAAAGACTTGGATATCAACAGGTTTTCTGATAAGCCCATTTGCAAATATCACATTGCCAACCTTTTCAAGAAGTTGGTTAAGGAATGAAAGAGGGGCTGTGCGTTCACACGGACAAATGTGTCCGCCACTGGTGGAAAACTTTTTCTTTTCTTTTTTTAATGATAATCAGAATAGACACAGCTGTATGTAAACAGGAATAGAAGTGGATTGTTCATTTCCAAGTTCTAAATATCTTAGTAGGACTACAGGAAGGACAAAAACGGAATATTTTGTGAAACATACATCTGGAAATGTAACTTAACTAGCTGTTGCTTGGTGCGTTACAAATATCTTGCTGTTTGTTTACATGTGAAAATAGGACACACTATGAGTCTATGAATAGTACTATTTACTTTAAACTGCCTGCAATGGTGCTTTGTAGTTATTTTGGCACCCAGTATGTTTTGCAAAATACCAAGCTGGAGATAGTCCTTCCGATATTCCTGATACCTCCGTCTTGAATTACAAACAGGAAATGAATGCAAACAATTTCCCCCCAATTATGTAATTAAAAAAAAAAATGACATGAACAGCTTGCCACCCCTGTCTACCAATACGCCATTCTACAATCTATTGCTAATTTGCATTAATTTTTGTATATTTAAACAGCCTAACATGTTGTTTTGCAGAGTCCATCAAATTAGAGACTCTTTCCATAGTGACAGCGGGGGAGGGATCTATGTGGTGTGAGCTGGGAACAGCATGGGGTAACCAATATTCAAACACAGGGAAATTTTTACATACCTGTTCTTTTCCATTTCATTGTGCGTAGACCTGCGGAGATGAAAAGAAAACAAATGTGAGGAATTGAAAGCACACGTACTAACAGAGCCGAGCTGAATGAACAGGCTAAGGTTCCCCCATCGCTGTGTGCCACCGCTGCAGTCCAAGGCCTTACTGCAGGGGAGTGCGAGAGAGAAAAGGCTGTGTGGGAGTTTATGAGCAGTCAGAACGGCTGACAAAATGAGATTCTAGAAAGAAAAAAAAAAGATGAAGAAAAAGAAGTAGAAGAGGAGAAGGAGAAGGAGAAGGAGGAAGAGGAGGAGGATGAAGATGAGGAGGAGGAGGAGGAGGCTGGGATTGTTCTGTGGAGGTAACTGGTACTTTTGAAGGATCACACGCATACACAGATACGTGAAGAGGAGGCCAGGGGTAAACATAGTAACAGTAACTAGAAACAGTAGAAACTGGCAGGAGGAGATGAGACGATGCCCCTTCGTGTTTCCTGATTATCCACCGTGCATAGGACACAGAGTGCGAGATGGGGGTGGGGAATCGTCACAGTGCTGAAGGTAAACTGAGAGATGGAGGTGTGCTAGAGGCCGGCCTGCATTGCAGTTTTAAAGAGGTATCTTCCAGATACATTTTAAAGAGAGAGAGAGAGAGAGAGAGAGAGAGACGCAGACCATACAGAAATCGGGTCAAGTGTAGTTTTTGGAAGGAATGTGCTAGCCTGATCCTGTGTGAAAAGGGGGAAAGGGGGAGTGGTACAGACGGGGGGCAAAAGGCAGAGGAGAAGAGCCCCTCTGCATTCCTGAACTCTCCTCTACCTCCCTCTGACCTCCCACGAGAGCCTAAAATAGCCTCTGCACCTTCAGCTCTGTGAGGCCCATTGCTGTCATCGTGGCATGACAACCTACTCCTGCACACACACCTCCGTTCCCCCTCACACTTTGCTTTCAAGCTCTGAAATGTCAGTCCGAATATCAACCTCGAAACGGGATTTCCAGAAGAAGAGCTGGGGGCCGTTTTCTGCTGTGGTGCACCTACAGTGGCTGTGGTGCTTGTGCGTGTCACGGGGTGTCGTGTTTTTTTAGCTGTCTCTTTGGGTGCTCTCGACTTGGCCACCCCTCTGGCCTTTGTGCATTCCTGTGCAGGGCAGACAGCCGCTGGTGACATAATAAGGGCTAGCAGGGAAATGATCCCACTTACTCAGACTCCTGCCCTCGTCCCCACACCCTCTACCTCTCTCAAAATGCACCCATGTCGTGCTAAAGTCGTCAAAGTGGTCTTATTCACTAATAAGTGAAATACTTTATATTAATAAATATTTTGATCTGCTAAAAAGGCCATCTCTAGTGCACATTTTTACTGTTTTTTTTATACATTATGCCAAACTGACGTTACGGTTACCAAATTGGCCCTGTTTGCACCTGGTTTTAAAATGGGTGATCCTAACACACGCCTCAGATTCTGTTTCTGTCCATGTCAATTCTGAAGAAAGTTGATTGGAAGAAACATTTCAAGAACTACTGTACAGCTTACTTCAACTTTGGAGATTGTGAATCAGTGCTCCTTTCATTTCTTTAAACATTGCCGTCTTCAAAACAACCACCTGCACTGATGGCGCATTATCCTGTTGTGGTTGAGGAGGCATCAGGATGCAGTAGTAAACAAGATATGTAGTCAAATGCTCCCAAACAACCTCAAAAAAATGATCCGATCAAATTGCATCTATGACGGTCATTTACACTTGAATTAACACTGTCCACTTGTAATCCGCTTGCTCAAGATGCATTTTAAAACCAAGTGTAAACAGGGCCTTTATGTCTTAATGTTCAGCAGGTAGCTGAAGTCACCTGGCAGTGTCACATCAGGTAGTCAGGCAGTCAGGGCTGGGGGAGGTGTAGAATAGCAGGGAACGAAGCTGAGCCAGGAAGTCATTTTGAAGCTCTGATGAGCATTTTACAAGGGTGTTTGGCTAAAAATCTTACAATACACTGTTAATTTCTCTTCCCAATAAGATATATTGCTCAATGCTAACTCATAAGGACGAAATTCTAGAAAAGTAATCACTTTTGAGATGATTATTTTCAGTATAATTCCAATGCCTACAGTGTAGACCCTTAATTCAACCTTCACTCCGCTCATACTGATGCCTCCTGCATAGCCTTACCAAATAGGGTCAGTGGTAAATGGTGGTAAATTTGGGGCCTTTGGTGTGGGTTATGGGTCCCTGATTTGTATCAAAGGGATTCATCATTGCCTATCAGCTGTGTTTATATCAAGATTCACCCGCATTAATCAACCATTAAAGTGTATTTTTGCTGCCGTAGCCTCACCAGCACAGGGTGGTGAGCGTGGAAAGACTCCATTTCCCTGCTCAACAACGATGACAAGATCACCGTATGATTTCTACAGTGCACTGTAGTTTCCCTGTGTGTGTGTGTGTGTGTGTGTATGTATAAGGTGGGGGAGGACTCTCCATCCATGTAATGGAGGAGCTGGTCCTCTCCAATGCCTGCCAAGAGTGAGAACAGAGCAGGAAAGACACAGAGGGTGGAGGAGGTGAGGAAAGACAGGGAGATGAGGGGGATGGGGGCGTCACTACTACTGCCACACATGTACAGAAACACATGGACTCCCCTCCCCCAATACTCACACATCCACGCCATGGGGAAACAACAGAAACTGGAGGGCTCGTACATACTGGGTTGAATGACTTCAAATACATAGCTGCCCTACATTTCACAAAGTGTTAGCAGCAGCACTAAATAAAACCTCAGCATGCCCGATCAACTGAGGATCTGCTCCTCTAAGGCAAAACCCAACCCTTCTTCCATGTCAAAGCGCTGGTGTGTATACTAATGATAACGCTCCAATCACATCCCAGTACATCAAAACGTCTAGTCTTATTAGTAACAAGTGTGGCTCTGCAGCGCTTAAATAGTAATGAGCAGTAGCTGATGAAGATGCTGCAGTGTTTGGATGAAATGTGCAACATAACGCTTTCAGTTAAATAACAGTAAATCAGTTAAAAGCAGTGTTGAAACGAGGACAAGCCTGCTGCAGGTAGTAGTCTGTCTGACATTTTTCCTCCCTGCATGTCTCATGGCTCAAAACAGGCTCAATCTTGCAGTGGTTGTAGGGTCTCAAAGGGTTCGGAATGCTTCAAATGATCTTCCTGGCAGGTAAGTGTACTAATATGCCAAAAGGAGAAACTGTATGCATCTGTTCTTAATGCCTATACAGCAAGGCAAGGAAAAAAAGAGGGTCAACAGGGTTATCCCTAACAGAAAAACAGGTGTTTTGCTCAATCTATCCATCTTGACCATGAAAAATATATCACTGTTAGATTGTATTCAGACCTAAAAACACTAACGCAGGTACCTATGAGACATGAAATGCACCTCAAGAAGTCCAGTTTGAGATGGACATCGCTGAAATCGAACCAGGACCGACTGCTATGACAGTGGAGCCAATGCTGGTGTACATTAAATCGCAATACCACTCATGGCCATGGGTGCCGGCTCCAAAAGACTCTGATTAAATACTTTTTCCAGGACTCACTGTGGTCTCGGTCGCTTCATTCTGGCCTTCTTGAACGTGTACTGGTGGCCATTTTGTAAAATATTTCTCCATGAATAAGACTTTCCTATCTGCCATGTAACTGACAAAGCACGCTGTTCTCAGCGACTCCTGGACTTTTTTACGGAATCGCACCTTCACTGTTCCTTTTAAATACATTACAGTACAATACATTTCTATTGTGGTTACTGTTAATGAGTTACAGTTAACAAGACATACAAAGAATACTGTCACTCACTATATTCTTTATACCGTTTCTTGATTATGAGCCTGT
>JAPQRN010000027.1:11079545-11115092 GCA_037367275.1 Coranthus polyacanthus
AGTTACAGTTAACAAGACATACAAAGAATACTGTCACTCACTATATTCTTTATACCGTTTCTTGATTATGAGCCTGTTAGTGCAATTTAACTAACTTAGCCGATGTGAGATTCATTCAGTATTGCATGTGTTTCTGGATGATGTATTGCAGCGTTGTGACAGAACTTGAACCAGATTTTCTAGTCAAGCTTTAGTCAATGTATGACTGGGCAGGTATTTTTCATGCTCAGCTTTAGGAATAACTCTGTCAAGCCCAACAGTCAAACTCCTAACTAGGTGACTAAACTAAATATTTAAGGAACATCCCGTTCCTCTGAGACAGCAGTATTTCCCGCAAGGGTGAAATGTTCTTCTGTTCATTAAATGCACTGATTCTGGGATTGTGGGAATGTAAATTGCCCCAAAAAGGTTATGATTAAATATTAAGGGTGCATGTATTAGGCCAAGCCCTCACATGTCTGTGTATGGTAGTCCTGTAATTTAAGACTTGTACGCATTGAAGCAGGTTACACATTAGGTTATGCAAGGTAACAGGACTATGTATAAACCTACTTACAAACTTCACCTTGTGTGCACCATACACACATTTTCAGACCAACAGCCACTTATCAAACTCCAGTATATTTATGACACACAGGAGATACTGTGTTTATATTAATTATATGTCTGTGTCTGAACAACAATCATATTCCAAACAGGCTTCATGCATGTTTTTTGCAATACTTTGTTTTTCGCCCATTACTTCAACATGTAAACATGCATAAAACAAGTGAGCAGATATATTTCACGACTCTGGTAAGCCCTCGTCGGTGATATAGAATACATTTCTGCCAGTACCAAATTTAATCAGAGCCATATCTTCCACTTCACTACACAATCAATGCACGGAGGAACATAATGTCCCAATAAATATTAAAAACTTTGCTGCTGCCTCATCAGTTTAACCTTGCATGGGTCCCAATTTACTAAGCAAGTATCACATCAGCACAAAACCAGAAAATGAAAACTGCACTGAATTGCGAAACCCAGACTGCAGTATAACCACAATGAAGAACAGGGGACAAACCTGCCTGGATATTATTGATAACCGTGGTCAAATTGTGATAACAGTCTCTGAATGTACACTATGTACGTGCAGCTGTGTCCACTGAGGTTGGTGAACTTGCCAGGAAGTGTCCCTGAGTGAAGTGTCTTTTGCAGTCACCTTGACTGACCCAGTTTGCCTTTACCGAGTGGCCATCCGCTTTAAGCCAGACTGATGTTTGCTGCTGTCAGTCACACGCTTTAAAGTGCACCACACATAGACACACGCTGCCACAGCTTCGAACACCAAGGGAGCTTTTCTCTAATACGATGTGTAGATCGCCCACATTACATAGAGGGATTAAGGAGCTAAGAGTGTAAAAATGTTTGCATGTATCTAAATGCCTCCTATTGGTGCATGTCAGTTATTTAGCTTACACGGCTGATAAACAGTCTGATCTAAAGAAACATGAGTATCATCACAAAAAAGAAAATCTGATATTGTCTAGAGGAAAAAAAAAACACAGTAATTTTGCACTCAGAGCTGACACACTTGTAGTCGGGGTATGAAGGGCGGCTTGTTGCAGAATTGAAAAATACTGTGTAATGTTTCAGGCCATAAATAGCTCAGTAACATTTACCTGCTACTTGTGTTTTTCTTGCTTTTGCTTTTCCTTTTCAAGCTTTCCCTCTCTTGGCTGCTGATGAAGGGTGGCATGGAGGCATAGCCGTGTTCAGCTTCTGCAGGCAGATAAACAACATAGTGGTCACATGTTCAGATATCTGGCAATGCAAAATATAGCAGCTGTGAAAAGAAGCCAAATCAGGAACAGGAGAGCAGCAAACAGTGCCACATTTCATCCCGATCCTCTCGGAATTTAATGTCTCATGCTCAAGTGCAGACATGCAATGAATGGACTTCGTGAAATATGTTTATACAGTATTTGCTCCTCTCAGCCTGGACAATGATGTCATCGTGAACTGGAATAAACCCCACTAGCTAACCACAACAGTGGGAAAGGAGGGGCCTCCATGAAAACAATACCTCCCTGCACGTCTGACTGCATCTGCCACATATGCATTCTTTTTTTTTTTCCCCCATCATAAAAAAAATCTGCAAAAGCATGTGCGTATTTGCATACGTGCAGAATGTAGCAAAAATGACTGAATGCTGATTAGCACCCATTTGAGTAGGCGGTGCATAATGCTGTATTGTTGTGAAAATCCTTTACGGTGCTATTTTTAATTCATGCCTCGGTAAGTTGGTGTGAAAAATGAAGCACAAAAAAACACTGAAGAGTGGCTTTAAATGACAGGTGTATAGATTAACCTGAATACACGGGGTGCCATTGCATTTTCTGCGTGAATAAAAAAAAAAAAAAAAAAAAAAAAAAAAAAAATAATAAAAAAAACAAAAAAGTAAAATATTTAATTTACCTCGTTCCCTGCGATCAAGAAACTCGGCTGCTTCGATCAACATCTGCACCATTCCGATCGCCGCCATTTTCAACAATAACACTGATAATGTAACAATCCGATGAGGGATTCCGGGGCTGTACACAACCTGCTTCAGGTCCTTCCTCTTCTAACACTCAGGTGGCTTGCTTTTGCTGCCCCGGTGGTTATTTTTAAGGCGAGAGGTAACGTTAAAGAGTTACTCCTGCGATGTATCAAACGAGCTATTTAAAAGTTAAAGGTCGATATTACGTTACAGCACCAATCGGTTTAAAAAAAACACACACACTAGTTCCTTCCTTCTTGATTGTTAAAATGGTTCAGGTAAAGCTAAGGGTTTGGCATTAGCTGGCTGGTCAAGGCAGGCGTTAACACTTCTTCAACAGCTAAGGTTGCTTTGTCTTCTTTAAAAACTAAGTTCCACTAAATATCGACTGTTTTCTAGGTAGTTCTTCGACAAAGGGCTTGTTGTCAACACGAAAGGTTTCCTGACATGGTAAAATAAATCGAATGTCGCTCTGTTTGGCAAAAAAAAAAACAAAAGTTGGATAACGTTAGCTCTAGTGAGAAGTTATTAAATTAACGATCAAAGTTGTGTAAATTCGGCCAATTAAAAACAGGAACGTTGGCTTGGCCAGTTTTCACAGACTTGCCTGAAGTGAAATGGATGGAAAAAAAAAAATCGAGTTAGCTGTCTTAAAGTTCAACCGACGATGTCATCCAACCTTATCGGTTCGGGGCTATGTGGCTGGCTAGTTTTGTGCTGGTTTATCGCTGATCACGCGTGATAAGTCTCGCTGGAAACGCAGATAGCGACTGACATGAACTGAGGAACAGCGAGTGTTTGTCAAACTGCTTCCAAAATAGTGGCTTGTTGATCTGGACGACAGCTAACTACTGTACTTCACCACAAAGCTCCTGTTTTCCGACGTGTGATTGGGTACTGGACATAACAAATTAAACTCCGATTGGTCTATCGACACGTCAATCACGGGGAGGGTCGGCGGTCACTGCAACTCAACGTCTTGTTCTGCCATTTTGGTTCTAAACGCCATTGCCGGACTACTATACTGATCCGCAATGGAGGTTGGTTTTCTCCGCCACATGTTCGCGCTCCCCGATTGGTTGCTTTCTAATGAATTTGTTAGCCATTGGCCGCGGAGCCCACGAGCTTAAGTGACAACGCCCGCTTGTGAGAGAAGACACGCCCCTCTGGCCATGCTGTTTCGCGGTGTATGTCAGTCATTGGTTCCCGTACTGTTGTTTGTCTTATTTCGAGATCAGGGATTTGCCAGATTCACATGCTTTCTTTTAATTGGTGTATGGCTTCTCCTGTCACGAAGCCTATACCCGCACATGCGTACAGCCACAGCTCCGAGAAACAACAATTCCCATTTTAAGACAGGATAAACACTCGTCCAAACATAGGACAGGTTTATTTATATAAAAAAATTGCATTAGTTTAGTAATTTATTCAGGCTTCATTCTGGCTCACTGCGTACATGCAGATTTACATGAAACATGTTGATACTGAAAATAATAAAAATATCAGATGCAAGTTACTTGGAGCCACAGGCTGTCAAATATTTCCCTCTTAAAGTCAGGATTTCAGCCACACATTTAAAAATACTTTTATTTGAAATCAAGCACCTTACACCTCAATAACATAAAGCTCCATGCAATGTGTCCATGTGGGGCCTCCTACCAGTAATAAGCTGTAGTTTACTGCAAACACTTTATTTACAGGTTCACGTCCACTTATGAAAAGTTCTGCAAGGAACTGCTTGCATTACACAGAATGAGTAACAAAAAACATAAAACAACACATCATCCACTAATGTGAGGGAGAACAGAAGCAAGTTTCTCAGGTATCACAATAAGTTGTTGGTATTTTCACGCAATGAAGTCCAGAGGTCTGTTGAATCCACCTTTTCTGTTCATGTATTGCCTGGAAAAAAAAATATAAGAAAACATTACATCACTGTTACCCTCGCAACACTTGCAGATTACATCATCGAGGACCAATGGGAGAGCCGGGATCTCTGCATAGAAACACCTGCAGAGGTGATTGGCTACAATAACAGAAGTTGATGCCGAGAATGCTTGCTGTGAGAGGACTGACAAGTTGACGTTTTAACTCAGCGGTTCGACCGTCACCTGGGTTTCAAACAATAACTTCAAACAGATCTTGGACAAAAAGCAATGAAATGAGTTCTTATGAAACACTTCTAAAATTTGCCTTGAGGCTCTATCGGCATTATTCAGCTCCGCAGAAGTGGAAACATTGGTATTTTAAAAGAGTGCTCTTGACCCACCTGTACTTTCTCTTCATGGTGACATTAGTGGCATACGCATTTACCGATCCGTCGGTTTTCCTCCCCTGTTGAAATAAAAATGTTAGCGCCACAAAAAAACACATCTAATCGATTTCTAACTTTAACAGAAATACCGTACATAAATAAAAAGAAATACTGTACAGGGTTTCTGCAGATTTCAACAAGTCAACTTTAAAGACATCATAAGATTATAGGAGCCAAAATCAAGGGGAGGAAACACATTTCTGCAGCTCTCTCCTCTCGGTCTGAATTAAAAGACTAAATATAAATGTAGATGACCTGACGGCATTTGCCCTGAGGCGCCATTTGTCTCTAAGGAAAAGAGAAGACACTTTCCAAAGCTTCCATGTCGAACCACGGAGCAGAGCAGTAGAGTCACGTCTGATTTAATCTGATCAGCAATCGTTAATTGCAGATGTCAATCACATATTTAACCCCCCACTGTCTGTCTGAAAACATCTGTGATTAGGCAAAGTCTAATCACAAACGGGGTACATTTCCTACAGCCCGAAAACAGAGTCCACAGAAGTGGGTGGAATTCTTGTTTCCTGTCAGACCACTTGAATTACAATACGTGGAAAGGACGTTATGGAGTTTTCACCCAGTGAAAGATTATCAAGCACTGCAGCTTCAAGACCCTTATCTATGTCTATTTCATGTCTTGTGCTGAGGCTGTACTTCAGCGATGCTCCTGATGTGAATACAGAACAGTATTGGGTGGTTGCAGGTTATTTGCTGGCAGCTTTATGTTTTTTCTGAATTCCCATGCATCTCTAAAGCATTTATACCCAGAGTTCTTAATATGAGCGTTTTCTTGTGGGTTTCAAATTCATTATGCTCAGTAGGCTTCAACCAAACACTAAATCCAATTAATTAAGACCCGTCCAAATTGTATAAAACACATTTTAAAGCTTAGCATTGAGATTATTGAATTTTAGACTTTGTAAGACTTTTTATGGACCAGCAGAAACCCTGCTGTAAGGTTGTGTTAGAGGGAATAAAATACGTAGGGAGTGACTTGGCTGAACACAAACAAAAACATTTCTACATTATATTAAACAGATAATGAAATAATGACACATTTCTAAATATGCATGACATGATTCCAAGCTTTTAAAATCCAGTGACATAACCTTGTCAGGAAACTGAGCATGCCTTTTCTATCAAGTTATTTGTAAACCCTCAGTGGCCTGCTTCTGTGTGAATCCCTTTAACCACAAGAAAACATTACTGGCTTTTATTTTGAATCAGCTGCAGATACACAATATAAGTAAAGTCTTTCTTGTTTCTCTCTTGTGTACATTATGTTTAGTTAAAAATGAAAAAAATGGAAATGCCTGTAAAGGACTTGTAAATCTTGTATGCCAAACTGAATTTTCACTAATAAAACATTACAATAAATAAACACAGGCATAAACAAAAGTAGCCAAAATTAGAACCAAACCAACATATTAATATTACTCTCAGATGTGACAAATAAAAACATAATATTCTCACGTTTGAGAAGCTGGCGACCTGCAAAAATAAAATAAACTAAATGTGAAGTCAACCACAGGGGTCTGGCTTTTAATGCAGTTGGACTTGCTCTACTATCACTGGCAGTTGGTATTCACCAGTTGGTTTATGGTAATTCATATCTCAGTGTTGGTAAAATATAACATGGAGCAGGCCCCGACTAAAACGATATCACATGTAAACCTGTGTTCAGTTTAGCTGCAGAACTGATAGAACTATTTGAGATAAAGTGCACCTCCTTGTGGCGACACAGTAATAAACACCTTCATACTCTCACCTTGGTGGTGTCAAAAGATCCAAATCCCATCAGTTTCATCATCTCAATTTCCTCTTCTGTTTTGCCCTGCATGTCTTCAGCTGTTGAGGAGTGAATGGTATTGAAATTTGGCCAAACATAAATGCTGCTACTCGTGCAATGAGATAAATAGCGTTCAAAGATTCTCTGAATACCTGATATCTGAATAGTCTTCATTGTTTTTTCCTTCCCGTCTTTGCGGTCATCGTCACGCCGGTCTTTTTGTCTCATAGGAGAGAGGGAGGAAGAGCGATGGCGTCGAGCAGGAGACCTGCAGAGTAACACAAAGATGGCTGCAGGACGGGTTATCACAACTGCTAAGCGCAGATACCTCTGCAACATACACTTAATGTTCTACTGAGGTCTTCCCAATGTTAATTGTTTTAAGTAGGGCTGATCAATATGCAAAAAAACAAAATGCTACATTCAGATTACATCATGAGCCACATTTGAATGGAAATGCATAATTTTTGCATTTTATTCTCAATGACAAATTTATGACATGATTTTTGCTGGGGTCTGTACCAAACATACATGTTCTCTTATATCTGGAGAATGTGGTTTATGGCACCACAATGCTTCATTTATAATGGCATGTTATCAGGTTTTACCTTTATCAAACAATTGCAGCAATTTGGGTACTGCAATTACCCAAATAACAATTAATCAATATTACTGTGACTAATTATTCAGCCCTACTCTTGAGCATTTTTCTTTACCTTGAGCGCCTCCTGTGAGGAGATCGTGAGCGACTTCTCCGTCTGTCTCTGTCCCGATCTCGAGAACGAGAGCGATCCCTGTCCCTTCGCCTTCTCTCACGATCCCGTGAAGTGGAGCGGGAGCGCCTTCTCTCTGCAAGAAGTGATATAACAATAAACAATACCCATGAGCATATTAAGTGTTTGCCACTGAAAAACCAACAGCAACAATGTTCACAATGTTGTCAAGTCACATTTCCTTTCATCTTTATTTTATGATAATTTCAAGTAAAATGTATTACAGTAGGGGCTCCACATAAAAGATTTCAAGAATGTACATGATAAAGAACTTAACATGGGCCATGCTACTGCCCATGTAATCCTTGCTTTGTGGGTCAGTCAAATCTGTATTTTTACTCCTACAGCAGTTATGTCAACTGTGTATTATAACCAAAAAATGTAAGACTTCATAAGTGACTTCCACACAGATCTAGAACATCCTGTTTTTGCAACACCACCACCAAAAACCTAGTCGCTGAGGTACAAAGTATCATGATGTCGCATTAGGTTATTTGTTAACTCCATTAAAGATTTTTCCCCAGGTTTTCAAAGGACTTGGGTGCTTTCTGAGTTCCAGTGTTTCCCCTAACTTTGTGAAAGACTTGGGTACACAGGTGGGGGTTCTGGGGATCCTCCCCCTATGAATCTTTTACAAAAATACACATATATATGTATACACAGCTATATATAATGTTCCATCATTTTGAACAATTATTATTATTCCTGTATACCTGTGTACAGAAATTAGGAAAATGCAGAGCAGATAAACGCCCAAAAAGCTTAAAAAAAACCCAAAAGGAGAAAAAAATCATCAACGGGACTTAGGTGGTGCTCAAATGGTTTGGGTGCTGCACGGTAGGAAACATAAGTAACCTAGCTACAGTAAGTACTATGTTTACTCAGTGAACGTAGCATTAGCGTCTATTAGAAAAGATGCATTCGTTTGAATAGCGGTTAAAGTCAGCGTTAATACAGTCGGTGCCATATACTTTTAACACTTTTATTTGCTTCTCCTGGAGATAAAAAAATAAATAAATAGACGTTAATGGAGCTAAAACTACAGCTAACAATCCACAGGCCTGTGTTTACTTATGTTTCTGTCTGTTTTTATGTTCTTACCTCGTCTCGGGGGAGTTCGACTCCTGCTCCTGCCCATTGTCCAAACCAACACACTGCTCCTTAAAAGAAGTGATTAAATTAGTTCTAAACAAGGCAATGTATTATGAGAAATATTAAGTTAACCGCCGTTGACTGTCGCGTTTTTATCGTAGCTTGGAAAGCTACCCCAAAGAGCCTCTGTTATGGATGAATTATTTCCGGTGATTTCTACGTGAATTTCCGGTATACGGTTTTCGAAACAGCGCCCTCTACAGTAGGACGACTTCTTCCTCTGCGGTGTTGGAGGTTGACAAGCAGTGGTGAAAAAGTAGTCAGAGCCTTCATTTAAGTAAAAGTACTAATGCCACACTGTGAAAGTACTCCACCACAAGTAAAACGTCTTCATTCAAACCTTAGCTTGTGTGTAAAGTGTATTCATTATCAGCAAATTGTACTTAAAGTATGAACAGTAAAATGTAAAATGGCCCGTCAGTGATTTACTGCTATATATTGATTGTATGTTGCATTTTACTGCTGTAGATATTTAAGGTTGAGCTCATCTGAACACTTGCAATGCATCATATTCTATAAAATCATCATATGTTTGTACAGACACTGTCAAAAAAGGAATCTGAAAAGTTAGTAAAAATGTAATGGAATAAACATTACAATATTTGCCTCTGAGATGCAGTGGAGATTTAGGTTATTACTGGCATTTATTTTTAAATACTTAAATAACTGTGTGATACATTTATAGGCCCATTATAGGTTACTGTTTCATTGTTAAGCTGATGCTGCTAACAAACAAACTTTCAGTTACCGTGTTATTTAGACAAATAAATGACACACACACTTTTGTGGCACAACAGCACATACCAGTGCCATTTAACTCTGCAAGTCTACAAAAACATATTTATCAAAGCTGCATGTGGAAGAATCAGGCAGAAGACTAATATGTGGGAAAAGAGACGAAATATTGATGCGCAGTTGTTTTTAAATCAAACTTGAACTTTAATGACTGATACATGGTAACCTTGCAACACTCACTTATACATTCTAATATAAAATAAATTAAAACCATGGGCAAACATCACACGTCAGCATTTTGTTAACAGCTACTGGTTAAAACAGAAAATAATTACAACTGTCGAGAGGTATTTTGCACACATACATTTGAAGGAAAACGAGAAAAGTGGAATGTTTAGTACCTTCAGTATCTTGTATTACTGATTTCAAACTGCATTGACAAGCAACAAATTCTGTTTGCTTTATGTCTCTTTTTTGGTAATAGTAGCATTAATAGCGTACTGTTTTTTTTTTTGTGAGCCGGTGTATTTTCAGGCTTTCTTTTCTCCTTTCGTCCCTGCTGTATTAAAGTCAATAGCTGTTAGTTTTCCACAAAACCAGCATTCAGAAGAGCACAGTCAGTAGCTATCAGTATATTTCTACATGTTCTGCACCTGTGCTCAAGTAGTATACCTGCAACATCTATCTGATAATAATAACCAAATCATGACTAGAAGATGCCTATGATGATGAACAATGCAACATACTAGAATGTCAATATACATATGTCAAGTGCCTATATATGGATAAGGGTGCATAATTTCATTGTGTCCTGCAAAGTTCTGGATCAAAAGAAATGCATAAACCAATTATGAATGGGAAGTGCACGGGGTAACACTCGTAATCCCCGTATTTAATAAAAGGAAGCATCGTAGAATGCCTATACAGTGAAATCCAGTAATGGTTTGATAGCACAGCAGGTGAAAATAAAACAGAAGTAAAACTGTGTGACAGTGATAAGAAGTAGTGCGTCAAAATGTTGGGTTGTATCCGACCTGGGTCAAATAGTACAATGTGAAACTCGTCAGTGTTTTTTGTACGAGATGAATCACCACATAGATCTGATCAGTGAGGACCAGTGTTACAGTAAAGTATTTCCAAGTCAATTTAGTACACGTTGCCTGTGAATGGGTTCGAATGCACCTGATGTGGTTAACTCCGTCTCACACTAAAGAAATATTTCACTGTAGTATTTCACCGAGGTCTGGTGTGTTTAAATGCCTCAGGTCTCTGCTTTCTCCTTCTGCTTCTTGCTCTTTTTCAGGAACGACGGTGGCTTGAACTTCTTTTTCTTCTTGGATGGTGACTTGGAGGGTGATCCCTCCGGAGTGCCGCCTTGCGGTTTGGCAGGTGGAGCAGCAGGAGTGGAGGAGGTGTCGTTGGTTGAAAGAGCCTTCATCCCCTTCTCCAGCTCTTCTGTCGTCTGCTTCTCCTCCTCGCCTCCGTTCTGTATGGCTGGGGAGTCGGGCTTTGCCTCCTCTGTTCCCCCCGGAGGTGGTGTTGAACACAAGAACATAGCACGTTTAGCAAACAGACAGAAAGCGGGAAGTCGGGTGGAGCTGCAAAGCTACATGCTAGACATGACACTGCAGATGCTGCTTAATGAGAAGGGGGGGGAGGGTCGTATTTTCTCTGTACTTACTTACTAGTGAGACAAGACCAAAGCACCTGAAGTGTGCCCTACGAATCAGTATGGAGTAACACAGAAAAAAGGACAGACAGATAGACAGACAGACAGACAGGCAAAGGAGAAACAGTGGGTACCGAGACAGATGGAAAAGACTCTAACAAGTAAAAAGAAAACAGCAACAACAAGAACAAAACATCTTTCTCACAGTAGACATTTCACATTGTAAACACAGGTGTAACATTCAAACTGGGGTCCGTACATGTGCACGCTGGCCGCCATCTAAATAGTTCATGTTATTTGTTACTCCTGTGTTATGTGTCAAAATGTCTTCTATGAGAAGGGTGAATAACATATCTGACAACCCATTTTACTCCATATGGTATCTAAAGCAGATCACAAAAATAATTAAGAATGAAATGTTTATTTCAGTTTTGGAAGGCTGGGAATTTGAGCACAACACTGCTGCCTAAAGCCGGGTTACTTAAGTAACAGTACTAATACAACAATGTAAAAATACTTACAACTAATAATCTTTCATGAAAATTCAGATTAAGTAAAAGTACACACTCTAAGTATAAGCAGCGAAATGTCGTTAACTGAGATAAATGCACTGGTTTGGTCTCTCGACTGATATATTATTATGTATGACATGATTAGATTGTTAATAGTGAAGGATCAGTGTTGTGGCAGCATGTTACTGTTGGAGCCGCTGGAGGTGAAGCTAGTTTGAAATACTTTATATCCAGTTTTATTTCAACGGACATCAGATAAATCTGAGGGTTCATCACATGATTAATGTGAGAGGAAAGAAGTCAAAACAAGGTTCTGATACATTAATCTGTTTTCAGTTCTTAGACTTTTTATCTAATCTCTGTTGAAATATCGAATGATTTGAGTGCTTATTGAAATGAAACCACGTGAGAAGTTTAGAGGGAAAAAAAAAAAAATCACTATTTGGTTGCACTTTCCACCACTGGTTAAGTTTCATTTATAGAGAATTTAAATTAAACGTCTCTACTGGATGTGATATTTTTCAATCACGAGGAGGAGTAACAGGGTTGTCAGTGATTATCTGAAGTATGAGTGAGTAGAAGCAGCACTCGGCACACGGTCACACATGTGTACATGTATGACTTAAAGCAGGCTGCCGGTCAGAAAAAAGCCAAAGAAAGCAGGGTCGACAGTCAGCGCTCTGCCAAGCCTCACCTGACAGAGGGGGGTGGCTGGGCGAAGGGCCCTTGGTGGGGGAGGTAGCAGGGGGAGACTCCGTTTCATTTGCCACCTCCTCCCCTACTGACACACAAACACACAGACACACACGGGGAGGGGACGTGAAGGGTCAGCTGTGTCGGTGGTTAGATTTGTGAAGCAGAGACAAAGTGAAGCTCACACAACAATCACAAGTGAAGTTAAGTGCGCTTAAGGGCGCCATGTGCACATATTAAAGATCATTTAATGAGGAAATGATCAGAATGACATTTTAATTCACTGCCACAAGCAATAACACTAATGCTGACAAGACTGTAAACTGTACATATTGTACCACTGAACAGGACAGGATGAAAACCTGCTGCACTTCTTTACAACGTGCAGCAGAAGAAGACAAGGGATTTAATTTAATTCATCTATTCAGTCCCATGTCAATTTGAAAGCGATGTATTTGTATTTACAAATGTATACATGGCACCTTTAAGAAGGTAAGAACAAAGTACACAATACAATAACTATGATAACAATAACTAGCATGTTAGCACAATATAGAACACCATATAGCCAGAAAAAGACAAAAAAATCCTGTTTTAACAACAGACTGGAGGCGATCCTCTCCTCTTTCCTGTTACAGCAACACTGTTCAGTCTTCAAGCTAAGTCCATAAGAAATGGGTTTGTGAACTTCACGGGTCTGCAAAAAGCCCTGACTCAATCCAACATTTTTGACATGAATTATAATGCACTAGATCAAAAAAGATAAGGCAGGCCACATTTCAATCTACTAGATCTTCGTCGACAAGAATTAAATTACTTAGTCTGACAGCATGCAGACTTTAGTCTTTTTATCTTGCACCTGCATATTTTTTTTGCTGGATGTGCACACATTTGGCCTCTCTTGTAAATTAAAATGAAGACAGTGACATCTTATTCTATCCTAACTTATAGCTAAAATAGGTCAGGTTCCAAATTATTGTGGAAAATTTTACAAAACCAATTGAGACTGAGTGTAATCTGTTTGAGAATGAACGCACAACCGCTGTATGTCTATATTTGTTGTATACGCTTTATGGGTAGTAAACTACATAGACTTAATGTTAATGTATTAGTGGTAGTACTGGATTGGTGAAGTAGTGGTAGTTTGGTTAAAGCTGCAGGAGCAAAAATCCAGGGAAACAACGCCAGAATTTGATCATACACACCTTACTTCTGCAGTTCTCTCCTCTCTGTCCAAATCAAAAGACTAAATATAATTATAGATGACCTGATATCGTTTCAAGCCGCTACGGAAACATGAAGCCAAAAATATCACGTCAAAATATCTCGAAAACAGAGCCAAGAGTTTGGTGCAGGAGTCTCGTTTCCTCTCAGACCACTTGAATTGCAATATGCTGAAAGGTAATTATAAACTGTACCGTTGGTTCCTCCATCCTGTTTCCTCTGCACCTCCTTACGATACTCCTCCAGCTCCTGGTCTGTCAGCTGGTTAAAGGGGTTGGGAGGTTCTGGTTCTGGTGGGAGTTTGGGTGGGCTGACCGGAGACTAACGCACAAGCAGAAGACACAAAATCACAGCCATTAGCACGGCAATTCAAGAGGATGACTCGGAGAGGAAAAGATGTTGGCAACTAAAGAGACTGCGGTTTACCGGAGGGCTGTCTTCTGTTATGACACTGGCTAGGACTTGAGACTGTGGCCCTGCCGTCTTCATGTCCTGACGATTCTGCTGTCGGATCTGAGGTGAAATAGAAATCAGATCAATGCGGGAGTTTGTAAAGGATAAAAAATGAGGACTGCGGCGGTTAGGTAAGACTGAGATACCTTGTTTCGTGTCTCAATCACCTCCTGAGGGTTGGTGAAAAGAGGCACAAACTGATTTGGGTTTTCTATCTTGATGGATGTGCTGCCAGCTTGTGTCACCTCTTCTGTCTTCAGCCACTGAGGGATCGAAACAACAACAAAACGATATCTCAGAATTCACACATTCACATTAGAAAGAAAAAATGGATTCCAGGTTTAGTTTTTGTCAGTTTATATGTTCATGAGGAACATTTCTTTGATAGGAGAGGATGGTTTGTCCAGCAGAGGGCAGACACTGCACTGCAGTAGTCATCTCTGGGCAGTGGGCTTTCCCCTGCAATGCAGAGAAGAGGAGAGAGAGGAGGGTGGGAGGAACTGAGGCGGAGAGAAAGGGAAAGGGGAAGCCAAACTCCGCCCACTGATGTAACACAACCAGCCTCATACTGTTTTTGTCTCTGAAGGGCTAATCATTGCAGTTCTCCTCCATCTTTTCTCTGAGGTACATGAGGATAAAAAACAAACATGCATTAACCAAGACAAAACAGTCAAATACTTAAACAAAGGCACCATTTCTTTTTCCAAATAATCGTTTTCTATCCCTCCATATCCTCAGTATTTAAACTGGAGACATTACACAACCTCTGGGTTATCTAAATTATGCTGACTCCCCCCAGAGTCTCACAGTGGTACGCTGGTGTCCAGGGCTGGCTTGGTCTTGGCTGACTTTTTGGTAGGTGTTGGGGGTGTTGAGCCATCGTGTCCTCTCCTGCTGCTGACGCTGGGCAAAAGGGTGCTGCCTCAGAGCTGGGTGGCCTCCGTCTTCATCAAACTGGTAGAAGGCTGTGACGGTCGCAGGCACCTCCACCTCCCTCCGTGTCCGTGATCGCTCCAGCAACACAGGGAAACGGTAGGCGTAGCCGGTACGGTAGCCCTGAATGATAACAAAAAAAAAAACAACTATTAGGGGCTTTTTAGGGAGTGCACAAGGAAAAGGACTAGGAAGAAGTAAGTGTGAGCAATATTTTCCTTTTCAACTGGACCTTTGAAAGGTACTTTAAGTACACATTTTCACAGCAGGAATAACTACACTGACTTACAATATTATAGACTTAAAACATTTTGTCTTGTGTTACCTCAGTTAAACTGTGCACTTTACTAATGAACGTTCAGAGAGAAAACAACATCTTCCTGTGTCTCACTGGCCCAATCCCAATCTGCACCCTAAGGCCTAATCACTAAACCTTCACAGACTTTATTAATGTCACCTCGTAAGTGATTGTGTCTGAGAAGCTGCAAGGGCTGGAAATGATATAAATAGGAAATACACTTAAGGGAGCGACTGCCTGATCTGAGCATCTTCCAGGCTCATGTCTGACAGAGTGGATGAGAGGTAACTGTCAAATAGTCAAAATACTTGTTGATGAATAAACTCGGTAGATAACACAGGTAAATACTTGCATTCCTTTGATTTCGTGTGTTTCTTTATGTACCATCTTAACTCCTTGTTAATGTTTAGTTCCTTTATAAATTTAAGCACCCAATATGTTTGTTTACTGATTTGCTTTGTTTGCTGTGTTCATTTCCTCCTAATGCTTCTGTTTCACATTAAAACCACAGGAAAGTATTTATGCTATTATTATGAAGCAGCTACAGGAAATGACACATCATATAGGATGGATGGTAGAGACGGGAAAGATTCCCATGTTTGCAACTAGTGAGTGTTCATGCCATTAGCGAGCATGTGCAAAATGCTGAACTGAAATGACAAAATATTACTTACACTGCTAATGTTCAGTATCAGTTTTTAATGGCTGATAGGAAGCCGATTAGATAAAACGGTTCATCAAAACAAGCATCACTGTTTACCATGCCATGCTTTTTTTCTTACCAAGTTATCCAGAGTTCTCATGAGGGCTTCAAACTCATGTTCCCCAGTGCGGCTCTTGTGCAGGGGCCCAAAGGTGGAGCCAGCCCAGCCTACGGTGCCAGTCGGGTTGGGTTTATGGGTGGCCCGGTCCAACAGAATCAAGTTCTGCTCTCCACCGGCACAGCACAAGGCTGACACCTGGACAGAAAAACATTACAGTGGATACAGACTGTGAGATGTCAGCAATCCTGCAAGTTTTCTGCAAGCCATACTGTGGATCTAATAAACTTGGGTATGACGTCAGGTTTGATGTATGTAAACTGCACGATGCTACTGAACCGTGTGCTGCAAGGCAAGTCAGTAAACATACGAGAATAATCATCAGTGTGTGTCGTTCATCTTCAGGGCTATAGTTGTAAACAATGAAGCTAAGCAAGGACTGAGTGGTATTTATGTGTGTGGGAAAGAAATTCCAAAGAAGAGGAGGAACAGGAGAATGTGGACCTGGTTGTGGTTCGGAAAAGGAGGCCGACTTATGATGGCATTTCATGCTGCATTCCTATTGTTTGGTCAGTAGATGTACTGTAGGTTGTAGTAGCAGTCACACTGTTTGATGGACATCCTAAATTAATCAAACTGTCAGAATTTTGTCGCAGGCCATCTTTGGTCACAAGACAAACATGACAACAGCCATCTGTGAACCGATCTCACAGTGCGACGTCGGACCACCGTTTTGGAGCCATGACCGAAGATATCGTCATGTTTCTTTCACGTTGGTCAGCACAAAATACAGTGTATACCCTGCTTTACACATGCAAGCAGCACGCCGCATTGCTCAGTTCCAAGTGCACAGCTTAAAACCATAAAACTATCATAACCATATTTACTGTTATATGGGAAATATAATACACGACCCTTCACAGTTTAAAACATTGATGACTCAGTTACACTGATGCTCCTGTGGGACAACTGCAGTGTCTCTTTGGCACTATTGTAGTGTATTCTACTGCAGTGCAGACCTGCAGGCTGCATTACAGTCAAAGGGTACAGAGAGAAGGGCAACTGCCCAGGTTTGCCATAAGTGCATTTACATTATGCACACATATTCTCTCTCTTCCATGCACGCTCACTCACACATACACAATGGCAGCACTTTAACTTTAGAAAATCAGCTGTTAGTCAGTATACTCGGTGTATGTGTAGTACCTGGATCTGGCAGGCAGCCTGAATGTGGTAGATGGTGTAGAAGGCCTCCTCCACAGACTCCCCCAGAGCCACAATGCCATGGTTTCTCAGCACGAGTACCTGAAAACACATTACAAAATTAAAATGTGCACTGGATAAAAATCCAAGTAAATGTGTTTTGTACTAAAACAGCTGCAGGTTACGGAGTCTGCTCACCTTGCAGGTGGGCCCTAGACTCTTCTGCAGCTCCACTCTGTCCTCCTCCTCCTCCATGACTCCATTGTAGTCATAATATGCAACATCACCAACCAGCAGAGCCTCATGGGACAAAGGCAGGAGGCCACGCTTCATAGCGGAAACCTATAGACAATTAACTGTCAGTTCTGGAAGTAAAGGTCACGGAACAGGATCTTGTTCACAGCTAATATATGTTCTTGAAGCATATCCATACAAGGCAAATAGTACCCCCTCATGCAGGAAGTAATATACAAACATATTCCCTCTTATTGTAGTTTGCAAAAAAATGTTCTTATTTTTTTAGCACCCACTGATTTCTGGGATTCACCAATGTTTTCTTATTTTTGACAAGCAAGAGAAAAAGAAAGAAAATTTTCTGAGCGTCCAAGAGCTTTTATATGTATTACAGTAATTATAAGGATTGGGTTATTAAATTCAAGGGCTAAAGAAATAACATTGGTCCACTGATCCCAGTTACAACTATAAACACTTGGATGATATTGATCTGACTGGACACCTGTCAGACGGCGTATGTCGAGGCTTTAGAAAATGATACACCATCTGACTGGACACTTGTCAGTGCCACCTCTCCAGTTATTTTTTGAACTCTTGGGTCTATTTTTGAGGCCGTCATCTTCTATCCTCCTCCAGGATTCGAGCGCTCATGTGAAACCAGTTTCTTTTAATTTCATTTAATGTGAATCCCTCTGCTGACACAGCATTTACAGCATCACAAATGTTTTGTCATTGCTGGGTTTTCCTGTAGATTTCACTACTGCTGATGTTCTTCTTCCAGTTACAGCTTTTTTTTGAGGCATCTCTTCAATTCTTGGGCACGTGCCTGGGTACCTGCACACACCACAACATCTGCCCTAATTTAGTATTCAGGGGGCATTTCCTATGATAATAAACAATCAGCCACCTTTTCATCACACGGCGTAAGAGCAGATTTTTGAGAACTTTTTCAGAAGTTTGGTCTATTTTTTCTTATTTCTTAACAGAAATTAGAGAGAAATTTCTGAGAATGTTGCTGCATGAGGCCTTATGTTTAGGGTACAAAGGGTCCCTGCATGTAAAGGGACATATGATCAGTAAAGGTGCAATGTGTCTCTCCTAAAGAAGACAGGACAGAGCTGTAAATCCATGCCCAGGCTGACTCACTGCAGCTGTGGCCGGCGTGTGGAGATGAAGCAGGCAGCGAACGTCCGGCCGGGCTGAGTAGATGGCTGAGTGGAGGCTGAACCTCTCCGTGTCCACACCCAGGTTAGTACTGCCCTTCTCCACCACCTCGCCCAGGATATTCACCTTCACCTGGAAAACACACAACACCATCAGCACGAGATTCACTTGCAACAAGCCAACTTGTTAATAACTGCTGAATAGTGTCAGACTAGACCGACTCACCAGACTGGAGCCGGTCACCTCACTGTAGGCGAGGCCATCTGGAAGAACCAGGAAGTGTTCCTGTTCCTTACTAACACGCAGCTGCCAAAGAGAAAGAGGGACAGATGATGGGTACGTTTTATTATGTACCGCAAAAAAACCTGTGTCTTTCTAGTCTAGTCTATAATTTTAAATTGCACGTGGTCCTGCATATGGTTAGAAGTACTTAGAGTATTTGTACTTAGTCTCCTCGAGTAGATCATCTACCACAACTAAAAGTCTTTAATCCACAACGTCATTTAAGTACAGAAGTTTTATCAGCAAAATGTACTTTAAAGTATCAAAAGTAAACATACTCATTATGCACATGGCTCCTTTCAAAGTGTTGTATTATTATAGAATATTCTATTACTGTTATTATTAGTACTATTGTTAATATACTAATATATGTAAGATCATTGTAATGTAGTGGTTGATAAATGTAGAGTACTTTGTATACAACTGGGTAGATTAGTAGTATAGTACTGTAATATTAGAATAGATGTTTTTTATGTAAAAAATGACATGTAACTATATGCATCAAATAAATGTAGTGGAGTAGAATTCTAATACTCACCTATAAATTAGTAGAAAATAGAAAAACTCCAGAAAAGCACAAGTATCTCAAACTGGTATTAGAACAGTATTTGATTAAAAGTGTTTAGTTACATTCCACCGATGGTTAAGAATTACCTACAGACATGTCAAACCATGTATTTAATGAGATATATATATATATATATATATATTCAAGAAGTTTAACTGATCATACCTATAAGATTCTACTCATCTGTCGAGGGAATGCTGACAGATGACAATATAATGCCCTGTTTTGTTCTAACAGGAGCCGTAACGTGCCTTAAGCACAGCTCATCTAGCAGAGTGGAACTCACAGTGAGGCAGGTGTGGCTGATCTGGGCCCAGCCGTAAAGGTCAAACAGGCGATGGACACTGGCCAGCTTGCAGCGCATCAACCTTTCCCCCTTCACCATGCTGCCAGGCTCCCATCCATGAAGGTCGTTGATGGGTGTGACCATCATCATGTCTGAGTACAAAGATCAAGACAACGAAGCATCAGCAGCTGCCGTAACGAAAGTAATCTCATTTATATATTCTTCTTCCATTAAACAGACACAAAACAGGAAAAAAACAGAAGTGCAACTACAACATGAGTGATGCTTTGTCATTTAGGGGAGAATTGTACTGAACATGTCTCAACACTGCTACCAATTTACCTGCTGGTTCCACAATTTACATGTATTTTAAAAACAATAATACAAACTGATCTCAGGTACAACTGGGCCAGTCATTTTGTATTAAATTTGGGTTCTGTGTTGCCTGCTGGTGCCAGCGATCCCATCAGGCCCGTTGCGAAGGATCAGCCACTTCTCCTCGACATTAGTATGCAGTTTGCGAGCTCGGCTACTCCAAGACACCTGCTTTCATTGTGTTTCTAACTAAGTAAACGGAGGGCGGCCTTTAAGTAATGTTATTAGCTCTTTCTATTTTAGGCACCCATCAAACATTAGATTACCAAGCAAATGAAGTGGCTATGGAGATGGAGGTTTACCCTATCTGTATGGTCACTAGATTCAAACCAGTAATAATGGACTGGACAGCCAGACTAACAGCTGAATCCTTAATTACTGATCACCAAGTCCTAACAACAGACTTCTCGTCCAGTAACAGAAGTTAAGTTGAATAGACTAATGAAATTTAAAGCATACAACAGCTAACATTCTACATTTCATGAGAGACAAGAACAAAACTGCAATGAACTGACAACATGCATACATTAGCCACAATGATACTGAGTGACACGGACATGAACGTAGGCATTAGGGTTTATTTTGTTAATTTTTTAATACTTTTGAACTTCCTTTTTATTTCCTTTTCCTGTTCTTAAAACCTGATGATTTTATGACTTGACTGTTTTATTTTGCTGCCTCTGTGAAGCACTTGGATTATTACCTATAAGCTAACAAATGAACATCTAACCATAGACGCGTCTGGGCTAACAGTAATAGAAAACAACAAATGTTCCCAGTTTTATTTTATTTTTGACTCTCACTCAACTCTATTTTCAAATCCAGCTAGCGACAAATGTAGCGACTTCTTATATCAGCAGCAACTATGTTAATGTATGTGAAGCTAAAACTTTTAAATGTATCTGTAACAGAGTAATTAAGCTAACAAGAACACATCTGAGCTAACATGTAGGGCTACACCTGAGCTCGTGGAGTAAACGTCAAAAATCTAAAAGCCTTGCAACTGGTCAGTCATTGCTGAAACTGAAAACCGAAGCTAAAAACTGCAGTAATCCAGGCAATCTAATTAGAACTGTTGAAATATTTGCAGCGTGTTTAAACGTATATCCACGTACTGGAAGGGGAGACCGGCAGAGCGGCCGGGGATCCGTGTGAGGCCATGAAGTCCGCCAGCTGTCTCAGTGCCCATAGATTAGAGGAGCTGCCGCCCTTCTTCATCTGCTCCTGGATCAGCACGTCCAGCTCCTCTCTGAATGACTGCACACATATAAACACTACCATCAACACATCGTCACATTGACACATACGCACAGTCCAGACATCACGTAATTCCTGTTTTATAATATTAATTCATTCAATTAATTCAAGGCCCAGTGTGATTTGGAAACGTCCATTTTTGGTTTTCGCTGCATTTGTCTCCTTTGTCTGCAATCAAAATGATCAGAATACGGTTTACAGCGGCTTTAAACACAGGCACTGATTAAGAAAACATATTATGAGTCAGCTTCTCTCCATCAGTCCTTTCATTTCATGGTAACACTCTCTGCTTCGTGCACAATTTCATCAGCATCATGTGGTTTCATTGTTGCCCTGCCTTACACAGAAACACGCGTAGCCATACACTTAGGATGGGGTCCAGAATTGACTGCAGCTCAAACTGTGTGTGTCAAAAAAGTGGTGTTTTAGAACGGATTTATTCCAGAGCGCAGAAGATTATATCCAGAGGAGAGGAAAGAGAAAGGACAATAAATCATCCACACAGAGATAAAAAAACCAGCTGTCTCACCGGACTCTGAAGGAGGCTGGAGATGCGTTTCTTATGCTGGGATCCAGAGCCAGGTGTAGAATGCTGAGGAGACTGGAGACCCTCCGGGACCCCATCACTGGGGCTGCGCTGCACCGGGGTGCCCTTAGGGGTCGGAGACTTGCTCATCTTCTTTTCAGTAGGTGTCTTACAACCAGGGATGGGTGAGGAGAACTGTGAAGAAAATGAGAAGAAAACTCGGTGAATGAAACGCATCCAAGAGAGGGGACGCAAACCCAGCGCGAGGAACAAATGCCCATCTCGAAAACATTTTCTGCGCAACTTTTTTGTTAATTCTTAAGCTAGATACACCAAAATCTATTCACTTGTAGATGTTCGCGCTGTCAACAAAGCGTCCAAGTTTCGTAAAGTTCATGAGTTACGCTTGTAAGACGCACACACAGACATGAGCTAAAATGATATCCTGCTTCACTGGCGTCTGATTCATAGGACTCTGTTGGAATAATCCTGCCATTGGGTGACCATTTCAGTCTACACCCCTCCACTATTTGCTTTTTACTGTTTTCAAAATCCCCACTCCAAACAAGCTCCAAGCTGAAAATACACGCTGAAGTTTTTATTACGTGGAGGTTTCTTTTGTCGGCATTCAGACATTTTCTTACCACTGTTCCCTTTCCCACGTGAAAATACTCCACCAAAACAACTTATCTCCCAACACTTTTTTGCAAAGGTGCCGTCGCTGCACCCTGCGCTCAGTGTGATTCATTTAAAGAAATACAAACCAACCAAACAACCCCCCCCCCCATCTATTCCAGAACGATAGAGGATGGTGTCAGACCTTTCTCCAGTGCTAACAAAGTGTGGAGATGGGTCTGGCTATGTGAGACTAGTCACGCAGGGTAATGTAGTCATAAGTGTTGTACCTTCTGAGGCACGTTTTCACAAAATGCCATAACAGTTAAATAAGAGCACGAGATGTTTTAAGTTAAGTAGAAAAATACATGTATAACCTAGTTAAAATATATATATATAGTACATTGTACTCTTTCCATGTAATGCTGACTATTACAATGCTTTCACCAAATTCAGGCAAAATCTGAGACTGTTCCAGCTGCAGGCTGCACACAGATCAGACTAATCTGGATGCATCCAGCGAGGACGTTGCAAGAGCTGGGTGTGGCTGTGTATGCAAAATGTATTATATTTGAAGAAGTCACTGAGACGACTACCTTATTTACTTTAAACAACATACACTAGATTACATTGTATGTGTATGACTACATTATACAGTGGAAGGTGACCTGAAGTCAGTATACAGGATTGGATTCCAAATATTCCAAGTCATCTGTACTAGTACAGACCACTTGCTTTTTCATCATCACGATGTCAACACATTGGAAGGCTTGCCTGAAACACAATGAATTCGAAAAAGAATTTTATATGCACGTGCCATGCGTTCACATTCAGTTTAAAAAGATTTGACCAGTCAGATGAAGCCCCGGCAAGTGGTCAGCTTCTCTTAGATTGATTGGTGTCAATTTGGTGGCAACTGTGAGACTTATTCTGGGTTTTCCCTCATATCCTGCATGTCTAATTTCTACATAATGTAGTTCAGCCTTAAAGCAGCAGAAATAGGATTCTTTGGTAAAATACTGATGACCCATTTCAGCAAATGTCAAAATCTATAATTCTAAAAACCTCACATTTGACATTGGAACAGCATGGCTCAATTCATGACAGCAGGAAGTTCAGACAGGATGTGACTAAGGTGCCTGACAATGTTCAACAACCCTCCTAATGGAGCTAACACAGCACACAATAAACAGGCTACAAACACTGCATTCAGCTTTTTCTCGCCCGTATGGTCATGGTTCTGTATTTTGAAAATACATTTTGATTCATCACTTCCTGTCCATACCCTGTATTCAAATCCCCGGCAGACAGAAGATGAAGATACAAGGATGGACAGTAGTAGTGGACATACTCACCAGCTACATATTCACCAGAAAGCAATACACATCACCAACAACAAGTCCATTAAATGGTTAAAAACTGTAAATTCTAATCATTTCATCCATATGCCCTCAGCCTGTTTATATAAGAAAGACAGATCATAGTTTATCTTGAGAATTGTCCAATGTCCCACATTTGAAAATTCTAATCAGCAGATACTTGAAAGTGGATGCACTGATGTGGAAACACTGATGTGGTACACATCAACCCAGCGGGAGTTCAAAACTCACAAGAGATCTAGCAAAGATAATCCAATAAAAACTGTCAGTGCAATGCGCTGCAGAGTCATCTGTATTTTCCATTAACAGGAAAACTGAGCTCCCCTTTGAAAAGTACAGAAAGGCATCATATATCACATTGCATATGAATCCTTACAGTGTGTTTTTCAAAGAGTGACATGAAAATGTAAAACCTACCCTCACGTTGAAGATGCTGTATTCCTTTGGGCCGGTGGAAAATGCAGCATTAGCATTAAGAGCTCACATGCAGACAGCACTGACAGGAAGTTAGCTAGTGATACGGCTTGGTAATTGGAGAAAGAGTACAGAGTTACCGTAAGGATCTTCAGCAAAAAGCTGGCCACTCCCCAGCTGAAACACACTCAACTCACGCACACACTCGCACACACTGCTGGTGGGAGCAGATAAGGCCCTAAACACACCACCGCACCCTCTCTCCTGTGCAGAACGACATAACTAACCGATTCAATACTCACATGATTATCACCATCACTTTGGCTCCAACTGAGGGTCATAATAGTTGGAGCAACAATTAATCATTTGGTCTAAATTGAATAACCACCTTAAATTCCTCAAGCTCAAAAGTCCAAAAATAATATAATTTGTTTTTAAAACATAAAAAAGGTACCATAACTCAAATTACCAAGTCAAAGAGGACAAACAATATTCACATTTCATTTATATAACAGTAGAATTTACATAACAGTAGAATTACACGTTCACATTTGAGCACAGAGCCTTTATCAGCCTTCATCAGAGAAGAGCTCTGTTCTCAAATGCATTAGTCTACCTCTATATGTGAACCCAATTAATAAGTGAAACATGAGTATTTTGCCCTCCTTGACCTGGAAATTTGAGATGTGTTTACTTTTTTCTTTTTTTTTTTTAAATTACACTTCAGGTCTAGCACTCTATTGAGGACCTCGTTGTTGAAGTGCAAACCTCCTCCAAAAAATGTTAACTGTGTCTAGTCAACATTCAAACACGCAAACATATTCAGTTTATAAAACGAGTAAAATCAGCAAATCCTGACGACTAAAAAGCTTCATCCAGCGTACGACCACACCAGGACCAGAGTTAGTCATCGGCGTCATTGCTAATCTAAGAGCTGACTAGTTGTTGCAGCTCTGTTTGATGGCAGACCGTCTCGGTTTCATCCAGGACAGACATTTAAGATACTTGCTCAAATAGCACGAGAGGAAGTTCTATCAAATCCATGTGCATGGCTAAATCTCATTGCATGACACATGTGAAACTGACAGATGACTAAACCCTTAATGGAGTGTCTGGATAATAGGTGCACTCCATCCTGAAAATGCTAAGCACTAAACATTATATTAAAACGTCAGTAATAAGAGAGCTTCCTAAACATACACTGACTTATAATATTACAAATCACTCCCAGATAATGACAACTACGTAGTTGGAATTAATATTTGCCAAGTTGGTTTTTTTTTTGGTTTTTTTTTTAGGAAACAAAACAAACATCTTTCCGCTTGACATTAAGGAGTATTCAGATGGATGCATATCTCTGGTTTTAAAATGATTAACAGAGTCAGATTTCATCATGTCAGGGCAGCAGCAGTGTCCTCTCCTCCGTCTTTCTCCATCACAATAGAGGATGGTTCACAGTGTGTTTATGACTCTCTCTCTCTGGGGGAAGAGGGGGCACAGCTGCTAACAGTCAGCAGACAGAGAGCTTCTCTCTCCAGGGAGGTTCCTAATGACTAAGAGGAGAGACGGCGGCCGGTCCACCACGGCTGCCTCCTAATCTTAGCCTCAGTCCCACTGTGACGGCCAACTCAGCTGCATTATCAACTCCCTTTTGCCCCAAAAAATTCAGAAAGTAGAGGGGGCGATTTCCTGACGTCTCTCTCACTTTATAGTTTCTTATTTTCCAACTAAACCTTAAGGGGTTTAATGCCTTATTGTGTATTTGTATCAGAGCGGATCAATAATTTTGTGCTCTGCTCGGAGACACCAAAGTCCTTAGTTTGAAATCTTTGCCCTTACCTAAAAAAAAAAAAAAAGAAAGAAAGAGGCGAAGTAAACACAGTCAACATCTTCACATACATCTTCACATACAGCTTACAGCTGTATCGACTGCAGTAAATATACCCACTTGGAGTGATTTTAGGACGTATCCGTCTAAAACGCTGACATCCAGCAGCAGGAGGCAGATAGGAGAATAATTACCTAAGTAGGTCTGGATTGATTTTCTGTGGCTCTGCTTTCATTAAGGTTCACTTCATAATGGCTGATCAGTGGATCTCTAGCAGTTATGCAACCAGTTAAAAACTATTTAGTTCATTTACCTTTTAAAAATAAGGCAAAGCAAATTGAGCTGAGAAATCAAAACCAATAAAATGTTTTATAGACGTTAAACCAGTGCAAGCTCATTGATTTTATTAGTAAATAACTGTTTGATAATACTACTGCGTAAAATTCATATTAGCTGAGATGCCACTTATGGTCAGGGGCAGGTTTAGAGTGAATATCAGAATAAACCATGCAAAAAACGCATTTATTCCCATGGCAGTAACTCAGTTAAACAAGTTGCAGTAGTCATGGGGAGTGTGGGGAAATGTATAGACTAGGGGATGAGATGATCATTATTTTTGTTGTATGAGTTTTTAAATGTGTCACGTGCATGTTCTGTTCTGTGTGGCTTTAAAGTTTTTCTAAGTCTTAGTTTGTGCGAGAATGAATATAAATGATTTAATTGTATTTTGTTGTTTAGTTATTTATCTTGTTGTATTTATAGTAATGTGACCAAGACGACAGGGCTGCAATTAACGATCATTTTCATTGTAGATTAATCAAGCATTTTCTCAATTAATCAATTAGTTGTTTAGTCCATAAAGTTTTGAGCAATGTCGATCAGGGATTCTCAAAGCCAAAGATTAAATAAATCATATTTTAGGACTGGTCACAACCTAAAGATATTCAGTTTACAAGGGTGAAGAAACCAGACTTTCATTTTGACTTTTTACTAAAACCAATGAATCCATTATTAAAAGAGTTGGCAATTAATAACTAAATTGTTGCAACTGTACTAGACAGCGCTTAAAATAAATATTAAAATGCCCAATAAACTCCATTAAAGTAAATGTAGTTTTAAAGTTAAAGTTGACAGATGACACATTTCGTGTATCAGCCTGTTAACAGACTTACTGAAAAATACCAACAAACAAATTCTTGCTGTTGTTTTTGTATAAAACGGACTCATCTCAGTACATTTTCTCTCATTATTTCCATTTGTCCGCACCACTTCAGCATCTTAAATATTTGCAGGCTCAGTGTCTGCCATTGTGCTGTCGGAGCTATGTAGCCTTCACCCCACTCACAGAAATGAGGAAGAAAAACACAAGCTTATTGAAAAGATGGTCACGTTAACGCAAAACACAACACTGTGTCCAAATCGTAGTATTTCTCCGGTGATGCAAAATATCTGCACGAGTCGTTTCGTGCATTTGATTTGTAGCATCTTCCGTTTCTCCTCCAGCTAGCGGCCCGCGCTCCGCATGGCTGCCTAGCAACACTCGCACGCGCAGCAGCAGCATCAGCATCAGCACCATCAAAGCGGAGGATCCGCTAATGGCCACCCGCAATATGCACAGCAGCCACGGCACCCTGCACGGCTGTCTTCTTTCGAAAACCGAGCGTATTTAAAAAAAACAAAAAACATTATATCCCGGTTTCAACAGTTTATAAAAAATGATGATCATACCCGAGCGCCGTTGACCTGAACACAGAGAGCCTGAGTTACTGTAAAACAACAAAAAGCCACCACTGGCACGCAAATGATCAAGATTAGAGACTACGCTAAGGCGCCAGGAAAACACTGCCATCACAGATTTTGCAGCTCCTGCCTTTAGAGACGCGACCAAAGCAGCAAATACGAGGCCTTAATCTGCAGAACACAACGAGGAAACGAAAGCGGGCTGAGTGATGTAGGAAGAAAAGACGTGCAACTTGGGATGTTTTACGATCACATTAGCGATTAGTCCCGTCCACAGGGGGACAGAGGATGTACATGACGAGAACATGGTAAACATGAGCTAGTACAGATAGCTTTGTGTTGTCACGCTGAGGCATCGTCAGTGAAATGCGCACACATCCCTCATGCACGCGTCAGGGAGGACCCCGCATACGCCTTGCGAGATAAACCATGATTACCTTGTTCGACACAACCAGACAAATAACAGCAGGCGGTGTACTCACCTCAGTGCATCCTCAGGACCGTGTCTTCTGTGTGGGTGCGCCACACCCACTGGCCGAGCCCGTCCTCAGGATACACAGATGTGACTGTTGGCAAAAACTGGGAGCTTTGGGTAGCGTCAACGGGGTTCCTTTGTCAGACTATTTCAAGGCCTAAGATGATACTAAATCAGTGGACCCTGATGTTTTTCGATGCTGAGCGCGCCTGGGCCAGCCCACTGCCACGCCTGTCCACAGTGTGACACCCACAGACTCCCACTCATACAACTGCCGTGGACATCAGTCTCGGCTCTGCGCTTTGTTATTACTGTGTTTTCAAAGCTTTGGTGCAGCCCCGCTGGATGTTTAACGCAGTCTTCCAAAACACTGTGCAGTTTGGGCCCAGTTTGAGTCGGACATATTTTATCATGTAGAGCAGGCGCCACCTTCTGTTACAACGCGGAAGAGTCTGGAAACTACAATTTGATTCGTCAAGTCGTAACAGAGAAAATCAACCATAAACAGAAACAAATAAGCGATGGAAAAATAAAAACAATGCAAATCTTTTACTTTCTAGATCTGCTACTTTTACTGAAATCAAAACTCTGGTTGCTGTTTTCTTTGCTGCAAATAAAAAACAAATCCGTCCAAAACATTGTAGGGCATTGAAACTAAGCTTTATAGACAGAAGTTGGATAATTTAAGTCCAAGGACAACAAAACAGGACCTTGATGCATTTATGAATACTGATAATATTGTATTAATACACGTCAAACAATAATCCTGGTACCACGAGAGCACTTAGGATAAATTAAGAAGGCACATACGAAACACAAAGCTGTGTTGTACATTTATTTTTATGGCTGCCAAGGATACAGTGTGTAAAATGAAAATAAAAGCACATTCAAATTTACTCAAACGAAATCTACCTTTCAAAAGTAATACTAAATTAAACAAATAAAAGTTTTCTAAGAGAAAAATCCTGTGTTCAGAGCAACAGGCCCCTGGATAAATTAAAGTGTTTCATCTGAGTTTACAATAAACACTAACAAAACTACAACATTCAATGCTTTGTTAATGTTATCCTTGATCCAGAGGAAAGTCCACAAAACTCAAAAGACAGAAATATTAAGCTATAGACCTTTTCACGACATATTTATGACCTGTAAAGGTTTGAAAAGCACAGATGTTACTAATAACCTTAAGAATACCTGAGTTAATAATGTCGCGATCCACTTCTCCTCTTCCTGCTGTGACATGTCTAAATATCTGCTGTGAAAAAGGCCTATGTTTGTTTTGTTGTTAACATGAAAATGAAATGAACATTTCTGACCACACGGGGGCAACATCTGCATACTCGGGGACTACAACAACTGCGACGACGACTCCTCCATCCCCACAGTGTGGCGTTGGTCTTCAAAATATCCAACTCTTCAGTGACTCTTTGAGTAATGAAAATGTATTTCTGACAACTGAGACTCACGTATCCAGCTGACAGTCATGCATTTAAGAATCCAACCTGGCAGGGTCGATTGTTGTGTTGTGTCACTTTGCTTTGAAGGACATTCAGCATGGTTGAGACATCTGTTGAATGGAAAAAGAAAATGTTCTTGAATAAAAGCATGAGGTGGAAATAGGTTCAGCATTGCTTTTTATAGTTTATACCCACACAAAAACTGACAATGCCAATCATTTACTTAAAAATGTTTTGTGCTGCTAAATTTACTGTGCAGTTCTCCTAGAGGTTGACTGATAATGGATTTTTAAAAGGCTGATAATGATTGAAAGTGAAAATTGAAAAATACCACGGACCGCTGGTAATTTGTAATAACTGCGGAGGTCGTCTGAGATCTTAATCTCATGCAAACCTTCTTGTGCCTGTTTCCTGGTTAAGAGCTACAGAGGCTCAACGTGGAAGCTTGGAAAAGTGCCTTTTGTTTTCCGCTCTTTTCAAATTCTGCCGTTTTTTCCACTCATTTCAGCTCTTGCACCTTTATTTTATTTATCTTTTTTTATTTAACCTTTATTTAACCAGGAAAAGGACTCGTTGAGATTACAAATCTCTTTTTCAAGAGCGTCCTGGCCAAGACCGGCAGGATGCTAAGGGCTTTGTGAGTAACTTTTATCTTTAGAAATATAGTCTTAATTTTAAGGGAAAATTCCTAAAAAAAAAAAAAAAATGTGACCGTACTTCCAAAAGATATTCCCCTCTACTGCAGCTGAGCATTGGCAAAACTAAAGAGATAGCGGTGGATTTCAGGAGAACAAAGGGTCTCCTTGCAGCTAACACAAATGAGGGAGAAGAGGAGGTTTCACTTCATGCCGAGGACACACTGATTCATTAGTGGCCCAAAAGAATATGGAGAACATTCAGGTTATCAAATTAACCAATCTGAATCAGAGGCAATGATGCTGGTGGGGCAGTGGCCTAGACAACCAGCGGGAAGATTTAAATTCCACTGGTCTGACCAATATTCAGGGATCGTCGTAACATCTGACATATCACTGTTGTTGAGAGGCCAACAATGGGAAACTGATGGGTGAAATAAAACCCCTATCCCCAATAGTATGAGTAGAAACAATACGAATGAACACGTTGTCAAGGCTGTTTATGTTCCAATCTGTACCACTAGAGGTCCCCAGCTCCACATTCGAAACAATAAATGGCCGTCCAAATCCATGTGGCAAAATAAAAGACCCAGGATTAAAATCCAAAAGAATTCTATGCTCAAAAGAAAACGGGGGAATACATTTACCTAACCTGGAAAAATTCCACCGAGCTCAAATCAACAGTTGCATGAATATCTCAGGATAAAGAAACCACATGGGTTGGGATGGAACACGGTGAAGGCTCAGATGAGTTTTTAGATATAGTCCCATTTATGAGCCAAGAGTAAATAAAATCATTAATCATTGGATAAAAAACACTTTCAAAGTATGGTTGAATATGAGAAAGAAGCTAAGACATCTACAGTAGTAAAGATTGTAAATAACTCGGACTTTCCCGCCTCTAAATAAGAAGTAGCGTTCAAAAAGTGGGAAGAAGAAGGTTAATCATGTTGGGTCCATTATTTGAGGCAGGAGACCTCACCTTTGAGCAGCTTCAACACAAACATAACACCAACACACATGAATCCACCTTTCAACACCACGGATAGCTCCATTCAGCCAGGCATGCCAAATACTTAGTACAAACAAATGTAAGATGCTTTGTATCCTTTTCACTTATCTTTTATTCAAACCGGTATCCAGTGCCCAGAATCTATCAACCACTGTCTGATCTTGGCACCGCTGGATACGTTTTGCCACCGTCGTCTTTTGGTCAATAGACACGTGGGCTTGTCTACAGTTGAAAAAGCCTTCATTCTCAAAGACACAAGGTTGCAATAAGGATGACTTTAAGAAGAAGAGCAGATCACGCCAACTGGAGAGGTGCTTGGGAAATTTCAATTAAACTGCAAACGTCTTATCTACGCCTCTTCAACAAGAATAATCAAATCATTCGACACGGTACTTGTGGGAACAGCGTCAATGCGTTGAATGGATTAGACATTTGGCTCACTGGAAAAAAAAAAAATCAAATGCTTTGTGCCGACATTGTAATTACAGCACATTAATGTCAGGTTAAGAATCAAACATGTCTGATTGCCTATTGTTTGAAGGCTCTGTCTGGAACCGTATAGAAATTTTGTCTTGATATTATCAAAATTTTCATATCAGTCAATATCAATAATTGATAGGTTTTTTGTCCCAAGTAAAAGCTGAAGCTTCTATGGCTTTTCTGTGGCTAACTGCAGGTCTTGTCAGACAGGTAGGATTAAACATGATTGACAGCTGTAATTACTGATCGTCGTTAAGATTTCCCCAGATGTGACTCCACTGCTCGACACGGAACAGTGGCGTGAAATGGTGTATTTTCATTTCGTCTTTTGATTTGGAGAAAGTTGCAGAGGGGAGGTGTGCATTTTTTTTAAATTCTGCTGTCTGTTACCGAAGTCTGATCAGGTGCTACTTGGATGATGAACTGATATGCAGGCATCACACAATGCTGCAACACTAGTCTGGTCACATCTCCGTCATCTGTTCCTGGTTCCGGGATCATGGGGAATCCGTCTTCCAAGTGCTCCTCTGTCATGTTCAGAAACTGTCAGGCAAGAAAAATACAGAAAATAAATGTAACTGTTCAATGCATTTATTCAACTTGAGCAGTTCAAATTCAAATACGAATGGATGCACGTTTAGTTTCTGGTAATGGATGTTTCTGCAATGCCCGCACTGTAACACCACATACCTATACCAGTCATTTCAACAAACTACAACGCACTCAAATCAGTCATAGCTGCACTACGGAAAAGAACAAACAAGACTCACGTCATCCACTCTCCATATGTCACCGCCCAAGCCTTCAGTCTGACCATAAGTGATTGCATTCTTTAAGAAATCAGTCCCGCTGCCATCATCCTGAGAAGTGGAAAACAACACTAATCAACATTTTAAGGTAAGTGGCAGTCAAGGCCTCGGTAAAAAGAGGACACTCGCCGTTTGATCGAGACCAGATTGAAGCTGTGCTTACACTGTCAGTGTCCTGCAAAACTGCGACAAGCAAACGAATATATTCCGTTGCAGCTTTCAGTGTGTCCACCTTGCTGGGCTTCCGGTCCGGACGCATTAGTGGAACCATGCGTTTCAGGCGGGAAAACATAGTGTTCAAGTTCCTGATCTGCACAGAAAAGAGACATTTGTGTCTTAGTCCAGCGCATGCAGAACATTTACACATTTCATTAGAAAAGTCCAAAAGAATGCACCTGGGCCGTAAAAGAAGGTGAACTAGCTGTCGGTACAGAATATATTACTGCAGTGTTAGGCCTAGTTGCAGTTTACACAGTGGTGGAAGAATTCTTTAGTTAAGTACAAGTAGTAATACCACACTTTGAGAGTATTCAAATATGCAATAAGTAGGCTACTTAAGCAAAACACTGTCACTGTGCAGATAACAGTCCCCGTCAGTGTTTTACTATTATGTCAATTATATTTGGATTAATATTACTGCTGAATTATGTTGTATTTTCCTACTGGAGATGGTTACTGTTGAGCTCATTTAACTACTTAAAAATACCGTTGGATGAACTAATCTACAATGCATATATTCTTCAAGGCCACTAACCACTTATCTCATGCATTCTGCTTTCAGAAGTAGTTTTCAGCTCGTGAAAAGTGACACGTTTGAACTAACTGTATAACAGCAGAACACTTCGCTTTATCACATCAACAGCTGTCAGATAACATGAGACAGACGAAGTAGGTACCGTTCATTCGACCACTGGGTTTACAAAACATCGGAAGAGGAACTTCGTAATGCTCAACAGCTTTTCAAACCATGCCCGGATGACGCAAAGGGAATAAACGGTATCAGGCTGCAGAGATGTTCGGCCTGAGCCGCTGTCCATCGTGCACCTCAGCCGAAGTAGCCTGAGACATTCACGCCTTAAAACAGACACAACACGCGGCTTCCGAGACTCACTCTGAGTCGTTCCTTGGCGTTGACAAGTTCTCGTTTTTTCACCGTTTCGTTGAAGTCCTCGGCGACCACGTACACGCCGTCCTTTCCCCGTTTGAACTTCTCTATGTTGCAGTAAACAGGGAGCGCAGACTCGCCCGTTAAACGCCTCAGAATGTCACCCATTAACTCCTCCTCTGGTACCTTCATTTTATGGTACAGCTCGCTGTTACACGTTACACTAATTTCCCGTGTCGCGTCTTGAAAATAGCAGCGACCCCGGGGGGGCGAGGGGGGGCGGGGCCGGCAGGTGACCGCACCTGTACTACGCGTTTAATTAGACCTCTGGAAGGAGGGTGCGCTGGATTTGGTGACCGGCATCTCCCGGCAAGCAGAGGCTGCGACCCTAAATATTGGGTGTTCGCCTTTCGTGTATAAAACAAGTGGTGGAAGAATTATTCATATACATTAGCGCCAATAAAGGCATGTAAAAAAAAAAAAAAAATCTCCATTTAGAAGTTAAAAACCCGATTAAATCCTATATAAAGCTTGTTTATATATTAAGCAATTAGAGCTGACCCGTCTACCAGGTGAAATGTACCTAAAAAGTCCAAAATCACACATCAAAAAAAAAAAAGAAAAAAAAGATCGGGTGTGTACTTTGAGTTTCCAACCAGCAGGGGGAGATCGCGAGGCTTTCAAGCGCTCTCACAACGTGCGTCTTTTCACACATTGGTTTCAACAGCTATTGCTTCAGCACCTGTAACTCACTTAATATCTGAAGTCCCCACACCCGGGCCACAAATGGTTCCTTAATTCTTATAGGCCTTTCTCACACTAGACATTTTGGTTTTATGGGGACGGGCCAGTAACCCGTCGTCCAACCCCAAACCCGGAGGGCCAGATGCTGCACTTCATCTGGCCTTTCACCTGAAACCTGCCCCGCAAGGTTAAACCCACCAAAGAGCCCCAGTTGGTATAGCTCCCAGGATCGCCAAGGCACACAAACCTACCCACCACGATAAAGCACAACACTTAGGGAGACTCTCCGTTTACGTTTACAGATCATTTGTAATAAAAAAGAGAGTCCAAGGTTGTCCGAACTCTGAGATATATAAATGTCCTTGTGTTAAAGGTTGTTGTATGATTACATTTGTTTTCATTCAAAGACTGTGATGAAGGTCTGAAAGACTTTTGTTTCTGTGTCCCTGTGTCAAACTGACCTGAAGACCATATGAAGGATGGAAATGTGTGAGGTACAGTAGCAAGTGTGCTCAAATTTTTTTCTCTATATTTTTTGTACATGCTTATCACAGAAAATAAGTTAAGACCATAGAGTTTCAGGTAGAAAAAATGTATACTTGTACTCTTTTTTCTTTTTGCAAAAAAATTGAAACGGGTCAATTTGACCCAAATACCATATAAGGGTTAATGCACTGCAACTACAGGTAAATACTTGCTGAGTCTTCAAGTCCCAAGATGAAATCATGTGCACTGTGGGAGGAGGTGGTATAAAACATCTCTCATCACCTTGCATAGGTCCTATAGCTCCATGGTGCTATAGGAAGATGTTTAACTACTATTTCTTCTCACAGCACCTCACATCATTGGTCTTTGGTTACTTTAGGCTTATATTAGGTTCTGCACCCTCGCTGACTTTACCGCCTGCTCACTTCCAGCCTGTTAATACTTAGTTAATTCATTTGGTCTTGGTCAGTTTAATAAAATATATGAACTTTATCCATGGTGTGTCTCCCTTTTGTTGTTGTGGCATTCTGAGCCAGGGCATAACATTGTATGAAATCCACATACTATCAGTGTGTGTGTGTGTGTGTGTGTGTGTGTGTGTGTGTGTGTGTGTGTGTGTGTGTGTGTGTGTGTGTGTGTGTGT
>JAPQRN010000027.1:11127264-11138471 GCA_037367275.1 Coranthus polyacanthus
GTCACTCTTTACCCTCTGTCATGTGACCACCTTCAAACCCCTTGTTTACAATGTTATTCCATAACATTCTAAACATCATTTTTTCCTGACAGACAGCTCCACTGCAGTTGTGGTTAATAGGTTCCACTGACAAGACTGTAAAAATGATTTTGTTAAGCAATGTTTAATGAAGTTTACTGTTTCACTGAGCCAGTAAGTTAGCGCTTAGCATTAGCTCACCTTTGACCCCTGGGGCTCCCGTAGTTTTGCCCCTTTTGTACAAATATGGTCACGTCCGGCCACATGCCACATTGTGAATTGAATTAAAAATTAATTCTACGTTTACATCAAGACTGGTCTGCTCATCTGACAGAGATCATAAAATACAGTGGTACAGTGAACACTGTTCTACACATCATATTTTACCAACATTTATTTAAAATCTTCTCCAAGAGAAGGATGTCTCTTTTTCTTCAATTCCTTTTGCCTCGTCTCCTCTCTCTTTAAGTGTCTTCCTCAACACCTCCGCTCGCATCTCTGGTGGGAAGGACTAAGTCAAGGAGGTACAAACTGGGAAATGACAGGACGGAGTAGTTTAAACAAAAATCCTTTTTTTCTTAGGTTTCCCAGGAAACTCCACAAGATGGTATGCCGTCTTGTGCCGGACTGTGATGTGCGTTTTTTGCAGTCGCAATATGGCAGTGCAAAGGGTGCAGCCATGGTAACAGCAGTAGCCTACCGTTTGGCAGCACAGAATGCAGAGCGTCAGCGCATCCTCGACACTCTGCGTTTGAGCCGTGAGCAGCTGCTGGAGGTGAAGAAGCGTATGAGCGACGAGATGCTGAAAGGCCTGTCAAAGCAAACCCATGAACAGGCCAGTGTCAAGATGCTTCCAACGTACGTCCGGTCCACACCAGATGGAACAGGTAGCTTTCAAGTCAAGCAATTCCCACGCAAGGTTATAATAGTTTTTTGAACCCACAATACAGTTTCAGTCAGTTATACTTTTTTTGGTAAAGCCTCATTTTTATTTTTGTTTCATTTAATGAAATTAAACAGTTTTTACAGTTTTTTGTTAACAGTATTAACCTTGTTCCCACTTTAATGGGTTCTTGTTTTTATTGTCTTCATCAGAACATGGCGATTTCTTAGCTTTGGACCTCGGGGGATCCAGCTTTCGGGTGCTGTTAGTGCGAGTACGAACTGGAAAAAAACATACTGTGGACATGCACCATAAGATTTACAGTATCCCACAGGAGACCATGCAGGGGACAGGAGAAGAGGTATGATCGATGGAACTGAACTGACAGAGCTTGGCCATCTCTGTAATTGCAAACCATCCCTTTCTGATCTGATTACAAATGTGTTAATGTTTTTGTGCTTTTCTGGTCTCTCTGTTTCTCTTGTGTGGCAGCTTTTCAGCCACATTGTATACTGCATAGCTGACTTTCTGGAATACATGGGTATGAGAGGAGCATCCTTACCTCTTGGATTTACTTTCTCCTTTCCCTGTCACCAAAGCAAACTTGATCAGGTAATTTTTGATTCAGTTAAAGTCAGCCCTTGCAGCTATGAATGGCATTTAGCTGGCAGACACAATAACTATTTATTCTCAGGGTTTCCATGCCTAAAATAATTCTCTCATTTGATTTTTGACTAATTTCTAAATTCAGTCCATAAGAGTAGTTTGTAATGGCTTATATTTTATTTGCAATATAGCATATTATTTCTATAATCATCAGAAAAGAATACATACGGTACGGTAAGATACAGTGAGTCAAACCAGAGACATTGCAGTTCATTGTCAGAGGCTGTGTTCAGAATTGCATATTGGACATCAAATAGTAAATACTATATGCTGTATAATACATGGCCACATGTGAAAATACATGTAGTTTACAACATAGTCACATGACCCCCAGGTTTATCACCATGAAAACAATTACCTGGCAGCTGTTTAAAGAATTTTATTATCATCAAAATGATAATGGTAATAGATTTATGATCAAAACTACTACTACTGCTATTTTAAGACATTTTAAAACGTATTTGGTTGGCATTGTTTTGAGTAGTGCAACTAAAGGCAAAGTACTTTGATCAACCTACTTAAAGTGTTGCATTTATAAAGAAATTCTGTCATTTATCTGTGTCAATTAACATCATTAGGAGTAAAAAACAGACTCACAGCAGCGGTCAGTAACTTTGATGTCCCTTTAGTTTAAAAAGAAGCAGTTTCCACCGAGTGCTGCTTGGTTATAAAGCTCCTCTGATGCTCTTCAGTTTAGGGATCTTACCAGTTGCAAAAACAAGTAAAGAAGAATTTTACTGACTAAATAGCCAAGAGACATTAATGGCTGTTTTCTTTAGTAAGCACCCCTTTACTTTTATTGGGATGTTACTGTTGATTGTGTTCCCACTTTGATGCTGAAATTTTCAGGGCATTCTTCTGAAATGGACGAAAGGCTTCAAAGCCAGTGGATGTGAAGGTCAAGATGTTGTCACATTACTTAAAGATGCTGCCCGTCGCAGACAGGTTGGTAAAAACCCCACAGATGCATGCTTTTCATTTTTAAGTAAGTAAGAAACGGTAAAATACCATCTGTACTGACAACGTTCATGCTGACTTTTTAACCACTGGTAAAAACGGCTTCTTTTCTTCTTGTCTTGTGGACAGCTCAATACAGCAGCAGTCCTCTGTACAGATCCTCCCCCATTTGTTATGTGATTCGACATGTGTCATGTGCTCATCTGTTGTTGATGTTCCCCTGCTGTCCTTGGTTTATGTTACAAAATCCTTTTTATTGGGTTTGATGAATAAACTCGTTTCCTCTGCATATTGCAAGTGCATTTATTACACAGTTAAAACCCTGAGCCTCATGCAGCAACATTCTCTTAAATATTCTCGACCTACGCTGGACCCAGGGAAAAGCGGGGTTAAGGCTGGTAAACTCTCAGTACACTCTCAGACTTATCTTTTTTAATTATAACGAGGCCTTCCCCGGCTAGCTGAGAGATCTAATCCCTCCAGTGTGTCCTGGGTCTGTCAGTCTCCTCCTGCTTAATTTTTAATGTTTTTCACCATTATTACTGTTATCAATATGCACACACTGTTTTCTGCTTTTGCACTATTGCATCCCTTCTTTTCTTTTCTTTTGTTATCTTTGCTTTCACTTTTCTGTCACTATAATATATCAAATGAATATGTACACTTAATACTTGTAAATATTGTAAATACACTTTCTTCCTAGTCATTGTTAGTTAGGCTGTTACATCTGTGAAGACTGGTTTTCACGTCGCTGTCAGAAATTTGATGGAAAGTCTACATATATTATTGCAGTTTTTGAGATGGTTAGGAATGGTTGATGATGACGTTACAATCACACTGTGATTGTAAGATGGACGAGTAATGAGGCTCCATAGTGAGTTGTGCATTCATGAAACAGGAAACAATATGGATTAATATTAATTAATTGACTTGGTTCTCTTTTGTCCAGGCATGTTGGTCTGTATCAGTATCAATTAATTGTGCTAATTTAATTTTTTTACATTGATTTACATTGCTCACACAAGTGTTCAAACATTAATTTGGAAAAATGTCAAGTGACTCCTTCGATTGTACTTGTTACATTTTAGTGGGGCAGTTTTCTAAAACTAAACTAACTAGAAAAATCTCAGGGTTAAAATGTCGCCTCTACATTTTCCTCTATATTTTCCAGTATATCAGATTGCTGCTGAAAAAAGTGTCTGTCGGTTTTGTTAAGACATCACTGTGCTCTAAATGCTTTTATCGTGTTTAATGTTAATCGATAGTTGCTGACACATGTTGTCCCCATCTCTAGGAATTTGACTTGAGTTTTGTGGCAGTGGTTAATGACACCGTGGGAACCATGATGACCTGCGGCTATGAGGACCCCAAATGTGAAGTAGGACTCATTGTAGGTAAGTCTGCCCAACGAACTACATCACACTTCCCCAACAAGTCCCTGTATAACATTTGTAAATATTAGTCAAGCATATTACTCTAAGCGAATATGTTTTGATTGAGGCTTTTCAAGCTTCCCGCATTCACAGTATTGCTAATGTTGGTCCACTATCTTCAAACAGGCACAGGGACCAATGCCTGCTACATGGAAGAAATGCAGAACATAGAACAGGTGGAAGGTGACGGAGGTCGAATGTGTGTCAACATGGAATGGGGTGCCTTTGGAGAAAATGGGGAATTAGATGACTTCTGCACCCAATTTGATCACATTGTTGATGATTGCTCAGCCACCCCGGGAAAACAGAGGTAATGACGAGGGTCAGGTACTGTGTGTGTAGTAAATGTACTGTGTGCAACAACAGTTCCAAGAGTCTCCTCAGTCGTCCCCATGAATCCTAATCAAAGAGTCACAGACAGACAGCAGAACAGAGATGAATACAATAACTGTTGTTCTTCACATCATTTTTCTGTTTTATGTGACGTGCCTTTAACAAACAAGCATTTTATGAGTCAGTTAATTTTCTGGCATCGTATTTTAAAATCTCAAAATGATTGGTAACAGTCCTTTTTTAAAAAAAATTAATTCATTGAATGCCTCTTGCATTAATGTCATCATGCATATCAAGATAGAACCAACAACTCATATTTTTTTCAGCAGGGATGCTCAGAGCAGATAGACTTTAATAATACTTAATAAGTGAAACCAAATAGCTTAATTTAGGTTGCAGTAAGAGGCGTATTGCTTTAACTCTCAGCAGTAAAACTATATACATTTTAAATACTTTATAAATGAGACAAAGTAAGTGCAAACTAAGTCATTTTTTCTTCTCATCATTACAGAATGTCCACCAGCCAGTCCAGATTCAGTGCTACAATTTTCAGAACAGTACAAAGATTCAGTACTATCAAAAACATGCTTCTTGTCGATAGTTTTTTTTAATGCACATGACTATTATCAGAACAAGTTGTGTTTAAGCGCAATGGTTTTTCAGTCAGTGACTTAAACAGTCAACATTATAATTGTTAACGACACAAGGTTTGTTCTAAAATCACTGTAGGCACATTATTTACTATTTGTCTAGCTAATGTAATAAGTATGCCTGCTTACGTTTTTGTATCGCGTTCCAGTTTGGTGTATAAGAGGAGGAGAGTCAATGCACATATCGGGACAGTGGAACAGTGGGAGGAGAATACCATGCAGGCTTTATTCACAGATGCATCACGATGTATCTGCACGATTGCCTATGAACCATTTTGTTCAGTTCCCTTACAGACTAAATACAGGTCATCCTTTACATCAAGTATGAAAGCTGGCCTCATTTTCAGTGTCAGTCATTTTTTTCCCCCTTTTTTTTCAGTATTATCTGTGGAATTGAGTGCATTAAGATATGCAAAGACAAATAATGACTAGTTCCTCCTACACTGCCATTTTTGCCCAACATGAACACAGCTTTTAAAAGGTTGTGTACAGAGTATAATTATTATTGAGCCTCATGCACGAATATTTTCTTTGTTGGAATGTCTTCATCGGAGGAAAATAAGAAAATCTGTGTCGGACTCATTAAACATGTGCAAACAGTCAATTTTGTTCTTACCCACCTGAGTATGTTGATGAATAGCACTTGATCTTAAATTGGAGATGTGTGCAAGGTAATTTGAAATTAGCATAAGGAAACCGACATGCTGTGTACAAACCACCGCTGCAATTTGACAGATAAACTCAAACACCACGTATTGTTTGGACGTAGATTTAATCACTTTTTTTTCCTTTTTTTAAATTGAGGTAAGGGAACCAAGATGACATAGGCCAAGTCTTTTTTTTTTTTTTTTAGATATTTTAAGGAACAGGATTTGGAGATGGTGCCAGAGTACTCTATATACTATGGAAAATTGTGATTAATGATGTATGTGCTGCCATAATGAATAGCAGACCAGCATTCGTATTCACATGAACTTTGATAGATTAAATTTGATGTAACCTGCAAAATTTAGATCCACTCTTTTCGACCCTACCCATATGTCAACGAGGCCACCTGCTAATACCTCTTCTTTCAACTCAAACACAGCTGCTTGTTTGTGGAGGATGTCGATGGATGAGTTAGGTTGGATTTTATCACAGCAATATTTGTACGTACTGCTTCTACGCTCCATTATTTATTTATTTATATAATGTACTGTATGGTCAACACAGCAATCGATTGACCTTCTTTTTTCTTATTTGAAATGTGTTGCCCTCACCACCTCTTCTCTTGTGGCATTCCACTTTGGAGGCTTTAACCACCTGTCACTCTGTTTAGTTGTACTTTAGATAAATGAAAGCTCATTGTAACAAGCTACACTTAAGGGCTGTCATACTACCAACCAAGAAGAAACAAACACATGCAATTGCAGCATGCATGACTAAAAAGGCAGGATCCCAGTTTCAAGTGGGACCTAGTTCTTTATGAATCGTGTGTCTTTTCTCATAGGTATGAGAAGATGATCAGTGGCATGTACCTGGGCGAGATCGTGAGGAATGTGTTGATGGATTTTACTGCCAAGGGCCTGCTGTTCAGAAGCAAACTGTCAGAGCGACTCAAGACACGAGGCATCTTCGAGACCAAGTTTCTGTCACAGATAGAAAGGTGAGTTTTATAGGAAAAAAAAAAAAGGTGTATATGTTAGAACAGATAAGTCTCATACGCTTTGGTGAAATACAAACACAATATGAAAAAAGAAAAAAACAAGCCAGCACTGAACTAATACAAGAAACGAGGCACTAAGTGTTTTTCCTTTCCCTCCTGTGTGTTTTCTTTTGATCACAGAGGCTACAGTGAGGACACAATTTATTTGAACTCATCATCTCACTGAGTCAATAAAATATATTTGTCTGAGTCCTGTACAAAAAGGCTTCTATCTGTCAGGAAAGTAGCAATCTCATTGTTGTCACTGAGGCTGTACCAGACTCAGAATTTTGTCATTCGAGTCACATTTGGCCGTTCAATACGAATACGAGTTTGAGTTTAAACTACATTAAATATAAGAGAGTCACAGAAAAATATTTTGGGGTATCTAAAGATCAGGGCAAGGGTGCATGTGTGGGCCGAAATAGGCATGATAAAGTGACTTACATACAGTATATATCCTTCATAGGGCTGGGCGATGTCAGCAATATCTTTATCTGACATAGTTTGGCAGAGTTGTTTTTTTCTGAAATGAAATGAATGAAATAAAACATTTCAGTTGTGAGGCAAATCCATAGAAAGTGTCACAAAGTAAAGGTACATGACTGGTGAATAGGACTGTAAATAGCATATCACAAATAACTTACAGACTACAGTATTTGAAAGAAATTGCTTTCAATCTCCAACCTTACTTTCAGTAACATTGAAAGCACTTTCTTTCAATCCTGTAGCCTAACTGCTGGAGGTGAATAACAATGTAAAAATGTTTTGCATGGTGTATGTGAACTTGTCGATAGTAGGAGCGAACAATGGTGGTTGAGTGATCAATAAATTGAATGGAGAGGCCAGCGGCGATAGTGAGGGGAAAAAAGCAGTGAAATAGAAGAATAAAATGTGGTTTTCTGGTTGTTTCACAGTGATTGTGATGTTCTAAATCACAAATAAACACCCATTCCATCACATAACTCTTTAGGAACGTCGCCCCACCAGATTTTAGATACCTGGACTTTTTAGAATTGTATTTTACTTTGTTGGTATTATTTATTATTATAGACGTTATAGTCATTTTTATATTACGTGTCAGATCTATTCATGTAATTATGTCACAGATCATACCTTAAAAATTCACACACTCCTTTTCTCTATGCTACTGGTTTCTTCCAATGTTTCACCTACTCATAGAACCGGTGTTACGTTCAGTACAGTTACACATAGCTCTGCTGAGGCAGTATAACTTAGCCGTGTGCTGCTGAAGTGCTTAGTAGAGCATCAACCCCCTTCTCAAACATGTGAATGGAATTAGTTATATACTAGATCTGTCAAAATTAACGTGTGTGGATATGTGTATTGGTGTTTCAGAACAATTACAGCTGTTAAACACTCGGAAAACAACGTTTCATTTCTCTGATACTTGTTGTATATTGTCTTATTTTTTTAGTTTGTTTTCATGATCCTGTTTTGACAACTATGTTGATAAATTATGAGTAACTTCGACTGACCTCAAAAGTCAGTGTAAGTCAGTCTGGATTTGGGTCATTTGGGCCTCCAGTGTGAACGTGGCCTAATAGTGCCTACTCGAACCTGCTGTGTGTAACTCCTACAATTCTGCTTGCTTCCCAAAGCGACCGTCTGGCCATGCGACAGGTCCGCTCAATTTTGCAGCACCTGGGTCTCACCAACTCGACATGTGACGACAGCGTTCTAGTGAAGGAGGTGTGCAGCGTAGTTGCTCGCCGTGCAGCCCAGCTTTGTGGTGCTGGTCTAGCTGCTGTGGTTGACAAAATACGGCAAAACCGCAACCTGAATCAGCTCTCCATCACCGTGGGAGTAGACGGCACCCTTTATAAGATGCACCCCCAGTAAGGACAAATAATAATACTAATGATAACAACAATTTTTCTTTTTGGAAGGATCAAATGTGCATTTGTTGTAATTAAATTTCTGCAGGACACGTCATTAATTGGCTCCCATGTCATTCCCATAGAACAGTGTTGATGAGTACTGCGAACACTGGCTCTTTTTCAGTAGAACACAATTTTCAGTCAAGTCTTTTGATGTGATGTTGTTCTTCTTTTCAGGTTTTTATTGTTCAGGGTTTTATTGTCCTGTACATTTATATTTTAAACGTTCTAATTACTTAGTAAAAGAGGGAGAAAGATTTTCATGCAACCACTGTTTCATGTAGATAATCTTCTCTTGTTCTTTCTCCCCCCGTTTCCTTCCTGTCCTTTCACCTTCTCCCCGAAGTTTCTCCAGCATCATGCAAGAGACACTTCAGGATCTGGCGCCGCAGTGTAAGGTGACTTTCCACAAATCAGAAGATGGAAGTGGGAAGGGAGCAGCACTGATCACGGCTGTAGCCTGTAGGATTCAAGGAGGGCAGCACTGAATGCCTTAGACAGGTAGAAACAGAGCTACAGTAACTGATTCAGTTTAGGTCTAACGTACTAAAATAGGGCTGGGCGATAAGACTAATCTCAAAATATTTCAAAACAGGATAAAATGTATTTAAATAATACTGATAAACTCTATGGATAGATCAAACAACCTGTCACACAGAAGAAATAAATGTGACACCCGTGAAGCACTGCATGCGGGTAGATATTTGGCGAATAAATCTCAAGGCTATTCGGCCAAATGGTAGGTAAATGTTTGTACTACATTAGTCATATGATAAAAACACTCTTTTAGTTCTCATTTTGGTGTCTTTTACACTTAGATTTGCACTGCTTCTGGTTCTGCTGTTTGACACGCAGACACAGACATGAGGTTTCATTCAAGTGCACCTTGAACTCAAAGGGCTACAAACACAAGAATACATACACCTACATATGTCATTACTGAGAAGGTGACAAAAGCAGCCCATGTTAATATTCTTAGGTTTAGCCAGTGAACTCTCTTCTACCGATATTGATCAATATGGGAAAAGAAATGTTGTGATAATTTTTATCGTCCAGCCCTAAACTGACAAGTTAATTTATATTGCGTTTCTGACTTTGCTGTGTTTCCAGAGTGAGGTGACTTTAAGGAAGTAGCTGCTAAGTTAGGTTTAGAAATTACAAATTCAATTTGTGTTCAAGAAAAGTGGAGACATCTATGGAAACTGACTGTTACAAGTTGCAGACCGTCTTTTTTACACTCCAATCATTTAAAACACCCAAGTGTCTTCAACTGATTTAAAGTGATTCAGTAATGTTTTTCTTTGTTCCCTTTCCCATCCCTTTCTAATCCAGAATAAATTGATTTTATCACACCGAATACGTGGCTAAACAATGAAGTGAAACTTTAATCATTTGCGTGACTTTGTAATTTTTTCTTTCAAAACTTGAATCCTTCAGGTGCAACTGAATGCCTTCATATTTGTATGAAGTATTAAAAAATTCCATTCAAAAAGACATTTTTATATTGAAGGTGTGTGGTGAGGGCTGCACTCAATTGAATGTATAAGAGCAGTATAATTTAAGGTAAAAAAAAATAAAACACGACTGTTCATCCTCCTATTAGTGAAAGTCTATAATGTTGAATAGCAGTCAAGAGATGTCTGAGGCACTCTGTCATAACTATTTAATTTATTACTTTATTTGACAGGGACAGGGCTGATGAATCAACAGAAACAGAAACAAACTGTAAATCAACCAGAGTTAGCCACAGAATTTTCACCTGTTGTCCCTGGCCTGATGTTAAAAGGCAACCAAAAAACAGAAACAATCCACAAAAAAAAGAAGTTACCACAAGTAATACAAATGATTAATAAAACAATGGAAAAAAGAAAGAGAAAAAAAAGTACAGTACATTGTATCAGGTACCGATCCATACTTACTATAATACTACATAACCAAAAACCGTTCAATAATTTTTCATCAAACTACTCGACCCCTCTGCTGTCAATTGAAAAACTCTAAGGACGTACGCTAACATTACTAATGCCACTTTTCCATTGATGGTATCGGCTCAACTTGCCTCAACTCGGCGCAGCATTTTTTGCGTTTCCTTATATGAGATCAGGGACCACCAGGTACTCTCAGATACTATTTCTAGTATCCCCTTCACTGAGGTTCCAAGGCGTTAAAGCAATTCTAAATGTGATGTAAAATCATGCAGTTCACATTAGTTGATCCAGAATCGTCGCTGCGTCAGTTCGTAAGTGTGTCATCATATCACGATGCAGGATGCCAAGCTCGCAGGAAATCTCTTAAAACGTTGGAGCAAAGTTTCAAGGAGGCTCCATCTTCATAAACAGACCACAGACTTGAGTCTAAACAGCTTTATTCTTGCCTGAAAAAGTCTTAAAACGATGCCAGCCACTGTTGACTGTGTACTATACCTGCAGTGGAAGTGCAGCATACTGGTGCCACAACCGGGCCGAAGCGAGTCGAGCTGATACGATCGGTGGAAAAGCAGCATAACAAGCACCACTTTTTGATTTTGTGCGGGCCAGGGGGATATGCCATCCTCTGATGGCTGTAGTTAGGGCCTGGTTTCGGTTCTGTGAATAGTCTTCATCTCGGCACCTTTTGGCTGCCATTCTACAGCCATTCAACATGATAGACTTTCACTTAGAGTAAGATGTGTTTTTAATGTTG
>JAPQRN010000027.1:11154898-11168485 GCA_037367275.1 Coranthus polyacanthus
GTAATAGCACCCGCCGACCGACCGACCCCCCCCCCCCCCCATCTCGGTACGTGCTCGGGAGGTGGCGCCTCTCGTGAGAACCATCCACCGCATATGTGAGACACTTGGAAATTTACAAAGTTTAATAAGATAGCATGTACAACGTATCCTCAGCACCCATTCTTATTAAGTGTGTGTTGTGTATGTGTGTGACGTGACGTGACGTGACGTGGGCCCATGCGTTACGGTTAAAAAGTAAAATAGGCTCAAGTGTCCGGCTAACTAAAGACAGTCCTGTTACAGCAAACTGTAACGGTCCCAGGAGACCTTCTGGTGGTCGTGATGTGTGTAAAATAAAGAATGAGGATTACAAACTAAATACCTGGTGTAACCCAGGAGCGCCAGAACTTTTCTGCCAAGTGCATACTTACTATAATGAGAACTAGAGTATAATTATAGGTACATTTAAACAAGCAGGGAGGCAGTCTCTTACCTGATAGTCTAACACATTTCTGCGCTATCCCTTGCTAAACATCACCTGCTGATTCGCTTCTTCAGACTGCTTCTGCATCTACCAGCATGTATCTAAACATCCCCCCCCCCCACCACCACCCCCACCCCTCCATTTTCCATGCAAAAGAAATTTGCGCTTTATCTGTAAAAGGGCAACTCTGCTGATATTTATATAAACAGCACGTTTTTCAGATTTGTCCTTAGGTTAGTCACAGCGAACCACAAATTGCATTTTCGGTGTCGTCGAGGGCTGAATTAAAAATATAAGCTGTAATTGGAAAACGGGATGTTAAAATCTGAACACAATTCATCGCAGACAAAGGTTGCTAAAATTCAGAAATTCATACTTTTCATAGATGTCCGGGTTTGGTCACATAACTGCAGCGAGGGGGAATTCTCCAGTTAAAATGGCCGACGCAAGTAAGTGTGGTTTTAATCTTCCATGAATGGGCTTTGTTTTGAGACAGTGACGGGTTTCTGTCAGTTACATGCCGACAGGGGGTACAGTACTTACGAAAGCAAAAACAGCAGTGTTACTAAGCACACATTTACACACAACACACTGGTACCAAGTGTTGTTTACTATTGTTAAGGGCTGCCAGAGACTTCAAAATACCCCCTAGTCATTCATGGTTTAGTTACTATCCTCACCAGTTAAATAATCTTACCTAAATATTTTAATATTTACATTTTTTTTTATCTCTCTCTTGAGAAAATTAAAAAAAAAAATAAAACAAAAACAAAAATTAAGCTTCAAGTTGTGAAATATCGGCTCTTTCTTTTTGTCATTAAAATCAAGATTAAAAGTGCTTTTATAAATCTTTTCTTCTCTATGTACAATTTGTATTAGCTGTATAAAAAAAGATGAAAAAAAAAACATCAAAGACAATCATCATCATCACCATGTAGTAATAAATAAGGGTAAAAAAAAAAACAAACAAAAAAAAACAAACAAAAAAAAAAAGAAAAAAAAAAAGAAACAGGTTCAAACGAGTGTGAAGATCTAGAGGACACAAAGCGACATATGCATGATTCTCTGCCCTCAGTAGCAAGTTGTGATTGTGACCAGTGTCTCTACAGCATGAGGTAGAGAGCTGGAGACCCAGGGTCTTTCACAGATGACCAGGGCCTTGACCCAAACAACCACCCAGCAGCCAGGAGTCGGCTTGCGAGGCCCAGTTCCATTAGTCTCCCATTTTCACTTTCAGCACCTTTTACGAGTAAACCATCAGGCCAAACAGTCACACGGTCGATGGAGTACGAGTGAAAACGAAAATGAGGGATTCATGGGACTCCATCCACATGATCGAATAGTCTCTCTCTTTGGCTCTTGTCTTTCACACACACAGACACACACACACACACACACACACACACACACACACACACACACAAACACACATATGTAACACATGCATGCACACAAAGTGAGAGATTTACTGATTGGCTGTGATTGACTTTTGGTGCCAGCTCCCAGAAGCTACAGTAATTTCTCCCTCAATGTCTCAGTTTTATCTATGAAAAACACTGCTGGGGGTGGCGGGCGGGTGGAGGTGGTCACCGACAATGCATTGAATTACTGTGCTTTCTCTGCCCTGTACAGTGTACTTTGTTTGAGACAAAAACCATGCCAGAATAACTGCGAAAGCACCTCAAAGGGAACCAGTTCTTGAGCCCAATGACAGAGCTGCAACCCGGGGACGGCCACTTTGATTGCCTGGCTCTGTGGTGACAAGGTGCCTGTAGAAGGACACGCCTCGCTCTGCTCTGAGATGACAGCACCATGCAGAGAAAGGAGTGGTCCCTTCACAGTAAATCAAGTGTAATAGGAGAGCACCGGAGTGTGTGTAGGAGCACCAAAAGCACTGCTGTTCCAACACTGTTTCCTCTGCTCTCACCCAGGATGGGCTTTCGTGTACTTAACTTACAGTGGGACAGATCGACTTTGCCTTGATCTGCTTTTCTGACTCATTCACAGCCAGAAACGGGATGTAAGATCCCCCTCTGCTGGATGTAGATGCTTAAAGCAGCAAGGCAAAGCTCTACAGTCTTCTGAATGGATTGCAAGTGCTTGTAGGTTTGTTTATACACGCCACATTGAAAAGGCAGTCACTGCTGCCCTCTAGAGTTTACACTGGGAAGTGCTCACCCCTATTTGAGCATTAGGAAGATAGACCGTCACATGTTCCATCTCTATGTGGTAAAAGCACATCTGGGTCAAATAGCATTTCCAAGTAATATTTATCATTTGTGTGGAATATCCAATTTGTAAATCAGGAAGTGCAAAGACAGTAGTTGTAAGGTAATTCATTATACTTTTCTTTGCATAACAAATTTCGAGGTGAAATAAATCCACTCATTCTAGGTTGAAAAAAATATTCACTTGCAAATACTACATGAGCCAGATTTGTGTTAGAGCACCGAAGTACAGCATCAAGTGCCATGTAGAGTAGCGGAATGAAAATCTATCAAGAGCTGGAAGTTGAGCACCAGTCGAAAGCTGGAGGGGTGTAGAAAAGGAGGAAGAGCACATCATCTAACGACAAGAAAAGCAGTAGAATTTGCTCCTAATTTTGCGGTTTAAAGGGCAATTACAATTGTTTGTGTAAGCAAAAACAAACAGGAAACGTTTTCAAATGATATGAAATATGCAAGTTTGGGAAAACACAAAAATGATTGTGGCAGCTGAACCTGTGTTTTTTGTGTATCAGACAGCTGCACTGCTGAAAGATGATTCAAGTTCTAAACAAGGACAACTGGAGCGCTGACCAAAGTCAATTAAAATCCAGGTTAATAACAATTGCAATTGTCCATTACGTTGGCCTAAAGTGGCTTTTTTCACATCAAAGATATATCTGTATATTGTAAATTTAAGAAAAATATCCAAATATCCAAAAATATCCAGCTGACAAGAAAGACTTTGATTACTAATGATACGCTGTCTTGCCAGGTAGATGAATGCTCCTCCTCTAAGTACAGCTGGAAAATTGACAAAACAAAAGAAAGAAGAAAAAAAATCAAAGAAAAAAGAGCGTACACATTTTCCAAACATGGAAAAAGCAATTGTCTGAGTTTGATTGATCAGACCGATTGATTAAAAAAATATATAACTCAAAACAATCACATCATTAATAATAACATTAATGAAAACAGCAATAATAAAAAAACAAACAAGTCTTCATTATAATAATACCTGTAATAACAACATTGACAGTAACAATAGCAATCATAATAATATTGATAATAATAGCAATAATTAGAATCATTAAAATTCTATAAACAAGAAAAAGCAATGGAGTTCCTCTCCACGGAAAAGAGAGGAAGAGCACCACAGGCAGTGTGTCTGAAGCCCAAACCACTGCCTGACATGAGGTAAAAAACAATAAAAATGTCCCCTCCTCCAAGAGGACTGCGAAGGGGGCAGGATGGAGAGATGCCAGACTGCGGGACGGCTGAGAAACATTCATCCTGCTCATCGCTCTCTCCCTCCACTGCACCACTCTGTAGCACTCAGTCTGTTCTGTGTCTCTTTAACCTCAGACAAAGTGGCTATAGGGCCCAGTGAGGTGGGTGAAGGCATAGGGAGACACATTAACAACAGAGGTGGTGTGGAATGTGGGGGCTAACCGTGTCACTGGCCCCTCCTTCTTGTCTTTAGATTGTCCAGGCCCTGGACTGGTCCCTGCTACCGTAGCCCCCCATTTGCGTTTCTTCCCGAGGGCCTTGATGTCCTCCTGGGAGAGTCCGAGGAGTGCCGCTTCCTGCTGCCTCTGGAGTGCTCGCTCTGCCAGCAGCTTCATTTTGGCCTCCCACAGAGCCAAGCCGTGCATGGGCTGGTTCAGGTTCTTGTGCTGGTAGAAGACCAAGGAGATGCGGGTCGGGTGGGAGCGATCCGGCTTTTTGAGTGGAGTGGTAGCGTGTAGTTCCCGACGGGCACATTCAATTAGGATAGAACCATGAGCTGGTGCGACTGCTACTCCACCGATTTCGGGATCCAAGAAGTTGTGCTCACTGTCTGACCACACTTCATCCTCGTCGTCCTCGCGTTCCTTTGAGCTCTCAATGTTGCTCTCAGCTTGACTCGGGTCCCAGCAAACAACATTCGACTGCTGCAGGGCATCAGGGAAGAGGCGACCCTCAGGGGCGGGGGATGGGGTGCTGCCTGCAACTGAACCTCCACAAGACTTCCAGGCCTTCTCTTGGAGCCCAAGTGGAGTGGAACAACGACTCTCCCCAGTCTCGGACCACATCTTGTCAGGGTAGGCTCCAGTAGGATTGCTGTGCTTCAAAGCAGGGCTGTACGCGGCCGGCCCCATGGCCCAAGCATTTGGCTGTGGGCTGAGAGCAGGTCTAGCCCAGTGCCTGGGGGGGGCTGGGCTTGGAGCACCTGGCTGTTGCGTGACTGAGCCTGAGTGAGAGGAGCCAGGCTGTGGTGTACCCGGGTGAGGGGTGCTTGAGCGTGGGGTGGAAGGGCATGATGTTGAGCCCTGGTGGATGTTGCCCAGGTGCACTGTGCCAAGGTGAGGAGAGGAAGATGGAGAGGGAGGGACCAGGAGTGATGGCGATGGGGCAGGAGAGGCCATCTGAGCATTTGAGCTGGGGTAGGAAGTCCACTGCTGGGGGTAAGGAGAAGGCTGCCGTTGCTGCTGAGGATGCTGGTGAAACTGCTTCTTGTCTTGGGTTAACAATGACGCCTCAGGACTTTGTTTAGGGTTTAGATGGCCATCCCAGTTTGTGGGAACAATACTTCCATTAAGTTTGTGCCCTGGCCAGGCAGCAGGCTGCGGGGTGCTGCTAGGTGTGATGACACCCGCTTGACTCGGCACAGTGCCTTCATACACTGGCACATCCATGGGCTCCTGTTTGATGACTGGAGTGCCTCTGTTGGAGGGCTCGGAAGAGACAGAGGAGGGCCGGGACTGGTAGTCTGAAGGCTGTGTGTAAGCGCTGTGGTTTTGTAGGTTGGTTTGTTCTGGGTGGCTGGGGAAGGACTGAGCCAGTCTGGCCTGAAGACTTAGAATATCAGGCTTCTTGTCCATCTGGACAACCTTAGTGCCTGCTTTGGGCAAAGCGCCATTTCGACCCTCGTAGGTCCTCAGCTTAGGGGGGAAAAGTGCATTGGGGGGGTAGTTGTAGTAGCCATAGTGCATTGCAGGCAGATTGGGGTGATAACCGTTTACGGGGTCTGGTGCAGAGGGCTGGCCAGTTGGGGGAAGGCCTCCCCTTGCATAGTAGGCAGAGTGTGGATAGATGTTGTTGAATGGGTCTGCTGTCTGCACAGGATATCCATCTATTGATCCGTTAAAGGGCTCCCTCTTGATGTTGGGCTTCACCTCTTGTTTTATAATTGCTGAATGTTTGAAACAAAGGAAAAGTAAATTAGAAACAAAATGCTACTAATCATATTTTTAAATGAACTGTTATCTTTGTGTACAGTGTTTCTCCTGTGTAACTGTTCTGTCCTGGGCTCTTCAACACAAACCACTTTCAGGCCTCATCCACGTGTGCATTTTTACACAATTTTTCCTCCATTGTTTTCCATAAAAATAGTTTTAAACAATCTGTCCACATGAAAAGGGTTAAAAACAAAACTGAATTGCTGTTAAAAGAATACCAAACAATGTTGAGGAAGTGGGAATTGTGAATTGAATTGTGTGGACTGAAGTGGAGTCATTTCTTAATATCACACTCAAATCACACTGAAGCATTAGAAAAAGTGAGAAACCTCTGGAAAACATGGACTATGAGTCTTGCCATATGTGACATCTTGTTTCAACTTTGGCTTGCAATGCTAGGCCAATAGTAGGCTACCCTTCTGACATGTCCTCAGAGCTTCCTCATCACAAGGAGGTTATAACTAGGGCAATCACTTCACTAAACTCAAGGTGATAGGAGACAACGATGCACACACTGATGTACAAGCTAAAAAAAATCTGTTTTCCCTGTTTATATGGCAACACAGCAAACAGAGTGTCTTAATATCTTCACCCAGGAGGGAATTTTTTTTTAAAAAAGGTCCAGTTTCACTGACCTCAAACTGCATTTGCATGTGGACAAAAGGTCTTATGTGTAGAAAGAGCTACGATTTAGAAAATACCCATTTTACCCACGTGGACTTGGACCAAGAATGCCATAAAATCAAACACACATACAATCACTAACCTTTATTGCCTTGGGGTTGAGGGGAACTGCTGATGCAGACCTCTGCCTTGACCACTGTTTTCTCTGGCGTGTCCCCTGCCTGCTGCAGCAGTTTACTTTTCTTCTTCTCAGACGCAGCCTTCTTGGCCTCCAGGCGGCGCTGTCGGCAAGACTTGGCCGGTTCAGGCAATTTGCGCACTTCACGGCGGAAAGCCTGAAGCACCTGGATGGCTCCCGTCTGCATCTTGAGGCGCTGAGCCTCCTCACTGCCAAACTCATCACTCGGGGAAATCTTGTAAAGAGGCAACACATGGAGCTGTTCATCCTCAGGGATCTCCCCCACTTTACGGTTGTCCTCCTTAGTTAAAGTACACACCTAACAGACGGAGAGAAATGCAAGAGGAAATGTTAACTGTGCAAAGCTTCAAAAATCAAAAACATTTTTGAGATTATTATTTATCTTCGATGCTTTCAAACTAGACAGTGCAACATCTCAGTATAGTATAAATGTATAGTTTATTTTTTTAAACTCAACATTTTGTGTACTACCTTGATATTGATATTTTTAAGAATCAGTCCGATAAAAAGTCATGTAACGGCCTGACATTAACTCATATAGATGCAACTCCACTGATCATCTTACCACTGTGCAACCATTGTAGAGGTTGTGCTGGTCCTTATGAGCGTGGGCGCAGAAGTCCATACAAGCAGTGACTCCAGAGAAGGGCCGACCTTCCTTCAATCCCAGCCTGCAGTCCGGAGCTCTCGTCTCTGTCTGGCACTGAGGTAAAGGACAGAGAACACTTTAATACACCTGCAGACACAACTGATATTTTACCTAGCCTCAGTTTATGTGAGTTTACAGGGCTTTTCAATAAATGTATGAAGGTAGGTTACTTGCTTGTACAACTGACCTGGTTACTGTAGGCCTGTGGGGCCAACTGCTTGTATAAAGGAGCCACCTCAGTTGCCAGTTGCTGGAAGTTATCCCTGAGTTTGTCCTCCTAACCAACAAAAACATTAAACATGAAGGTTCGACACAAAACTTAACTACACTTAAAATTTGTTTAAATGTAAACATATAATGCTATGCAGTGTGATGAGTACCTCTACAGGGTGATCTCCTTGTAGCCTGAACTTGCGTGGGGTTTTGCTTCTGGCGTATTTACAGCCGTTAAAGTACATACTCCAGGAGCAGCCAAAGGAGAAGGAAGCACCACAAGATTCTGGGTCCTTGCCTTGACATGCACAGGTACGACTACAGGGGGAGAAAGTGAGCACATCATCATCAAGTTAGTGCACATTATAGGCTGAGAGCTAAATGGATATAATTGAACTTTTTGGAAGATTTACTTGAAAATTTATTTTAGCTTCTCTGAGGTTTCATAGAAGCAATACACCTTTATTTTACCACACATTCATTTATGAAATGTAAATTGTCATGAATTCTTCTTTTTCTTCACCAGTGAATGATGGCAAGGAAGTGTGACAGAGAAGATCATATGCACACCTGGTGACCAAGATACATCATTTCTGGAATTTTTGTTTTCATGTCAAATGGGCACAGATTTGGAGAATACAAGGAGCCCAACCTGGTGGGATTTTGTCTGTAAAATTTAAAAAATATATTCAGCATGCTTTCCCAATATGTTTTTGTGGTTGTTTGAGTGAAGACTTGTGATGAAATAGTTAAGCAAATATAACGCTTCCTCCATCAACTAAAAGCAGGATGTACAGGGGCAGCAAAGTTGTTAAAATGAAGCACCACAATCCTGACCTTCAAAAAACCTGATGGCTTTTTGTGAGTCAGAGTTGCATGTTAGTTGAATGTCAAAGATAAACTATCATCTGCTCACTCATCATTGAGGCCACAGCGTCTGCTGGTCGGGTTGCCATGTTTGGTGAGGGTGTCACTGATCTCTCGGTAGAGCTTGTCGGCCAGGACCTTCGGGACACCTTCCCAGGCCATAATGAGGATGATGATGACAGCGTTGTCACAGTGGTGGCCTGCACGCTGACGCACCAAACACAGCAGCTTCTCTGTCTCACTGCCACGACGGATCACCTGACATGAAATAGGGGTTTATCATTATTAGGGCCCGAGCCATACGTAGTATGGCAAGGACCTATTGTATCCATAAGGATTATTATTTTAGTTGTTATCCTTCCAGAGAATCCTGGAGGTGCCATCTTACAAATAAAGACTTTCACTGTAAAATTGCATAAAATAAAACAAATTGTGACTTGATAACTTAACCCTAAATTTGTTAATGGTAATATAGATTAAATGAATTCTGCTGTAAATTACCCTTTGCACATACAGTATGTCTTTTATTTATGGAATTAGATCATTCACACTAGATGAAAAAGACTATGCACATACCAGATTTAAGTGTAACATTATTAATCTTAATATACAAACTTCCCTGAGTAGGACGGCTGTTTTACATTTATAAGCAGAACATGTCAGGGGTAACAATGGAGGAGAAAGAGGCCTCCTACTTATTTACTCACTGTGGGTGACAAATTTGGCTAGGTGTCTCCCAAAGACTCCCTCATTATACACACCTACACTCATACACAGACACTGCAGAAATCTGTTGATTGCCATTGTCGTCACGTGTGAAAAAGCCACAAAAAACTCTTCCTCCTTTTTCCATTTGTCACCTGAACAGCCACTACTTATACTGCTGTCAAAATGCTTGAAAGTGATGGACTGCCCTTCAGGAAAAGTAAATTAGAATTCAACAAGAGAGACATTAACCACATCATGTCACACTACTTACCCATTTAGCAATAGGACATCCTTGCGAGCTCTTTCCTTCTTTGCCCGTGTACACCACCTTTTCAATGCGGATGGCATCTCCCTTCTCGCCATACCTATAGAAGACGACAGAAACACCTTAGTTTTCCTACACTTCAGCGCATTATGTTTGGAGCCACGGCGGCTTCTAGCCTTGATGTCTGATGTTCTACTGACCTACATACACCTTGGATAATGCATTCTAACTCACCAGTCAGAACATTTCATTTCAATATATATTCGCTGCCCTATCCAAAGAGTTAAATTCATGCTACACAATTTAAAGACAATGGCAACATATATTAACAAAATGTATGTAAATACATGAAATATTCGCTCTACTATTATTCTAAAGTTTTAGCTGGACTTACTGAACTAACAGAATGTCACTGCATTTAGCCAAGGTGCATGCAAACTGCAGTATATAAAACCTCATCTGTACTGCATAGAGTTGTATGTGAGGGTTCTGAGGGTCACCGAGAAGACATAAAAAAATAGTACAGACAAAGACATCTTTTGATAGTGCATTTTCTTCCAAAGTTGCACTTGAATATCCTTCAGAAACAACCAAAAACAACTTGAACTGTCTGTCTGTGACAGAAAACACAGTAGATACTCAGTGGCCTTTGCTGATAATTCAAAAAACTAGTAGAGACTAACAATTAATGACTAACTGTTTTGGTTCTGTCAAAACTCTTTAAAAGCTCAACCAAAAAAACAGAAGACATGCTTAGTTGCCAAATGGTTACCGAAAAAGTCAGACTGGTGCCACTTGTACCACACTGCAAAAACTATGAGTGATAGTTGGTGAAAGATGCCAAGTCCAACAGCATCTCAACAGCTGCTGTTTAAAACAAATTAAAAGTCTATTTGTTCACGATGGAGTTTACTAAAAGTTAATTTCCATTTTTTGGTCCAATATTCATTTTGCCTGTGTTTTAGTAGCATCTGCCAACTCTGACAAAAACCAACCTCACCAGTAACGGCTGGTGAAGAGTGTTCACATGGCTCTGCTGAGATTCACACAAGTATGAGACAGTTAACCAGAACCCACTAGCCTCTACACAATGCCAGCCACAGGGCTGTCTCTAGGAAATATTTCTGTGTTGGTATTTATGTGCACAGTCTGTATGTAAGTGTGAGTTTATTTTGTGTACACACATTTATTTATGTATCTGTGTACACCTTCAGATGGGTGACAAATGAGTCAACCATCCAGGATGGCAATGCCGCTGTCCATAGAGCCTGACGGTCATTGAATGACTGAATAATTACTACACCTGAACCCCATTGAAAACACCTGAAATGTGATCGAAAGGAACATGGATACTCACAAGCCATCCAACAAAGCTGAGCTGCTTGTATTTTTGCACCAGAAGTGGCACAAAGCACCAGCAGCAATGTGAAAGACTATGCCAAGACACATGAAAGTGATGATTGAAAATCTGGGTTATTAGTTAAGTTAAAACATTAGCACTGGACTGACTTTAGACAGCGCTCTCCACCACCAACTTCAAAAGACCGAACGAGGGAATATTTTTTGGCTGAATGGTGTTCGTTCCTCCAGTAGAGTTCACAGACTTGGAAAGGAGCAGTGAAGCTGTTCTGGAGGCATGTGATGGACCAACACCTTAAGGAGACACTTTATATTCGTTTTGTCCTTTAATTTGTCACCAGTCTGTACTTTAGCAATTATTCAGAAATAGTTTACATAAGAATAGCCCTGCATATACACAGGACTGTTTACTTGAGTGGGGAGATGCATAGGAGAAGGGGTCAGAGGTTGTATTGGGTTGGGTTGGGGGCAGGTCATCAGAACCTGTCAGATGTTGGCTCACGGTTCAGATCAGGTTGTTCACTGGCTTGATAAGAGCCTTTGTGAAAACATCAGCCCTGAGCAGATTTGGCGTGACAGTGAACACAAGGGGCTCTCTCTGAATAGGGATCACCCTGAGGTAGCTGAGAGAGTGGGAGAGAAGTAGACTCCGGCACCACAGGGTGACCTGCTGGGGTTAGGGGTGGGTCAAAGGTCAGCCAAGGACTATAGGTCTTAATCTTACGTCATTCTCAAACAACAAAAAAGTGGGCTTTGGCCAACATCCCCCTTCACCCAGCCTGTGCTCTCTAGGGACTAATGACTCATTGGTCCTATTGAAACACACCCTCTCAGTGAATAGCCAAAGGTTTGCCTCAGTAATGTTCACCACTATTTACACAAGCAGACTTCCAGTTATAGAATATTACCAACCCCACTACAAGGTGTTTTTGCATTTGGAAGTTTTGTGATTGTACAAATAACAGAAACCACAAAACAATCACTGCAATATTTCATCAAAGCTTTGACACATTCAGTAACTCTTTTACTCACACTTTGAAACAGCTAATCACCTTTGATCAGTGTTTTGTTTTAGATAGACCAAAATCAATTCAATTATACAGGCTTCAGCTGCACTTTGGTTATTAAAATTCCCAGCAGGGGAACCTTTTGGTGTTCACTCCTGTACTGAGGACCATGAAAATCAAACTCCTGTTCAATCTATTTTTAGTCTGACACTGTATTTCAGACCACGAGACGACAACTTACTGCATTTGTTTAGTGATTCTGTCTTCTTACTGTTGTAAATGAGACATGACTAGCTCATGGCTAACAAGGAACAATGTGTTACCTCATGCCACCATAAACATAGCTTGCAGAACTTTGGTTTAACTGTAAAATTATTTTTGGAAACACTTTACATTAAGGCACACATATTCACCATTATATTAGTAGCATATTGGCTCTTTATTAGTCATTATAACACACTTATTAATGTGTTATTCTACATTCATATATTCTACAACTACTATGTCATTAAATAACAGTTTCCCCTCAATAACATCCTAATTAATGCTTCCTGATAGTGAGGAAGTAAGTTGATGTACATGAAATACCATTTTACAGCTTTTCCTCAATTGTCTAAACACAGTAAGTGGTTCTATTAACTAAACTTCCCAAACTACCAAAAGACATTTCCCAAAACTATAAGAACTAACCCTTTTTCACACATGAATCCAATTTATTGCATATTATTACAGTACATGTACTTTTTCCACTCTGTTTCAGTTTATTTTCCCTCAGTACATTGAGGAACTGAATTTTATTCATTGCAGTAACAGGTTTTTATCGTAGTGTTTGGAATTAATCCCACCAGAGTGTAGTGATGTAAGACTATGTGGTTTTGAGTGGAGAGTTTGGTATTGACATGGCATTTGTGTTTGGAGCTTTGGCAAATGGAGCAGAAATTTTAGGAAACGCGTCTTCGCAATCAAGAGAAACTGTAATATGCTTTGCTGAGCATGGGCCTCACTACAACTAGTGAATCACTTAAGAGAAAAATATCTCACTTTCGAGTGGGGAAGATATTCTGAATTAGAAAGACTTAGAATTAGAAATAGTTATTTTGTTACATAATATGCCACGTTTATAAAGTGCTATTGAAGAGAAGAATGATTATTCTTGTAGTTCAATAACAGCTTACTTATTCTTAATAAGCAGTATTTAGGAGGTTATTTAGGGACAACTGTTAATGGCCTAGTTGCTGAAGAATATGGTTATGCAGAATAAGGCACTAATAAGTGCTTTATAATGACTAAAAAAGAGCCAATGTGCTAATAATATGTATGGTAATAAGCAAATACTTATTAGTGAATATGTGTACCGTAATATAAAGTGTTACCGGATTTCCTTGTGTAAGAAGCAGAAGCAACTTTTTGAAATTATATAATTTAGTCTTTTATGAATAGGAATACATAATCCAAACAGCTCAACTTGATCTTACTGGACAAAAGATTCACCATTTACGTCACACTGCCAACTAAAATTTGACTTTCTACTGGTTTCATCCCTTTCTATCGCTGCCTCTCAGAGGATTGTCATTCTTTCTTCTTCCTCCCTCATTCTTCTCATTCTCAGCTATCATCTGCTGCTACTCCTGCTCCTCCAGCTCTGCCTCTGATATGCTGAGGATGCTGATATTTCCTGTTCTTCCTACTGGATTCTGGGTCACGGATTCCCTAAGGAGAAAATGTGAGGAGGAGGGGAGGTGGAGAAAGTGAGAAGAGGAGGAGGAGGAGGAGGAGGAGGAGGAGGAGGAGGAGGAGGAGGAGGAGGA
>JAPQRN010000027.1:11168572-11180218 GCA_037367275.1 Coranthus polyacanthus
GAGAAGAGAAGAGAAGAGAAGAGAAGAGAAGAGAAGAGAAGAGAAGAGAAGAGAAGAGAAGAGAAGAGAAGAGAAATAGTCTCACCTCATCTCCATCAGGCTTCGTATAGAGGCTACAGTGGGTCCAGATCCCAGGTGATTGTAGTAGGGCCCTTCATCTTTCTCCAAGATTTGTTCTAGAAACATAGACAAGAGTGAGGAAACAGCAGAAACTAAACCTTAAAAGGACAATGGCAAAATCTGGGTAAAAAAAACTGGGTCCATGACCATGTAAATATAGCTGTTTTATTTTGTAACATTAATTCTACGCTGCTTTACTACCACTGTTGATTCACTGTCAACTCATATTACACTCACAATTACCAACTTGACTCATTCGGGTTTTGTTTAACTTGACAAAACAGTAAAATTGGCACACTAATATGAAAGCCAATTTAACAACCTGACACTAAAGCAAGGGCTACTGTCAATTTTCTACAGCTCTCTAATTTGTTACAAATTCAATGCACTTACATTTTAAAAACATATTTTATTCTGCCTCATCTTTGAGTCAGCTTTTCTTTAGTATTACCAGCAGCACCATCAAAGTCTTCTGTGGTGGAAACTACATAGCTTTGGCACACACGCATCAAACACAAAGATCAGTTATCTGCGTTTATCTGCCTGAAATCCTGATTTGCGAGTGCCTTGGTGTAACCCTGTGAATATGTCACTGAAACTAAATGCAAAAAGTCCCTTTAGCCACGCTAGACTTAAAACTGTTTTCGATATCTCAGCTTCTGTACAGACATGTTAAAGGTCATCTGAGTAACTGATCTATGACAAGAGATTGTCTTTAAGAAGTGTGAGAAGTGCCTCTGACTGCAACATCAAACTCAAACACTCATGAACACACATACGCTTCCCACACACAGACAGTGGGCTTTAAATGTAGGGTGTGGTGTGTGAGTGGAGACACTTATAAAGCAGAAGTTTTTTTGAGGTAGCGATGATGACTCAGGATGATGTAAAGTGGGACTGAGGGTGTGTTCTGTGCATACTGTATACATTTGTGTTTATGTTGTGTGTGAGTGTGAGTGTGGTATGTTAGAAACCATGTCCTGCGCTAAGGGTAAAGTACATTACACATTCAAAGACTCTGAGATTTTTCCACTTTTCTTGACTTAGGTCTTTGAACACTTAATAATAAAATAATAAAACGTGTAGTGTTGTAGACACATGAGCTAAATGCTCTACACTATTAGCTGTTCATCTAAAATGTGGACCTCAGTGGTATGTGTCTCTTTAGTTCAGAGGAAATGTGAGGCCACATTCCCTTGTTGGTGAGGGAGGAACCAGGGAGTGGTTCAGTACAGGAAGTGGAGGAGTCACAACAAATTCTTGCATGAACATTATGTTTGTGTGTGCTCATCGTGGCTGTGTACTGTATCTGTATGTGTCAGTCTCATTCCTGTGTGGGGTTATGCTGTGGGATATGAAGACATTTGCTAACAGCACACAGCTAGCAAGTGTTTCACTGCAGCTGCTCTCCCCCTACTGCGAACCAACTGCAATGTTTAGGGACAGTAATACTCTATTTACCAGGCCTTAACCCCTTCATAGCCCCAGTAGCTGCTTTCAGAACAAAACAACTCATTATTCAATCATTCAAGCTGATGGCAAACAGCTGTAATACTCTGGTTTAGTGAGTTATCAGTGAATGACTTCATGGTAGGGAAAGGAAAGCTTTATTCTTGTATCAGTACTGAAAAGTACTTAAATGTAACTATAACAATTCCTGTTTGACCTCAGCTAATAATTATTGCCTTTTTATATCAGTGTTGCTCTACATTAACATTGCTTGTTACCTGTGCTGTACGATTAAAGTTGATTTGTAAATTGGTTAGGAATGGTTTGTGAATCAATAAAGGAAAAAACTGTGGCTGCACTGCTGTCTTTAAATACCTGTAAAGTCAGACAAAGATGTCTATTTCTTACTAAATGGATAGATATATGTATAGAATGATCTATTAATTTGGACCACCTACACCTTTTGTAAACCTGAACAGTGTACCCAAGCTATTGGACTGAACCCCTTTCTGTCTAACAAAAGGATCTGTTCTGCTAGCCTGCCAGCCCCAAACCCACACAAAGGCTCCTTCTGCCACCACAGCTATTGTTTCTGCCCTGCTGCCTTACTGTGCCTCACACTGTCGCAGTCTGGATGGTCGCACCACACACCCTGACAACACACATTTAGATACACTAAACAAGCATCCAGACAGAGGAGCTGAAGCAGTGGGGGGCTGAGAACCCTTATAGTGAACTTGTAAAGTAAAAAAGTAATTTAACATGGAGTAATATCATATGTTTAATTTTTTTTAATATATCTGCAATGAATAGTAACACTTTCCCATATAAAGGTTTAATTGAAATTCAAATAATCCTTCTTGGGAAAATGGGGAAAATATGGCTTTTTAAGGTCTGTAGTTATACTTAGCAAGATCTGTGAGAGTCCCTTTCTTATGCTAGGCCAAGTGACATTTAGATATGACAGAACTATATTAATACTACACAAAATACATTATGAAAGTAATCTGTTATTTGCTCGGGTAACACATGTTTATTAGTTTACACAGATACATGCTACATATTTTCCTTAGGTTTTAATGAATGCTCAGTATAAATTTCGTCCCAATCCAGGGAAAAATAAGTAATGGCTGAAGCTTAAAATACACACACTAATGAGGCATAAAACGTTCATATACACTACCCTACTTGACAGTTTTTATCCTGTCTATTATGTTTTATACTTATGTTTTGCCCTAGGCCCGTTTGTACACTTTATATTAGTCTTTTATACTAATTATTGTGTATCATGTTTGCACTGTTGTGACGCTTGTCCTCCTGTTCTGCACTGTCTTTGTATACTGTTTTTTTATACTGTTCATTCATGAAGAGTAACACAGCCAAAAGGATTTTTATTGTACTTTCTGAATACACATAACAATAAACTTGAAACTTGAAGCTTGAAATTTAGCTCCAAGGACCAAGCTTCAAAATTCACAAGTATTTAGAGTAGGACTTTAGAAATTTGCAAAGTTGCAAGAACTGGGAGGGCAAGGCTATTTAGTATTAAAAGGCACCTGCAGATTTAGTTACTTGCATGTAGCTGGATCTAGAGATGAAGACGGACATTTTTGATCGGAGTGCTATATGTTGAGGGATCAGACCTAATTACCCACGCATAAACAGAAGCACTGTCACACAAACACACAGACTTACGCACGCAATTGCAGGTTGGGAATTCTGCCTGTAGATCCTTGGAGGGAGTATCCAGCAAACTCTTAGTGGGGGTATCCAGATAGCGCAGAGGAGACTCCAGGAAGCCTCTGAGAGATGGAGAAGCAGGCAGACTGTCCTTAGTAGGTGTGTCCTCTTCAGAGTAGCACGTGGTGGAAATTACTGCTATATCACCCGAAGCTTCAATCTTCATGCGTTTAGGCAGTGGGGAACATGGCATGCTGAACCTATCACCTAACACACTGGGCTGCTGCTGCTTGTCCAGGACAACCTCCTGATGCAAAGTCGTACAGAGTGTCCCCTTGTGCTGCTCCTTCACAGGGCTTTCTGTGGAAGCCTGGTTCAAGGTTACTTTACTTTGGTTCCCTGACTCCTTCTCATTGACTTCCATCTCTTGATCGCCTGAATGAGATGAGGGGCTGGTTTGAGTGGCAGGAATTAAGGGAGCAGACTGGGAATTGGAGGATGACATTTGACTGAGGTCCTGAGGACTGGTCTGGGACTGACTCCCCTGTGGAGGGGCTGAAGCAGTTTCCTCCATGGGCTGAGTGGCGGGTGCATCTGAGTCCCCAAATTCAGCCTCAAACTGACGAATCAGTTCTTCATACTTCGGGTCTATGTTGATCAGACTCGGTAACTGTGAGGTGCTGGATTGAGACGTGGAGGTCAGAGGTGTGATGGTGCTGGTGTCACTGGGCGTCAAGCTGCCTGCTCCCTCTGATTTAGCGTGGGCCACAGGTGGGGGCAGAGGGCTCATGAGCGATGGAGTGTTTTCTGTCAAAGCAGAAACAGTGGAAGAGGGAGTCACTGAGGAGTTGGAAATGGATACCTGAGATTGGGCTGGGGCAGGGAGGCCTGCAGCAGCAGCCTGAGTGGGAATACCATGGAGGGGCAAGGAGGGAAGAGAACCTGGTTGCAAGCTGGGCAGAGCCAGGGCTCTGTCCATCATGAGAACTGGTGGTTTCTGTATGGTGATCTGATTCTGAGGCAGGAAAGTTGGCATGGAGGCTTTCTGCTTGGTCTTCTTGATGATGATTTGTTTGGGTTTGGGAGGGGGTGTAAGCATCCCACTCATAGCCTTTATGACAGGAGAACCTTGGCTGCTTTTCTTCTTCTTGGGTTCCTTGGGCTCCTGTTTCAGGGCCAGATGTGACAAAGCTTCTGGCTCCATCTGTGGCCACCACTTTTTTAAGTTTTGGCAAGCAAGAGGTGCACGCGGGCCTGGTGTTCCAAAGCCAGGGGAGTGGTTAGAGAAGAGGTTCCTCTTGTAGTGAAGGTGCTGTTGTAGAGCTGCCTGAGTGGAGTGGCGGATGGCTGCTTGGCTAGGAGACAGGGGAGTGCCAGGGTAGTGCTGACCCTGCTGCTGACCATTAGCCATGCCATAATGTTCCATGGAGGAAGTATGATGGTAGTGCTCACTAGATTCTGGCTCTTTCTTTATCCTGTCCAACAATAGGTTATCCTGGGCCTGGATACTTCCATTTTGATTGAGTTGCTGTGGGACTGGAAGCTTGAAAGGAGCACTGCTAAACTTGCCACTGGTGTCACCAAGCAGCTGTTTGAGCTCTGACATTGGGTCTGAGCTGCTGTGAGGTGCAGCGGCATAATGAGACTGGGGTTCAGACTTCACACACATCCACGGGTTCCTCTGTTCAGGGCCTCTCCCTGAGCCCTGCTGCCACTGCTGGGGATGAGGGTTGAAGCCTGGAGGCTTTCCCTGACCTGGGAAAGAAGAGGTAGAGGATAGGAGAGGGGTAGCATGGGGTGGCTGGCCCTGGGACTGGGGTCGGTGCTCACAGGAGACTGGAGCTTGCTGGACTGTGTGTAGTCCTGGTGGGACGGATTGAGAGCGTGAGAAAGATGAGTGGGTGTTGGGAGAGGGCAGGATCAAACTAGTGCCATTTGGGGGCTGAGCTGGGAGGTTCTGGGGATGTTGGTGGTGATGGAGGTTATTGTTGTAGTGGGTTTGACCTGGAGAGCCAGCAGCCTGCGGACCAGTACCAGATAACTGGGTCAGAGCTTCTATGGCGATGGCTGTCTGAAGACTGATGTTCTTTTCCTTGGCTATGGAGAGCACCTGGGGAGAGCAGGGAATTGGGGGTTTAGAGCAGGGCACTTGGTCTGGGTAAGGGCCTTGAGTTCCCTGTTGCTGTTGGTGGTAAGTAGTAGACCCACCGTTGCCACCATTCAGCTTGAGATAGGGCTCAGCGTGATGCTGTTGATGTAGCTGAGGCTGTGACTGTGACTGTGCATTAGTCATCTTGCATGCAACTTGATCCTCACTGGTTGCCAACTTAATCTTTTTCTCCAGCCACTCAAGGTAGTCTGGACAGTCAGGCCCATCGCAGTTGCAGTTTGGGGGCTTGTGCCCATGTTTGGCTTGGCTCAGTGCTGTTTGTAGGGTGTTCAGGTCTTCTGGAGGTTGACAGCTTCCCTCTGAAGCCCCAGTAGATAGTCTCACCTGGGCTCCCTCAGCACCCATCTCCTGGGTGAACTTCTCATACAGCTGGGTTGTGTTAGGCTGCACCAGGGAGGAGGAAGAGGAGGAAGAAGGAGGCAATGACCCAGCAGTAGCAGAAAAAGCCACCAGATTGTGGGCATCCTCTATGTCAGCATGGTGGACGGGTTCCCCAGCAGTTGTGCCCATACTGCTGTTCCAACATGGTGGCTGTTGTTGGGTGTCACTGACCTTGCCGTGTCCTGGCACCCAGCACTGCCTCGGAGGCATGCCTCCTGCTCTCTGCTGCTCCAATTCCATAGATGCCTCATCATCATTAGGGTAGCGATTTACCCCATTGGCCAGTTCCAGGCTCAACGCGCCTTCCTTGAGGCGGTCATGTGACCCAATTTCCATCTGGCCTCCACTTCTGGGGCCATCCACTGAAGTGACTTTGCAAACAGTCTGAAAAGCAAACAAGGAGAAAGGTTAGTCAGGTAATAAGCTAAAAAGTATGTACTGTACATTAGACAAGATCTTGGTATAACTGTCCAGTGCTGTCTTCATGGATATAATAATCACTGTAAAATAAACACTTTACTTGGGTAGTCCACTGACAGAGAGTTTTTGTAACATTTCATGAGCTTATGCTCAATGCTCAATGCTCAATGCTCAAAAAAAAAAAGGGTTTCAATTTCAGCAATTTGAATTCTGAATAAACAATCTTTATTTAAAAATATGGATCATTTTTCTCATTATTCATGCAAGAAAGGGTGAAAACAGATTATGGGTGATGATTCATCTACAGACAAAGCGAAACAGCTGAATTGTTGAATCTCAACTAATAAGCTTTTGAAATGTTGTAAATACTCTGTCAACTCTGTAGGGAGACTTTCCAAATAAAGCATTAGCAATATAATTAATATCTTTTATTTGCATTCTGAAAATATTTAACAGGATAATAGGACTGTTAAAGGTGGAGCAGACTCCATTCCTTCCTTTCCACCACATATTATCCAGGGTTTCTCTCCCACCTACACAGAACATACAGTGCTGCAGGGTCGGGTCAATAGGGCTAAGGAAAACTGAATTAACCAATGCTTCAGTGGAGTGATTTCACAACACCAAAGTGTTTTGTCAGGCAAGTCACAGGTCATGTGACATAGTTTCACTGTTGTTTATAAATGGACACCCTGCTCCAGATCAGTTGGGCTATGCAAAACAGGCAGCTGGAGTTAAAACAGGTCACCCATGGAGCTGAAAGAATGTATGTGTCTCACAAATCAAAATGGCTAGATATTCAAGTCCTGTTCATCATAAAAGTACAGTAAATATGTATGAACAGTGTGATGTAACTGTCATCAAGTCATACTGTCATACTCACAGTTATGGGTATGTAGACTTATTGTTTTACTTATGACACTTACATGCATTCACTGGGCAGATTTTCAGAAACTAAGTCATATTTATCTACAACAACACCTAAACTGGCAGACCTAAAAAAAAAAAAAAGGCATATTATCTGAGATTAGATTGTAAAATGAGATCATCTGTAATAGACAAGTAAGGATCTGCAACGCTGCACCAAGTCGAGTGCAACTGTCACCGACTCCAAAGATGTAGCAGAGAAAACTGCTGACAGGAGTAGTGTGAGCAATACCTAATTTTTAAAATTCTGATGAGAAGTTAACTTGGTGTTAAACATTTGGATTGTTCATTAAGGGCACTCTTGTCAATGGTTTATCCAAAGCAAGAATACACATTGTGATACGGCTCTGCTCACGTGATGCTCTGGACTTTTGAAAAAAAAAATGCTACAGTTCAAGCACACATTGGCACATCAGATGAACAGAAACACTGACTTTCATTGTATTCTAACATTTTCAGCCCACGCTGACTTGTTTTTTAAAAACAAATACAGTGATGGAGTACAAAGAACATAGCAGCCTTCTTGTGGGCTTGAATCTAATGCTTTTAACTGATTACACGTAAGGGAAAATATATGTTTTCTTGAAAAATAAACATTTCTTTATTCTTGTCAAATATGAAGCAAAGGAGGTTTTGTTAAGGTCTCAGGTCTTAGTTTACTTTTGCACTGCAGTTTTTGTTTACGATTTACAAGTCATGCCCTAAGCTTGCTTGTTTCTATCACTGATATTCAAAGTAGAATATAAGCAACAACTGACTGTTCCCAATATGACTGAATATGGACTTAATTCTCCCATCTCCAGCCATCTGCTGTACAAATAAATCTTCCTTTGGCTAAAACTGTGACAAGATGTTATTCTGCATCTGAGGTTTGGATGGACTGTGGACTCATAGAAGTGTCCACAGCTCATTATTTTGCAATCCAGAAATGCTTTATGAAACAGCGCAATGTAATTGTTTTTTATAAAAAATCATATTGAATACCAATATATGGCACTGAATGTATTAACTGAGCAGCTGTAATCTGTATAATTATCTTGTATTTTACATACTGTATTTTCAGTAATCCAAATTGGTCTTCTGCTCCTCTATGACATTTGGTAACACCAGAAGTTGATCACTGCAACTATGTATCTGATTTCCTCTCTAAGTCAAAATTGGGACAGTTAACAAATAGTAGAACACTGAAAACTGCAAACACATCACCTGATCTTGTGTCAGATTTCATTTTCCAGCAATTCTGTTCAAGCAGGTCAGTTTCAGGCACAAAATGGACAAGTTTGATGACTACAAAAGAAAAAAAAAATTGCTACATGTGTCATGTGAGCGACTCCTGATCCGAAATCGTCTTAATGTGTTAAAGTAAACTACCTGCCACTCCAATTCGACTGAAACACAAGATGTCACTTGCAAACAGTATTCAGCTCAGGTTAGTTACTCATAGATTATAATTTAATGAGTCCAGAGAGGAACAGCAAACAAAGATAATCCAAGGGCATGCTCAGAAATTATTGACAGAGTTCATGTTGTGTCTGAACAGAGTATTCCACCATGCCTTGTGTGGAAAAAAAACAATGGCACTCTGTATCGAAAACTTTGAGCTGGTGCTTAAATAAGGTACAGACATTTAAATGGGGTAGTACAACCTTTCCAAAGTAGAGGAGATGACAAAAACTGAGCTAAAATAGAATACAGACACAATTAATTCCCTGCACACACACACACACACCAGCTGACAGTCTAACAACCCAACATAAAAGTGTGCTAGTTCCTGATTCAAAGGGATGTGAACCACACAGTATTCTATTATCTCCAGCCAGAGAAAATAAAGAGGACGGCCTGTGTTTGTACATTAGATGCATCATGTCTATGACAGTACAAGTGAGCTTGACGTCCAGCTTCCCCATCATTTGAATATTATTGAAATGAGCCTTTGAACTGGCTAATTACTGGACAGGCTGTATGCTCGGATCTTTTGAATCCACCTTCTGTGCAGTGTGTCTAGTGGGGGTCCCAGTGGGTAGTGGTGGTATTGGTAAGAATTGGTGTGGGGATGTAAGGGGAGGGCGTCGGGGGTGGTAGTCAACAGCCGGCATGCAATACGTGAGAGGCCCCATGTCTGCACTATCAGAAGCATCAGAGGAAGGGGGGGGGGCTGTGCACGGCAGTTATGAGAACTGCAGTGTTGAAACAGAGAGAGACTGCAACACTGCACAACCACACATCCCACAATCAGTCACTATCTGTCACACTGACACTCTCTTTTCCTCTTTTTCTCTGTAACATATCCAAAATACTGTCACAGACAAAAGTCACATGGGTTTAAAGTGCCTCAAGTCAAACACCTGACCACACAACACACTGGAATTTACTCATATTTGCAGCTGTAGTATACTGTATATCAAATACCACAGCATGTACAAAATCCTCATCTAATCTGAGCTTTGATTATCATTGATTGACTTTTTAGTAAATCTAATTGTCGGGCAAGGATGGAAATGATGCGCTCATACACTATGTTTTATACATATCCGGGTTTCTTAGACAGTACAGACCACGTGCTTTGACAAATATTTACACCATAACAGAGCCCACTCTTATGCGGAGGAATCTGTTTCTTACAGAAGCCAACTCTTTTACACACACACAATTGAACAATCGTGATATAAAGTGCATCTAAAAATATAAGCACACCTAACCGGCTCAGATCTGGCAGAACCTGATGGACCAGACTGGGAGCCCTTTAAACTTGATGTCTTCACAGATATGCACCAGAGCGGACAAGTGGTGTTTCAACACTGACACTGCAGATAAAAAAAAGAGAAAAGCTAGATGGAGAACACAAAGTGTGTAAAGAAACTGGTGGTGGTGGTGAGGGGGTTAAATTCAACTTGTGTGTAGACAGCTGAACCTAAATCCCAGATACACAACACCCCCAATCCTTCTTCTTGTCCTCCTCTCTCATCCCCCACCCCTTCCTTTGCGGCTGTGCCGAGCAGGAACATGAAGCAAAGGCTGTGACAATATGAAGCCGGTTGAGAGCTCAAGGACCAGAAACGCGTACTTACGTGGTCCTAAATGTCCAGACACAGCAGAAAGCAGAAGACACGATGATAAGGAGCATGTGAATTGCTTGCCGGCAGAGCAGCACACGAGCAAATCTGGCCTGGTTGGGTTGTATTCCTTTTTATTCTTTCCAGCCTGTGCACCGCACAGACAGTCCAAGCACTGAGATACACATGCATGCATTCACACACGCACACACAATCAGCCGCACACAAACACACCTCCCCCCTTGCGCAGCACACGCGTTTCTCATTCTCTTTGCCTCTTCTTATGGCCGATGCTTTCTGTTCTCTCCTTTTTCCTTTCTCATTATCTCTGTCTGCTCCTCCCTTCCCTTTTTCAATATCCTCTTTCTTTCTCTCAGCTACACATGCAGTCGGCGTTTTAAGAGCCCCCACCTTCCCCCCTCTCTCTCTCTCTCTCCCTCCCTCCCTCCCTTCATTCCCCTCCCTCTCGTGCAGCCTCTCCCTCCATCTCCTCTCCTCTCTCTCTTCTGTGTGTGCAGAGCGAGAGGCCATTATCTGAGCCACAGCGGGCACGTACGATGGAATGGAGGAGTGTGCAGTGAGCAGAAACACAGAGAGCTGTGGGGAATCGTCACTAGTAGTGGCAGCCTAGGAAACAGCAGTGCAGCAGGGCTCTTACCAATGAGAAAACCTCTCTCTGTTTCAATCAACACCCTTCAACACTCCTTGTTTTATCGCATTAGATGATGCATATAAGACAATGTAATGCGGTTTGTTTATCCTCAAATGCCAGGTATTTTCAATTTCGGCTTGGCAGAGCTTTTCTGCTTCCCAGTGCTGAGGCGACCAGAGGCTGCCAAGCAAATAGACAATCTCAACTCACAACGGCGTCAACAGGAAAAGGAAAAAGGAGTAAGGAAAAGAAACATTAAGTTGCTTGTTTATGTCTTCGGCATCCGGCAGCGGGTTTTCCTTGCGGAGATTCTGATCCATGTTTGAGTGTCTGGTTTCGACTCAGCCCTGGGCCAAAGAAGAAGTGAACGATGATGGTTCTCCATTTGCTTGTCCTTATCCATATTCATGTTTATGATGCCCATTTTTTGCTTGAGATTTACACCTGTAGCTGACAATAGGTCCTCTAGCAGAAAGAAGAAAGAGGAAGCTGGCTTGCTGATTGTTTTCTCTTGCTCTCTCCGGCCCTTCTTTCCAGATCCAAAGGACACTAATGAGGTTTCTAACTGAACGAAGATAGGGCATGCTCGATAGATCATCCTCCACCAAAAGTCCATACTGTGTAGTCATTCACTCGAAAAAGGAAAGAGGAAGAAAAAATGATGGCAATGTTATTATGAAAATGATGTAAGAACAATACAGCTCTGCTGGGCAATGAAGAGGGAAGAGTGGATGACAATTCGATATCCAGAAGCAGGTCGATTACGATGAAGAAAAAGGAATAGAAGTGATAGG
>JAPQRN010000027.1:11180318-11194526 GCA_037367275.1 Coranthus polyacanthus
CTGACAAGAGGGACGATTAACAGATAGGTATCTGTTAATGAAGAACACAGAATCAAAACAGAGTCACTCAGTTATTCATCTGACTGATTCTGAAGGAAGGATGATGAAAAAAACAAGGCTCAAACAGCAAGATGATCGGCAAGTTGCTGCCGATGAAGACAGCAGCCACAAGTAATCAAACCATTACTGTTCGCTGAGGACACAAGACTTTGCTGTCCTTTCCTGTCCACCGTCCTACAGTACGATAATGTCCTTTTTGTTGTTGTCTCCTCACCATTGTTCTGCCTTGATGTCACTGTCATCATCATCATCATCATCAACGTCGTCATGATCGCTGAATGTTCCTCTCGCCTACTTGCTGGTTGACCGGCCTTGTGGTGCCTCTTCTCTTCAACATTTGTGGAGTTTTGGAGCAGATTTGACCAAGAGGAGGAGGGGGAACATGGCCGTCTCCTCCATGCAGATCGCTCTCAGCTCTCTTATATTACTGAGCATGTGCCGGCTACACTGCGCTATGGCAGGATTAACTTCAGTAGCCTTTCTCAGCTTCTCACACTCCAGCTTTCTCTGTTTCTCTTAGTCTCTCATTTTCTCAATCTGCCCCTGCGTCCCTCTCTCGATGTGTATCTGTTTTGTTTCCTGAGCCTTTCTTACGTCTACAATAGCTTATTGCATTACCGTTCCAACACTTTCTGACGCACCCGCTCTCTGGCGTTGTAAATTGTACACTGTCTGTCTCTCTTTTGCCACACATATTCGTATATACACACACAGATGAGAGTCAATCCCAAAGAGAAACACAGCGCAGCCTAAGCTGTCTAAGGGAAGGAGAGAAGAAATAGAGCATTAGGTCACATGATCGGGGACTGCCAATGAGTGAGAGGGAGAGCAGTGAGCAAGAGAGGTAGGAAACATGTGGCGATGACGTAGCTGCATCGTCATCAGTGTCTCCCACCAGGACGCCTGCCTCCACCGCTGGGTGGGCACACATGTCATCTGACACATGCCCACTCTCTATCACCAACATCACACACCAACGGACACTCGAAAACACGCTCTTTCACTCCGTCGGATGACTTGTGCTCGCACACTCCCCCAGCTGCAATGACACAGCGTTCTACCTCAAGACTCGACTTAACCCCCGAATCACATGCTCTCTATGCACAGTTCCTCATTTTACACCACGGAACGTGTTCTCCATACTAACTCTGTGCTCCCATTTATAAAGAGTTGGACTTTTCAGTGGAAAAAAATTAAGTGACACAGACTTAACATCACGTGCCAAAACAAAGTCAACTTCGATAAGCTAAAAGACCTTGAAGACCACCCGTCGTCACGAGTGGAAATGTTGAACATGAACTTCAAGGAAACCAGAACAGAAACATAAACTGAACGTGTGGCCAGAATGAAGTAACCCATTCACACATCAACTCTGACTAAGTTTGTCTGTGACACGGGCACTGTTGAGAAAAAGATCTGAACTACAGTTTGACCTAAACATCATCATAGAGGAAGTAATCCCCACTATAGCAAATTCAGCTGTTTCCAATACATACACATGGATTATTTTAATCAATTTACTTTAATGGGTTCAAAAAAAGAGCTCACAAGACTTCATTCAAGCACGTGTTATTTGATGAGTCAAAACCAGCAACATATACAGGTGCCATTTCACATAAATATGCTTTTCATTTCTGCTGTTTACAACAATCATGCTTTATCTCCATGATTTCCAAGAACTATCCTGGGAAAGGAAACCTAACAAGGTCATAAATCGTCTTCTTTGTGTGCCCTAAAGAGATGTAATTCCATGATACTGCCATTCAGGTTTGCCCCAGAAAACTGTTCTGAAATCACAATGGTTTACTTCTCCAGTAGACAAGATGACAGATCACCTTACAACTGAAGGGTATATGGTTTGTAGCCTAGTTCTACTTACACTGAGTTGAATTCACAAAAAAATGGGACCTCACAAATTGGTAACCATAACAAGAATCCATATGCCTAACTTTTTCAGTGAAAATGAAATGGAACACTTGAGTATGTTGCCACACTTACGGTAAACCTGCTGTAACCCGGCATGGAGGGAGGAAAAGGTACGTCTCCAATTCTCACGTTGATCACTTCATCTAACAACCTCGTCAAATTTCATCAAAATGAGCTGTTTCACGCCCTCTGCTACCTCTCGCTCGTTTCTCTCTCTACCTCCATCTCTCTCACTTCTCTGTTTCCCTTGCTCACTGTTTCTCAGCAGCGCAGCAAAAGGTCCTGTTTGTAGGAGGGATGACTGACAACAAAACTCTATCCTCAGCAGTGTGTGTTGGGTTGGCTTGCATATGACTAAGCCTGAGTCATTTCTTCTCAGTCCTTTCTTCTCAACAAAGTCCTAACATAAAACCCTTGCAAACAAAATGCACTTCTTCAATTTTTACAGGTCTGTATGCATCTCAGTCAGAGTTAATATAGTTTTGAAATTTCCATCCGTTTTTATTTTTATTTAGTCTTTCAGTTTCAGTTTTCATATTTTCAGGTATTATGAGGAAAGCCTTCATTTACAGAAGCTGGAAAAGGTTGGATGAAAGAATGCATGAAATCAAAATCAAATATCAAAAATGATTTATGAAACCAATGTAATATATTATTATTAAGGGATCCATCTTGTTTTTTTTACGGTTTGCTCATTGTAGTTCTTTAGTTTTGTTGTCTTTGATAATTGTCATTTTTATTTCAGTTCACAAAATAATTTTTTCACTTTTATTTTTACTCTTAGTTTTTATTACGATAACCTAAACACAGTATGATACAAATTGTCACAAGTGTGTCACTGATCATCTTTTCAATTTCTTATTGTTAAAGATAAAAATGTCCTTTACTTTTTTGCTTACAAAACATGGTGGCATCTAGCAACCATTAAAGAATTCACATGACTGTGAGCATCACATTTAGATCCTTGCCCCTCCTCTCATCCCTTCCTGTCAGCTGACTCCACCTCCCTTCAACCGCTACTGCCATTTACCACCATACACCCCCACTCCGACCCACATTGCCCTGCAGTCTAATGGCATCAAGGTCATCTGATCTGACACACACAGTGACTCTCTCTCCTTCCCCCTCTCTTCCTTTCTGCCCTCTGTCTCTCTACCTTTCACTTTCTGTCTTTGTTTCTGCCTCAAACAGACAAACCTGTTTCATATCATGTGCATACAGAAGGTCAGAAATGCTACAGGCTCCTGCAGACACATTCAGGGAAACATATGAGGCACACTTTAACGATCCTTTCTCCCTCTGCATACACATGCTAGTATGCATACAGTATTGGACTGTTCACTGAGGGTCACTGGGTTTATTGGTGGGTGGGACAAGAGGCTACAGAGCTGCATAGAACACAGTACAGTTGTTTTTTTCAGAGCAACACAAAGTGTTTGACCCTGGTTAAGCAAATAAGGCACAAAGTTAACTGAAATCTCTCATTACATTTAGTTTATTACTTTGTTACTTGCTTGTTTCTGTGAATAAGCCAGGGAAAAAATGTGTTTTCAAAAAAACATGGATGATAAAATGACTGGAAGTGTCTTTCAGTTCAAAATATATTATGATAATTCCTATCTGTAAAGATGTGTAAACATATGTAGTTTGTATATATATATATATATATATATGCAGTGTATCTTTCCATCTGTCTATAATGAGTAACAGACTGTTAACATATTGTTCACATTTAGGACATCACCTTGTTGTGTTAGCCTAGCATCTGTCTGTCTGGTTGTATTATTTCTTTGCTTCTACCTTCATTGCCATCTGCCCCCCACCCCCTCTCACTCTGCGACCTGCTCCCAAGCAGGACGGTGTTAGGTTCAGGGTGTGTTTGGGTGTGGATTGTAGTATAGAGTGTAGGGTATCCAGTCTGAGTCATACCTCCTGACATTCGGCACGTGCAAGTCAGCACGAACTGCACAGCTGGGGAAGGCCTACCCCTCCTTCATACTCCTCACAAAGAAAAGGAGGAGTGGTTGGAAAGGGAGGAGAGTAAAAATGGAAAGGTGGTGCTGGGTGGGGGATGTCGGGCAGGGTGGAGCCGGCAAAAAATAATGACAAGGGAGGAGGAGGAGGAGTAAGAGCAGGGGAGGAGGGCTCTGTTTTTAAAAGGCAGCCCTTTGTGCTTGGCGATTGGAACGTAAAAAGAAAAAAGAAAGGTAACCAAAGCATGTTACAAATTTGGGGGCCTGAGACAAGGATAACAAGTAACAGAAAAGAGGAAAATGCATTGTACATGACCGAGCTAAAAGGAACATTGTGTACTACTACCTGCCAGGGTGATACGTGCCAAGTCGTGCCATGAAAATGTAAAATAGTGTAACCATCATCGACCATTACAACTGCTTTAGGACAATTTCTGCCAGGTGAATGATTAGGTAAAACATTTTTGGGACAGTATTTTAGGATTAAATAAAAATCTGCTCTGATTTAAGAGAGAAAAACAAACCTTCCACAGCCTGCACAGTGGCTGGTTGCCAGCCTTGTTTCTCTCAGGACTTGGGCTAAGATTAGCTTCCCATATGTTCAAGTCAGGCGTAGCCTGGCTTAAAGGGCCAGTACTCTGCTGTGATAATGCATTAGACTGTACACTATAAAACTATGTAGTGCTTCATACACACTAAATTATCCTAAATTTTTATCATGAAGTTCAAAATAACTACAATTCATAGGGATGGCAGCTCCATTCCATCTGCTCAGAAGATGAGGGGTGGATGATGTTTTTTTTAAGTTTGAGTGCACCAAGATAATCCCATGCATTTCTGTGTTACCCCCCATTTTATTTCTTATTTAAGCCTAGACATAGGTTCTCATCAGTACAATCCTCCTCACCATTTGGAGACACCAGCCACTGAATTCACAAACATTGTTGCTATTTATTACTTCAGAAATGAATGCTTTCATATGCGTGCTTCAGTAGTGTGTGTGATAAAAACTCAAACAGCTGTGGCGCTGTGTTACATAAAACCTGGCGGTGTCTGGCAGCAGTGGGATTCAGGATTGTATAAACTGTGTGCCCACTGGGAGCAGCAGAGCAGCTGCCAGAGAGGTGAGAATTAAAGAGCTCAAGCAACAGCTGAGGACTCCTCCCCATTCTCTTTCCATTCATTTTTTATTAACTGCGGCACCAGACGACTGACAACCTCCCTCCAACATCAAACACACATACCATCATTGATTCCATTAAGCCTCCATCCAAAACTTATCGTGCGTACAAAGTATCGATCCACCACAAGACAGCGATCAGCTATGCACTATGCAGAAGGAAAAGGCATGAGGCCAGACAGACAATGCAGAGACCAATGTCTAATAACTGCCACTATTAACTGGGGATGTACCATGACAAAACTGCAGAGTTTAGCAAGTCTGTATCAATGAATGACTGCATGTAACTGACAATTCTAGTGTTGTATGTGAGGGTTTATGTATGATGTTGTCAAGTCCTTGTGGTGTCATTGACCAAACGGTTCTTTAGAGTGTAAAGTCTTGTCTTAAAGCAGGCTAGGTGACAACCACCAGCATGATTTCACTGCAGTTCAGAGGCTTACACTGGCAAACTGTGTGCACACATCAACTAATAGATTAGTCAAATGAAAACAAATCAGCAACAAACAAGCATTTCAGTGAATTTCAGTGACTCAAAATGACAAACATTTGCTCCAAATGTAACAATCTGAACAATTGTCTACTCTTTTTTTGTCTACCATACAATGAAACATCTTTCGGTTTTCAACTGTCGGTTGGTAAAGAAAGATGTCACTTTGTGCTATAGGCAACTACCAGGATCTTTTTTCACAGCTTTTTTATACAGTATTCAAATACTCAATCAATTTTGTGTACAAGACTGAAATCCAGTGGTAAATGTAGTCAGTCAGTTGATTTCAGAGTCAGAGAGTAATTCACTTTGAACCTCATTCAAATAACAATTACCATCTGGCTTATGTAACGTTTAGTGAGATTTTAAAATCACAGGATTATACGATTATAGAACAAGATGAATAAGATGTTTTATTCAACATAAATCATATTTGAGTTGTGATGATGACCAAAATCATCATGAAAACAACTTCAAGAGCAAAGAGGCAAGCGTCAAAACTGGCTGGTGTTTCATGTCGAGAGACAAATTGCTGACTGTAACTGCTGACTGAATGTCACACTTTTCCCACATTTAATTAACCATTAGGTGACTAGTTGCATGTCATGGCAGATGCATAACACAACTGCAGTCCTTTTCTGACTGAATGGAAACCTCACAGAGCAGAAAATACATCGAAAGCCAACGCTTATTGGAAGAGGTGATGTCAAACCCTCCACTTCCTGAGTCTGTACTACACTATATACCAAACCACTTACTACACAACACACACACATGTGGTGCTGGCTAGCAGGTCATGTGACAACCTTGGATGCCGGACTTGAGCTAAAATTAAAGCAATGATGTCATCAGACATTCAATGTTGCCACGGAAACTAGGTCAGTGTTAACCCTTTGCGAACAAGGCTGGGGATTCCACGCTAGGCTAAACATATGATTAACAAACATTCCATCTGCTGTCACGCTCTCAGAGGTTTGAGTGTTTCTACTCTGCTTTTTAATACCTTTTCACCGGTTTACTGTGTGATGTTAATCTTGTGTATTGAGAGGAAATCCTGTGTATGGGCGTGGAAAAAAAATCACGCGAATGCAGTCTGTTGGTGTGTTAACCTGTTGTGGTAACCTCAATTTTACTTCAGTCTTACATCCTGAACTACAGAGAAAACTATGAAGCAAACACTTCACGTAAAACTGATGATTAAATATAATTAAATAATTGTGCTGCCTGACAAAGTTTTATCCATGCCTGTCTTCAGACAGCTCTCACATTCCCACATTCTGGATGTTGTTTGGGCCCTGAAAATTCGTACTTATTTGAATGTCATCCTAAAAATAACATCCATCTTGTTGGGTGTAGACACAAATTGTGTTTGCGTAACCAAGGAACAGTTTGACAAGGAATGCAGATCTTCACGTAAAACACTCCACCGAGAGGAAGCATAGCAACAACGACCCTAATCAAGCAGGTGCATAGGGAAGACACAAAAGCAGAAAACACAACCTTGTTTAACATTTTTTCACAATCAGCAAGCTCAGTGATTCTTTGCCCACAAACCAGATGGCCAACCATACCTTGCAGATAGAGAGACAATCCACATATGGGCAGGGATTAGAGGTTCAGCTGCACATTACCCATTCAAACTGATAACCTATATCTCTACTCACTATATCGACAGCAGACAATGTACCGAACACTTTGAACGTTCTCAATTCATATCTCACACTTTCGCATGTCTAGTTTACAGCACTCAGGTGAAGCTATGCAGCTTTAGGGGCAAGTTCATCAAATGGCAAGTCTTATCAAAGCTTTCTTTCTTCTGTAAGAACATCAAAAGATTCCTATAACCCAATCATCTTTTGCACAAGACAGCAGCTTGTTTGGTGCTCAATAAATCCTTACTCTCAGAAATCTCGCCGCTCAAACTTCCACATAAACACACAAGCGTGCCCCGACTCGGCAAGCTGTGGAACAGCAGCTCTAACCGGCACACGCCACAGGTTACTACGCCGACAATCAAACACGTACGCATGCGTGACCCACTAACTTTTACTCCCTTTACCTCATTTGACTCCAGAACCTAGGAGAAGAAGGACGGCCCCCCTGGCTCCTGAGCCAGAGCGTAGGGTTCCTCCTCCTCCCTCCTCCTCTCGCTGGTCTCTTGTATCTACACATGCCTGGCTCTGGCACCAATCAGCGGGCAGCGTGGGACGCTTTAAACTGAGGATGCCGCCACTTCATCACTAAAGCGCTCAGCTCACCGCGGCTTGGAGATAAAGCCGAAATAGATGTTTTAATATCGTCTGAAAGGGGCAACGCGCCTCGAAAGACGGATGCTCAAAGATGTCTAACGCACCTTTATTCCAACCCGCGATGATATCAAGGCTAACATAATGAGCTTGTGTGTTCGCCAGTGAGAGCATCACATATGGAAATGACATCCTTGAGACACAGCGGTGACAATCACAGCTTTTTCTGGAATGTCGGTACATTGCACGGACCAGTTTTTAGAAATACTCTTTACTGAGGCATATATATGGTACAAATGCAAAATAAAAACACAATTGCATTCGGAAAAAAGCACATGCTAAAACAAACAAACAAACAAACAAACAGATAACAGACATTTAGTGGGACTCTTGTGCCCAGATTGACACCTCACAAGTGTCTCATTATACCGCTGAATAAACATCTGAGAGTCAAAGTGACATGAACAGGTAGAGAATACACAGCACAGAAACAAACTCAGTATCCTCTCTTACCTCTGCTGCCAGTTTAGGGTTTCCCAAGCAGCTTTGACTGTTGTCTTCAAAATATTCCACCTTTACAGTGATTCAACAGAGCATGGGAGGAGGGGGTGAGAAGAAGACAGAGAGAGAGAGAGAAGGGAGGGGGAGAGAATAACAATCAATGAAATAATGCGACAAGGGCCTGTTCAGAAAGATTCATCAATAATGACAGTAGGACCACCAGTCACAACATGCATGCAATTCTACACACAATTTCCTTATCATTTTAGTCATCCTCAGAAACCATCCAAAAGCAAATCTTGTCTCTTTGGTTTGTGCTCAAAGTAAGCCGGCACTTCCCTCTACTGCTGGGACAGAGAATCAAAGACGGCAAAGCGAGGATTCAATTTCAATCATAGAATTATGTAATGTCTGTATCCTGACCTGGCGCAGGCTTACTAATGTATGTGTGTATTAGACCATCCAGTTTTTAACAGGAAAATTGACAATACATGTATAAGTGTCAGTGGATAAGTGAAATACATAGAAGTGGTCCATCAAAGCAGGGCTGGTTAGTGTAAAACAATAGCATGTTCTTATTTGGCACAGCGTGTCCCCCTTGTCTACATGGCCCTGGCTGTCTCAATGTTAAATGATGTGTTTTGTCTCGAGCTGCTCCCCCAATCCCGCCAACCTCCTCTATCTCCCCCTTCCTTCCAACCCTCTAATCCTCCACCTACCCACCTATCAATCCTAAAATAGTCTGGACTCTTTGGTAATGAATATTTACCCTCCAAGCCTCTGAGCTGCCTTGGTTTGTATTCCTCCGTCCGGTGGCCAAATCCCCATCAGAAGACTCCGGCTCCCTCTCGTCTTCACCTCTATCCCTTTCCTCTCTCTCTCTCTTTTTCTTTCTCTCTCTCTCTCTCTCTCTCTCTCTGTCTCTCTCTCCACTCTTCTTTCTCAGTCTCTTTCTCTCTCGTCTGTGTTCCAGCAGCCCATTCAGGAAGCCATCTTGTGTTTTTAATCTGCTTTTACATGAGCCCTCGTACGCACGTTCTCTCTCTCTCTCTCCCTCTCTCTCTGTGTCGCTCTATCTCGCTTGCTCTCCTGCTCTACCCCCTCCCTCACTCCTGCTAGTCTACCGCACACACGCTCGCACACACACACGCAAGGGGGATTTTTTTTTCTCTCTCTCTGATCGCTATCATTGCCGTGCTACATAGATCCTTCCTCTCGCTCGCTCCGTTTATTTTCACTCCCCTTCTGCATACATGATGTGAATGCCCTCTCACCCATCCATCGGCTCCCCTCCCCCCTCTGGCTCTCTCTTTAAACATACACACTCACGGGCAAATGTACACACACATGCAAACACACACAGAGCTCGCCGGAGAGACGTCACGCTAGAGATAGCACACAAAGGCACTACGTCCACCAATCAGAGGCGGCGCTGGGCTCTGCTGCTAGGGTGAAATTGAAGGAGAGCAAGCGAGGCCGGCGAAAGAGAGAAACGGAGAGAGAGAGAGAGAGAGAGAGAGAGAGCAAGAGAGAGAGAGAGAGAGAGGAATTGGAGCTAGTAAAAAAGGGGAAAAGAGGAGGTTAAAAAAGAAAAAGGGTCTTTGCGTTTGAGTGTGTGTGTGTGTGCAGCACCATAAAAGAGAGGCTGACAAAAAGAGACAGAGTGAAGGTAGATGGGAGGTGTGTGCGTGCGTGGGGGGGATGGGTCCTCTCTATGCCTGTCAATTATCTCCTCGAACTCGCCTTCCCTAAACAATGCCTCTGGTATGTGGTATCACTGAGCACCATCTGTGTCAGGGCTGCCTGCAATAACTGGACTGGACTGCACAGTTCATGAGCACACACACACACATACACACACACATACACACACACACACACACACACACACACACACACACACATTCATTCACTCATTCAAGCAGCTACACAACCCTGTGACAGGCAAAATGCACAGTTACACAGCAAAGAGCAACACGCTGACTCAATGCAACTGAAAGACAAAAACTGAGCTCAGGTTAAGAGAAGAAATCATAAAAAATCTGCAATCTACAGCGTTCCTGAAGGAAAGCACGATCTAAACCTTTTAAGGAAAAGGCTTTACAAAGTCTTTGTGAGAATGACTTGTGTCCATAATGTTTACATTCTAAATGCGAAAGACCATCCCTGGCTTGCACCTTTTTAGACCAGAATTCAGCGCACATTCTTGCCAGATTGCTGAACACTACCACAAAAGCCAATGGGAAATGGGTTTTGTCCAAAGCGACACCTGAGTACACTATCTAATGAAAGCATCTTAAATCATCTTAAGCTGAACAAAAAAACGCAGCGCAGCACAGCATAGCATACTGTTAAGATATGAAAAGCTGCAAGGACGCGCCAGAGTGAAAAGGGCTGCTGAATTTGGAACCGCCGAAAGACAGGACGAAGTCAGCGAAAGTTCACGCAGGCTGGTGAGGACACGGCAGATCGAGACGAAACAGACAGACAGCGAGAGGCAGACAGAGACACAGAAAAAGAGAGGCAATCAAAAAGAGAGGGAGCTGAAGTGTGGCGTGGTGAGGCGAGGCAGCCACACAATGACACAGCATTTGTAGTGTCTGTCTGAAGCTCTCATACGGCATAGGAAATCCCCTCTGCTGACGTCAGACGGGCCACGTGTGTGTATGAATGTGTGTGTGTTTATGTGTGAGCAGAGGCGTGTTTGTAGTAAGCTTGGACAGCGTGAGCGACTGTGTAGCTTCAGCGTGCTTCGTTACAGGTGGCCGGGGAAGTGGTGTGCCTTAAAACGGCAGTTGTACTAAAAGTGTTATCGCAGAACAAACTAAAGCTGTTGTTGAAGGAGAAGTAAATTAATAACTGTAGGTGTAACGGTAATACTGGTCTTAGATTTAAATACAATCGTTATTCCCCCAACTGTCAGACTTTCACCATCTTTAACAAACATCCACTTTCAAACACAATAAGGCTACGTTCATATGTGACTCAGGTCTGTGTGACAGTGTAACCAGCACAAATCACATGGAATGTGATCTATCCAGTACTGATTTGGGCCACTTCCACATGTGACTTTAGATTGACATTCATCACAGTTCTGTGCCGGAGGGTGTCACTCTGAGAATACAAACATGGAAAGCAGTTGCGATGGAGGTAGTGAGGTGTTAGACCTTATATGAGTATATAAGTATTTGGGATGACACTTTTTTACAAGCAAAACTTTAAGGGACATATGGTAAGTCATCCATGTTTGAAAGAATATAGAAAGAAATAGCCGAACAGGGCCTTTAGTGTTGTTCTTCTGGCAGCGTGGGCCAGCTTACGGCCGTGACCAGTTCAAAATAATGTCAACAGCCAAACAAAAAAACAGGATCTGAATTTGCAGTGTGAACGTAGCCTTACGATAACATATGTCTAATTGTGAGGAAAACTCTAATGCACCCTAAGCACGTTATTGACAGTACCGTTCATAATTTCTAAAAGTATGTACGTTTCATAAAGTCTCTATGTTAATGTAAAGGTTCGTAAGTAAAATTCAGATTTTATAGTCATGAAACACACTGGCATTTAGTCGGTGAAGCTGTACATTTACAGGTAGAAGACCATTTCTCGTTTTGCAATGAGAAGTTGCATGAGTAGGTGTCAGAGAAGAAGATGGAGGATGTGATGTGGTTACCAGGCAATAAAGGACTCAGCTGCTGCATCAGTATAGAGGTCACACACCAGAGATGGAGAGATTGTGGGAGAAGGATATTGATTGAAGGACACTTGGTTAACAGCTGCTTATGGAGTAAAGCTACACATGCTATACGTCTCCTGATGCTCCTGCTCATCTTCACCATCTTTTATGAACAGTGAACTGATATTGGTGTTTTAAAACGAGGTTGTTATGATTGATTATGATTACATATCAGTAATGAGTCTTTGGCTTAGAGCCACACAAAAAAGGTCCATTAATGCCAATGCCATAAAAAATCTAATATTGTGATTCATACAATGGGCTGTTTTCCTTATAACTCACTTAAATTTGACATCCCAATCATATTTATGCAAATTAATATTTACTATTCGTTATTAATTAATAAAGAGACAAACATAAAGATCACGTATCTGCTGTAGCAGAATGGTTATTAATTATTGGTATTGTATGACTGTAGGGCTAAACAGATGTACTGAAACTAATTGTATCTATATTCCCTTCAGGTTGAAGGTAGATTCACATTTTATTCATTGATTAGATACAGCGCAAATTGTAATTACTGCAGAACCAGAAAAATCCGTCCCTAGATTTCTCAAATACTGTATACTAAGAACATGCAACTATACATTTCTGAAATGTTGGTGATTATCTAAAGCAGTACAATTAATTAGATTTTAAGAAGGTGACCTAAGGTGACCAATGACAGTACAGACAGATGATTATGATTTATACAAAGGGTAAACCGAGCTTGAAAATCTGAAAGGCCACTTCTAGCAAGGAGTGAGAGCGTCACAGCAAGTCAGACAACTGTGTCCTTACAACATCCATACTGTAGACAGATGCGGTGAAAAACTAAAGATGATGAATGATGGAAGAGTTTCCACGCAGGTCAGGGTTTGTAAACTACTATTACCCCTCAACAACAAAAGATTTATGTTAGAATGAACGTGGGAAATACTTGTAATGACAGTTAAATCCCGTGTGTTGCTAGTTTTTACTTTGAAAAGACATGACAGGCCTGAACAGTGCTATTAAAAGCTCAGCCTGTCATAATTATTACATAACTGCAATATTGCAATTATTTGAAACAATCATGATTATTTTAGGTAATTGTGATAATCATCTCCATTCACCTGTATAAGAACAGTTGGGTGAAAATAACATGTTTTATCATTACTTCCACATTGTTTACCATCATTTGACTGGTGCTCTTTTAATGCCATTCTTCTTCTGCTAAATGGAGATGTTCTGGAGAACATGGGTCGCAGCAGTTTATTTATTTATTTTAGTCATGTCATGTCATGTTCAATTTTTATTAACAAAAGCAAACAGAAATATAATTCATTCCATATGCGCATAATTAAACTATTACTAGACTTATACTACAGTGGAAGCATAAAGTTCACAGACAATAATACTGTTAGTCACAATTATTTCTATGGCAATTAATCATCCACTCGTACTGAAAGCCATGGTTTCCTGATTGTGGCTAAATAAACGTTTCCTTGAGACTTTAAAGGATCTCAGAAACTGACATGACCTTCTAATGTATGACTTATCTAGACCTCTTAAACTGCTTGGAGGTGGAAACATGTTATAATATATGTGGAAATTACTGTACTATCGGTTTGTTTATTTGAACTGAGGGTTGAAAGGTATGAGGGCAGTATGTTGTACACACTGTGAAGCCCTTTGGCGCAAATTTGTGATTCAAGATATTGGTTTTTATCAGTAAAATTGACTTGACTTCATTTGGCTATTCTTTTTTTTTTTTTTTTAAATATCTTGGACAAAAAGGTCCAAGTAAATGCTATCGTTATAAAAAGCATACGTCAAAGTGGCTTTGATATCAGCCAGGTATCACTGTGTTTACGTCAGTATTTTACTGATATGAGAAGCTATTAATCCAAAACGATTCTCATGAAAAAAGTTTGCACCAGTACTGGTCTATATGCTGTTAAAGAGGCTTCTGAACAAATTCTTATTAAAAGCATACATTGCTAAAAAAAAAAAGACAAATACTTTACCATGAAGATGAATGATACGAATAGATCCCAATCATATGACTATTATTATGAGCTTAAATTAGCATCATTCCACATATAATGGTAAATATTCTGTGTGGTCGTCATGTA
>JAPQRN010000027.1:11209116-11264857 GCA_037367275.1 Coranthus polyacanthus
CCCACTCACCCACTCACTCATTACATGTGGGTAACGAGGTCGAAGGTCTGCACTCTCAACATGTCGAGGCAACAGCGGCCCCAGCTGACAGAATCCGGGTATCTTCAGGTTCTTGCATTATGGGATGGAAGCATCTCTGGAAGTTGTGGCGGTGAGCATCGATAGATATGGGGCCACTTTATAATAAGGATACAAATCGTAATGCGAAACCAACGCTTGGCCGGTGTTGAATTAATGCAAGACGCGTCATGAATTCCTGAATTTCGTGGATGAGTCACTGTGGCTTCACACTTAGGCTACTTGATTATGTATTAAGGAATGTTAATTCAGTTAATTCATACTTTAATTACACATTAACATTAATTCATACATTAGCTGGATTCCACAAGTTGGAAGAAGAACAGTGTTTATTCTAATATAAAAAAAAACATATGAAGGTGTTTAAAAAGAACAAACTGGTCAGAGGCAAAACATTTACGTTACTGCATGACCCTGTGAACTACTACAAACCTACACAATAAACTGAAAAAGTACAAAATAAATCATTTGCTTCTCATGACCAGTTCTTTCCTTGAACTTAACGTTTTAACAATAGTACTGTTCTTACTTAGAGGCTGCGGAAATAGTGGAACCCAGTTGATTTGGAAAATTAATCAATTAACATTTGAAGCAACTGAAATAACACTTCTCCATTCATGCTCAAGCAAATGTGAAGTAGTCACATAAAGTCACAGTGTCTTGACCATTAGCTCATGGTGAGCAGCAGGAATTCATGAGGCATCTTGCATTAAATCACCACGATCATTACTTAATTCTGCGATTTATACGCTCCTTACCAAGTGTTCAAATCATAAATATCCAGGACCTGTCGTACATATTAAGACATGTAAGATATAAAGCCCAGGTGCACTTCATACGTGATTACTGATATCACTCGTATAACACATCAAATCTTTATTTTTACACCATTATCACACTCCATTGGAGGCTGTTTAACAAACACACAAACAAAATGCTGTAAACACAAAATGCAAACCTTCATTTCCTCTGGGGTGCCTGGCCATTACACCATAATACAGTTTAGCATCTTCTTAAGTTGGTAATACCGCATTTGTAGCAGCTACAAACCACCGTGCCAACTGTAGGAGGCCCGAATGTGTTGGTGGACTGATTTCCGCAGAGGCACGTATGCATCACATTCGCCCTCCTGCTGGTACATCCAGCTCAGCTGCCATGGTGACATAATGTTGTGTTTCTATGCAAAGTATATTCATGATTAAGATATTAAGATGTATACAGTTCATCTGGCTCCAGGTTTTGAGATGCAGTGAGCAGATCATTTGGAAATGGAAATAGGCCAGTTTTTAGTTGTTTTTTTTAAAAATTTGCTTTATATTCATTAGCATCATTTAGTCTCATTAAATCACTAGCTGACAGTAAACAGAATCAGGAAACATACTCAAGAATTTACCCCGGAATTTGGATCATAATTATCATCTGTTTTGATTAATAAATAACAATGAGTTGAATAAAAAGGGGACCGTGTGCCTGAAATTCTGACAAAAAAATGTTGGTAATAAATAGCTCATCTCTACACCCAGTTAGTTCACTTCCAGCAGAAGAGAAAGTCCATGATTGAGGACGGCTTCAGTGTCACATTCTGACGTTATGTTCCAGTGTTGTTGACAAAATCATCAAGTTATTACAACGAGAAAATAGACAAGGGCAAGGCGGGCAGAAAACAAACAAGTGACGGAAAATGAGTAACAAAAACTCACACAGGGTCTCGGGAAGGGGCAAAGAGGAAGTTAAAAAAAAATTAAATGGTTTCTGCTTTCTCTAGCAGAACACAACGGGGACTTTATCCTAAAAAGAACAGAAAAGGGAAAAACAAAGCATAATGTTCATCAATAGTTTAGGTGGACAGTAGGGGCTTAACTGTTATCATTGCACCGCAAAAAGCTCCAGGAACTGCCTCCAGTGTCTACAGTGCAGTAGTACCTCACAGTACCTCACAGTACCTCACAGTACTACTGCACTGTGAGGTAATTTACTTTAATGCAAAGGTCTTCTGAGTAGAGACAATGGTCATACTACATAACCCATGCATTCACAATTTAGTACTGCGGGAGCATTAGTTTGACATACTATTAGTCAAATGTCCAGTGTCAATATTGTTTTGCGTGTCAAACAGTGACTGACACACCTATATCCAGACAAACATACTGCTGATAATGAAATACTGTGTTGAAAAGAGGTGGACAGACCAGTTTCTCTGCTAAAGGAGCCTGAACTTAACCTGACTAGACCGGAGTTGGCGTTCATTTTTCAGGTAAATGTTTGGTTTTCATTGGACGCAAGATTCAAATTATCGGTGCAAAATGGTGCAAACATAACAGTATGTATCATTTAGCTGGTTTCCAAATCTGCAGATTCAGTCAAAGCTCCAACGTATTTACTGAATATCTGATCCTTCTTCTGCCTTCTCTGTGTGAAATGGTCCACTCTTAACTGCTACAAGGAGCCTCCAGTGTATGTAGGTAAAACCTGAAATGCATATACCAAGGGAATGTACCAACTCCCCTTCCCCCATCACATCACCCCTCAGTCCTGTGGTGGTTTGGTCCAGTTGTCTCAGAGCAGTAGTCTTTATGTCCGGACCTGGAACTTTCCAGCCTTCGTCATGTACTTGATGCCTTTGAAAGGTTTATACTTCTCGCCGTACATATCCAGGCGATTCACCTTCAGCCCTGATGAAGCAAAATATTACCAATACTGATTATCAGATATATTCCCTAAAATCCTTGACAGTGTGAAGCATGCTGGGAAAATTAATTATAATCACTCTATACAGGATCTCTGCAAGTTTCAACAGAAGAAGTCAAACCTTTGTAACCATTTCCATAATTTTTTTTAATACTCATATAATAACAGTCCTTTTTAATCATGACTTCTGACCCTCTAGAAGTGTGTGGAGGTGTATTTACCAGAGACCCTGCCCTCTGCCTCTATATTCTGTTTTCCTCTTGTTTTGTTGTGTTCAGGATGTCAGCCTTTCAACAGTGAGTTTGTACCTCCAGCCAATAACAGCAGCATGTGGTGTGTACGTGGGAAACATAATAACGAAGCAACTCAGGTTTATTTTGGTTTTCTCACCTCCTCACCTCTTCATCTACTTATCTACATCTGCCTGAGAGACAAAACTCTGGGCAAAGTGTGCACACACACACAGAAACCGCTCAACTTATCTCCTCTCTAACAGACATTATCACAGCAAACAGGAGGAAGTGCTTGCTTCATTTGTATTCCCTCGAGGACATTCCCATAGAGTTATGCAATGGTGTGGGTGTGTTTATTTGTGCTTTAGAACATAACCGTTGTGAAACAATTAGATAATAACATTTTATTTTTCTATTTCAACGCTCACTCTCCCCATTCAGTCTGTTGCCCTTTTAACCACCACTTATTCACCCTTGTTTGTTGAGGGCGTTTGAGTTTGACCAGTTCTGTTTACAAACAACAAACGAGAAATGTTACACGGTTACCTTTAAGACCATTATGGATACAATGTAAGACCTATTTCAAGTCCATACGGACAAAAAACATGAAAGATATGAAGGAAAATCCCATAATTACTTGCAAGGTAAACTAATCTATTCACATTTAACTGAACATGACTTCACAGAGCTGTGTATACACAAAAAATTGTGTGTGTATATTGGGTTGTTTGCTGGTGGCGTTTTACATTGGCTCTAAGCTTGTCTGACTTCCCATACGCTTGTAATGCCTTTATACCAAAAGATTCTAATTAGAGCATTTTCTTGCAGAAGGTGCAGTGAGCTTCAAATTTGTTGTTTTCAGCAGCCTTCAACCAAACACTAAATGTGCTGCTCTTGAGCCATATCTCAAGTAACTTTCACTTACCCATATCAGATCAAATTAATGTTAGCAGAAACAATTTTAACTTAGTGTATTACTTGTAGAAGTAGCTATTTTTTGGTGAGAGGAGATGCTATCTTAGCTCACACACCACATCATGACACACTAGCTGGGTGTGACGCAATAAATTGAGTTTCGATTAGTGGTTGGTTCCATGTTGGTTTTATAGTTTTTTATAGCACGATCAATACAGATTCTTCCCAAAAACACATTTAAAAGCTATGTTGTAAAAGTAATGCTAATGTCATAATCCAATTGTTTTTTTAGACATGTCAAAATTATATTTAAGGTATTTTGAGACATTGAAATTTCAAAAGGAACATGATGATGCATGTAAAACACCAAGTCAACAGCAATGTAAAACTGTACAGATGTGCATTTAGTAATGGTTTTCATATTCCTTCAGGGAATCACATCCTAAAATCATGGGACAAGTCTCTGAAATCATGTGAGAAAGTGCAATTCATTGTGTTTGGCACCATCTGGTGGTCGGCTTCTCACAATGCTCAGACTGGGAAGGTCAGGTGGTTATCAGCTGAGCTGACTTTGCAGTGAACGCTGCTGGTATGTGTTTAGCTTGAGATCAATTCAAATTTAAACTGGAAATTATGTTGATCAGGTAACAACACACTTAAACTGTTACTTTAACAGCCTGGTTGCTGTGTGGTACAACCTAAGCAAGAAAAGGTTACGATGAAATCTACCAAAAGACAACATGATGAGGGTGTGTGTGTGTACCTGAGATGGCCATCTGTTGGATCTTGAACTGAATGTTGATGGTGGGGTTCTCGTCGGGTTTAGAGGCCCCGGCCTGCAGGCTCATGGTGCCCTTCAGACTGGGGAGCTTCTGAGGGTTGATCTTTCCAACATCCCAAGACAACAACTAGTCAAAGCAAAAAAAAAAGTCACACCACACCACAGAATGATAGAAAAGCTGCGTCTTTAAAAGGTCCACTGTTAACACATAAAGTTCTATTTATACCATGTATATGTATATATTAAAGTCAAATACTTCTGTAATAGTGTTAACAAAAAAAAATAATATAGATTTGATTTTTCCTCACTTTTATGTGTGCTTCTCTGTGTCTCTGCCATAAACGGCTCATATTACACAAGGAGGCAAATGTCACCGCCCACTTTTCATCAGCAAATGTTCATATTTTCACAACTTTTATTTTAACACAGAGTTTATATAAACCTAAAAACCCAATAAAAGTGTATTTTCACAGTATGGGACCTTTAACTGTAAAGGTTATTTTTAAACAAGATTTTGTTATGACTGATGTTATCACATAATAAATGGCACAGGATGAGCTTTAGTGGCAGACATGAGCTGATTTGTTTTCAATGTCAAATAATAATTAAATTGATTAATTGAATATCAAGACCTGCGGGACTTGTCTTGTTTTAGGCACAGACACAATATTAAGGGTGTTGAGTACCTTTGTGACTGGGTCAAAGGTGTATGTTCCCTGGGAGGGGTTGAGGTTGGCGTTGAGGACGCCCCGGGGCAGCTGGCTGCTGACCAGGACCGACTCCACAGCCTTACCCATCGTCTGTTTGGGGCCCAGGGTCAAGTCAAAACGTCCCTGGGAGCTTCCCTCACGGAAGGTGATGTTGTGTTTTACATATACTGGGATGGCCACCAGGCTGGAGAAAAAGTAACATAGCAGACAACATGAGTCGATTACAGTCTTCAAACCACCTGACTTTCATAAGGTACATACAATATGTGCTGCCAACCATTTCACAAAAACGACTGCGTCTTTGCCACAGTGTGATATGAACAGAGCCTGAAATATAAAAAAAACACTAAATACTAACTTCTGAGAGCTGACGTGGTAGGAAAGTAACCGGAAGTTTCCATCGGGTGGGATAAAGGAGAGGATCCGCTCAGCTTCCCAGCGCTTGAACCGAACACATGGGTGGAAACTGACATCATCAAGCAGCCGAGGATTCTGCAAAAGGAAGCAAGAGGAACAGGATAATTTGGTGACAAGGAAAATAAAATCTCATTTCTTATACTAGAAAAAAACATCCCATTGCTTTGCTGATGGCCATTTAGGGTCCAGATGTCTGAACAATTTTGTTTTCAAATCTTGCGCTCCATCAAAGAGAGAAAGGAAACTTATCGATGAGGTCTGGTGGAGGACTTAAAATACCTATCCCAACAACACACTTTGGATTTGACTTCTTATTATGAATGTAATGACACATATTAGCACATATTCTCTTCTAATCTGATCATACAGGTCCACGTTTGGGGACAGTTTGTCCGCTTTTTGAATTTGCAATTGTAAAATGATGGAAGTTGTTATGGAAACACACCATAAATGAAAGTGTGAGGTCAGGCATGCCAGTCAGTTTCACACAGGCATCAATAACTCCCTGAATTTCTGCTGTGATGGTGGAGCCTGAAAGAGAAGGTAAGGGAAGAAAGTCACACAAAACCAGACTTTTTACTGATAATTGTAAAGTAAAGCTGCTGATAGCTTAAGTATAATATTGAGCTTTTTTAATCTGTTTTCTTTAGAAATTCAGACACTCTATGTGATCAGTAATACCTGATTTATCAATGATGGCATCGATCTCCTCCACCACATCAAAATAAGCTTCATTGTTGGTGTATTTGACCCCGGTGCGTCGCCATGGTACCACTGACAGCTGGCCTGTAGGGAGCTGTTCACCCACATTGGTGCTACCTGGAAAACATGCAATGAACAAATAACAAACCCAGTCACCGGTATACAACAATCGGATGTCTGTATTCAGACTGATGACTGATTTGTACAGTGAAATTATAAATTGGAGCACTTTGTTGTTAAATATCATTAATTGCAATATCCTTTACGTCGTGGTTGCATTTATCTGACAGTTGCCACAGACACAAAGACAATTTCTGAAAGGATAATAAATACAAATACCGATACAAATATCTAATTGTCCTCTAAATAGTGAAAATGTCTGGTTCATTTTATTTGAGGCACAGAGAGTGTACTGTACCTGTGATAGTGTTAACCATTGTGCGTAGGATAGTGGGCGGCTTGATAAGCTCTTTTAAGATGTTGGACTCTGTTGCCAATGGAAAGCCATTGTCCAGCATCTCCTCGAGTAGCTCATAGACCACTACTACATTGTCCTTGATAGCAGCTTCTGTACACACTCCAAAATAGTCCTGACAACAAAGAACACAGGGAGAGTATGGGTATTATAAACCAGGCTTAAAGCAGAGGAAATGAGCAGGGGACACATGAGAAATTCTGTATTTTAAGTGCAAGTAAACAAGAATGTAAGCGGACCTGGAATGTGTCAACGACTCTGTGTAGAAACTCGATGACAAAGAGCGGTGGCACCTCACTCTGGATGACGGCGACAAAGTAGATGCGATGCCTGAGCACACTGATAAGGTAGTGGTGCGGTGTGGGGATCACGGGTGGGACGTTCTCTGGCTCAGTGGCTCGTTCCTGGGCCTCAAAGAAGTAGTCACACACGGAGCGGCTGACCACGCTCTTCCAGTGCTTCTCCAGGAAAATGTCCCCTGAGGCATTAACTAGGAACAGGCTGTGGATCATTCTGGCTGCAGAGGCTAAAGACAAAAATACAAAGGATTTACAAAGCTGGTCATTGTCAGTTCACTTGTTGAGATTTTTGGTAAGCTTGTAAAAGAAAAATACACAGAGTCTATTGAAAATGCAATTCTGAACGTCTTCAATAATAAAGAACTGTTATAAAATAAAGTGAAACAAATCAATACACACAGACATAATGAACCTAATTAACACCAAGGCTTAAACCACTTACAATAAGGCTTAATTATATTGCATCATTAGTTATACCAGATTCTGATAGGGGCCTAAACTTTAAATAAATGTCAGTCCAAGACTGCTCTGTCTGGGTTCCTTAAAGCCTCCAGTGATACTTGTGGTGCAGTTCCAGGCCTACGAGCCATTCCTTCTCTCACATGATGGATTTCTTAAAGACAAATTTCACGCTCTGAATAATGCATGAAGATGAGTTCCTCAGTATAAGAGAAGATGGCTGTGCATTGTATTAAATTTTTAATGGCCATAAATGAATCTCAAACTGTGTACTATACTGTATTATAAAGTTTTTAGAGATTCGGTGATAGAGAAAGTATTCATACTGGAGTAAAAGTAGCACTAACACAACACAAGAACAACACAAGATCCTGGGTGCTGCACCTAAGCCTTACAATAGCAGGGGAAAACATTAATACTATGACTATATCTGTGTGCAAAACTTTGGAAAAGCTAGAACAGATAATAAATAAAAAATATCTAGCAGGCTGAAAGGCAAAACCTGCTGATTTACATTCATTTGGTGTAAGTGACACCTTATAATGGTACGGAAAACCCTGCATGTAATGGAAATACTCAAGTCAAGTACAAGTACCTCAAAATTGTATTTGTAGTAAGATGTAATGCTTGAGTAAATGTCCTTAGTTACACTGACCACTGCACAGACGCTATTGAAGATGGGAAAACGTATGTATTGAAAAACACAACGAGAGCAGGTCCTTTAAAATAAAAGGTGAATACAATGATTGTGTAAAGTTATAGCACAGACGTCTAAATATTTCTATTTCTAAAGAAGTCTTGCATATTGTCTACAAATGAAGACAGTGTGCATGAGGGTCAGTTTAAGTTGCACTAAGTACCAAGACCTATGATAACGGTAACACTATATAGATATATTTTTTAAAAAACCCCAATTCAACAGCTCAACAGGCAACTTCATTTGATCCAATTTTAACAACTACTTTCAGTTAACTTACGGCGAATGGGAAATATGACACCGGAACAGTAATTAAATATGCGGCTAAGCTATCGAGTTCGGTTACAGCTACAACTGGAAGCTAAAGGGACCTGAGGAAATTACACACACCCGCTGTAAAAGACATTTAAGTGAACTGCTAGCTAGCTATAACGCAGAGCAGATACAGGCCTCCGCGGTTCATACAAATAGATGCTCCTCCATCAGTCCCACCTCCTCAGTCTCATGACAGAGGAAAAGCCCCGTCACCCAGTACGTGGATGAAGATACGTGAAAAATAACGTTACGGCTCCGTCTGGACGTTTATCATTTCCCATGACAGTCGTTTATTAATTACAACTTACTCACCGAAGACAATTTATACGCTTTCGTCTCGCCTTTCGCCTTTTTTCCAGTGAAAGATTAAGCAGCCGTCGTACCTTCCCGTTAGGTGGAGCAGATCCTGATGTGAGACAGCGCAAAGGAGCACGGCGAGCCAATCGGAAGCCGAGGAGACTGTTAAATCCCGCCCACCGAATTTAATGATAGGTCGATAATACGGAAGCTGCTGGGTCGTGTTTTAATTTTGATTGGGCGGTAGAGAAAAAGCTACAGTAAACACCAGTAAAACGGCCCGATGATTGGCCTTGAGATGTAGTTCGTCTGACATTTTGTTTCCAGTATCAGATTTCATCTTGTGGAGTTATTCTCCATTCAAACAACATAGGGAGACGGCTTATATAAAACTTTAGTACAGCAATACCGCAGTGCATGTAGATTTAAGTGTTTGTGCAACATGAAATGTATTTTATGTACTTTTTAAAAACAGAAATAGCGAGTCCAGTTTTTTATTTGTAAAACTGAGGCTGTAAGGACTTTGAAAAGGCAAATAACAATACAACATAGACATTATACAGTGGTGGAAAAATAATGAATTAGCCAACTTTTACTGTACTTCAGTAGAAATTTGACATGCTTGTGTACTTACTCCTGTCCAGTAAAATCCACATATCTCCAAATGTGTTGATTTTGAATGTCTGTGATAAACTAAAGGATTAAGTGGTCGTTTACGGGTTGAGAAAAGTCTCCTCCTTTTCAAGCTAAAGAAATAAACTCTTTAAAAACCCTCTTTGCTGGAAAATGTATTGTCACAAAGCTGAGGGCTGTTTTTTTCAGCTCATGAAAAGGTGACTTTTATCGAGACGTGTGGTTCTCACAAGGACAGCGACGCTACAAATGAGGATTTTATAGCATTACTGTAAATTAAACTACCCAACAGTAGATGAAGTAGGTCAAATGAGCAGCATACACCATTTAACTGAACAATGACTACTTGACAACAAAAAAAGTATTAATGCCACGCTGTGAGAATACTGCACTAGACGAAAAACGTCTGCGTTCAAAACCTTACATAAGAAAATGATCTGAATACTTATTCCACCACTATATGATGGACAATAAGATTAGGAAAACAGTAATGCTGGAGATTGTACGTGCACGTGAATACCAGTCACTCATGTCTTTTTGGTCATGTGTGAAAATACTTTTAAGCTGCAGAATCCCCCCGGGTTGTTTGGATTGTATACCTGGGATTAACGCCAGACAATGTAACTGAAAAGAAGGGCGTCTACCTCTTTAAAGTCGCAATACTTGCATGTAAAAAAGGTCACTGCAAGGAAGACAACGGCTGGACATGATGGAAGATACATATTCCATGGAAAAACTGACTTTATCTGAGGAATAAAGCAGGGGACCTTCGAACAAAGATGGAAGAAAGAGACTTGGTTCAAGGACAGGTGCCACCCTCTTCATATTTGAGGAAAAATAAAAACAGATTAGTTTAAACAGTGCAGCATCCCTCGTTTTTGTCATGTTGCTCTAATCACTACTTGTTAAAAGTTTAAAAACAGTAATGCGTGTCCAAACTGGTAAACTGGTGCTGTGTAGTTTGTACGGTGCATTCATTCACTCAAGAACATTTACCCTACTGCGTGTTTACTCGCATAGCCTTGTGATTAATAGTGATCCTAAAGAAACTGGACTTACCGTCCTTAACACTTCAAATGGCAAGATCAGCTCGTAAGTGTGCATGTATCTGTACTTCTCTACGAACGGAGGCATGTTGTCTTGAAATACACCCACCCAGTCTACACCACAGACATTCATGGAGGCAGCTGTTGAGGTCAAAAGTGACGAGGAGGTTGAAGCAGAGCCTCCGATTGGCCGTCTCTTCTGCTCTGTGGTTTACAGCTCTTATCAAGGACGTTTCAAAGCCATCAGCCCATCACAGAAGTTACACTGTTACTACATTGTTAGTAATAATCTGTTTTAATATTTGCACCCTATATTGTGTTTTTGAAAGCATTCCAAATAAATGCACAGGGTAATCTAAAGCTAAGATCTTAGTAAAAAGTATTGAGTCACATTTCATTTCATCCAGAAGAATCACATCCCTCAACATAGTGGCAGTTGTTCTACAGCGACATCTAGTGGCCACACGCTTTCAAAACAATCCCATAAGTGGCTGCCTTGAATGCCTCTGTGACGTTTGGTTTATATGGCGTAAAATCAGTCTCAGTTTGCAGAACACTTTTGACAATTAAATGAGTGTTTGCTACATCCACTGATTTGAAAACAAGATGTGACATCTGCTTCCATCACATGAATTTAGACTAATCACTAACATTTCAGCTCAGAATAATTACAAAAAAGAAACTGCACCATTTCTGCATTTTGTGTGAAACTATTTAGAAGTACTTACCAATTAAAATCAGTTCGATTTGTAGGGCACATCTGGGCTAATCAGTAACAAAAACATTCACGAGAGACATCTCTTCACAGCTCGACCTAGAGGGAACTGAGGTAACAACTAGACTTACCAAGTTTTACAAAGCTCAGGTGAAACATGAATGGCTCAACATAATTTATTTTCATTTTATGTTAAAATGTACAGAGTTCTTTGAAAGTACTTGCTAAGAAAGAAAAAAAAAAAAAAAACGAATAAATGGAAATACATACAGGGACAGAGTAGAGAGTTGAAGCTGCCGAGCGCATTTATCAACCTTCACTGCGCGCTCAGCGGTCACTCCTCTCTTTATTTTGCGCTCTCTCTTAGCATACAACGCAACATGTACAATTACAAAGGATACAAAAAGGGAAGCGATATAAACAGACAGAAATATACTGAGCTCATTTTTACATGCCTCTTAAATGTAAGGAAGTCATCCTATACACACACAAGAAGTAAAAAAAAGAAAAGAATGCCAAGTGACCTTTAGATATTTGTAGTCCTTTTGTTTAAAATAGCATTAATATACTACACAAAGATAGAAAAACTCTAGAGATGAGATGGAATGGAGAGGTTAAAGGCATCTTAAAGTCACTAAAAGTGAGTGGTAATTTTTTTAAATTTTGAATTTCTTAGTAATTATTACCCAAGAGGCGAGCTAAAAAATATGTATTGTTTTTTTTTTTCCTGAAACAGAAGTGAAAAAAATGACAGTACCAATATCAATGTCAGAATTTCCTTTTATATTATAGAAAAAACATTTTCTCTACAATTGGTTTTCTAAAGTCAAAAAGAGTCAGCTTGTGTCATAAAAGAAAGCTGCCCAGTCTGATAAAATTCAGAAAGAAACAAAACCAAAAAAATAAGTACAGAACAGAACAATACACACAAAAAAAGTATGCAATGTCAGGTCTGTAAGAAAATGAAAACTCCTCTTTTGACTTTGAATACTGGTACATGGAGAACCAACTTCACCCTTGTCATGTGAACAACATAACCAACAGGACCTCGAACACTTACTCAGCTCCGACCCTGCTTCTATACGAGTGTGGCTCAAAGTGAGGGCCAGACCACGCACTAGATCAGGCATTTAGGCACACCTTTTACAAAGGCTAACTGTCTACTGCCGTGTGTCTAGTCAATGGGAGTGCAGAATTTTGCAGGAAAGAAAATATACAGTTTTAACAAAATACACCATTCAAAAAGCAGAGTCCTCGACCTCTTTGGGTCATTAACACTTATGGAGGGGAGGTCAGCTATAGTTAACTGACTTTCCTTAAAGCAGTTACATGGAAATTCCACCGTTTGTTCTGCGTCCCCTAAACTGCTAAAAAGGCTGACATTGTACACCGTCTTGTCAGTGGAGTGTGGACAGCTGGATTTCCTGGGCTAGCCACCAGTCGGTTACAGCTAGCCAGTGTGTATGTGTATGTGTGTGTGTGTGTGTGTGTGTGTCTGTATGTACTGCTGGATATTGGGAAGTACCAGAATATTTACATCTAAATGTTTCAGAGTGGCGGCAAACTGGAAAATAATGCTACTTGTTTCATTTATGGACATACAATAAACAGTAACGCGCTTGTCTCCTCTGTGTCTTTGCTGTGTTTTTGGTACAACACCGTCCATCCCGGAAGACTCTGAGACTCTGGAAAAACAGCTCGACACCTCAAACGGCAGAGGCCCCGCTCGTATGCTTTTCTGAACCGAGGTGAAAAGCCGCCAGACCGAGTGGCCACAGAGATGTTCAGGTATTTCTGAGAGAGCAAGAGGGTGTATCGCTATTTCAGAATGCCACACATATAAAGACCAAAGCATATAAGAGGTCGGACTGCACACGAGTATTTCAAAAAGTTTAACAAAAACAACAACAACAAAAATAAGATTCAACATTATGTTTAACAAAACAAGAGTTCGCCTACAATGTTTCATTGTCTCTTTTTTCAAGGTAAGGCTTCCTATATCAATTAAAAGATTGTGTGCATGGTTGAATATAATCAGTTAACCACTGTTTTTTCATTCGCAGTCTGTCAAAGCAAGGTATTCCTGTATTGTCTTTTTCTGTTTCTTCTTCTTCATTCTTGTCCTTCCCTACTCTCCTCCTGAGCATAGAAAGGAGGAGGAGAGGCTTGTGTGACACCACATTACAGAAGGCTGTGTAGGCCTGGCCTGAAGCAGCATGGCACCGCTGAGGTCCAGGTTCACATGCCAACCCCAATTCTGCTGACTTGCTCCAATACACAGCCAGCTGGGCGGGAAGGGAAATTGAGCCCAAATAAAAAGGGACAAAATGACAACACAGAAAAACAGGAAACCCAAAGACCCTCTCTGTCTCCTATTAAATCCTCTCCTTTGTGCCTGCCACGGCAGTGGAGAGGGTGGACAGGAGTAATGGACATTTAGAGTACAGCGAGTATCCGCTCTGGCTCTGTCTCCTTTATCAATTCTCTGCTGCTCATCTGCTCATGTAAGGAGACTGTTTTGGGACACCAGCATAGCTGTGATGTGAGGGGCCAGTATACATCATGTTGCCATGGTGATTGGGCTGCATAGGCTGCTGTGGATAACCCTGCCCTCCCATCATACCCATTTGCATCTGCATGGGGTACTGAGCTGGCTGATTCATGTAAGGGGGATTGCCATGATAACCACTGTTCATCATAGGTTGGGGCATTCGGTACCCGGCTGACATGGCATTGAGCGGTGTCATGTTCATTGAGTTGTATGGTGCCGGTGTTGGCATGAGGTTTGGCATCATCCCACGCTGCACAGCCAAAGTGCGTGGTGTTCCCTGCATGGTCACGGCCCCTGAGCTGCGGCTGTACAGCTGCTGCTGGTGTGGGGCTGGAGCCAGCTGCTGAGTGGCTTTGGACCGGATGGAAATGTGGCCTTTGACTGTTGCCATTTGACCCTGCAGCCGCTGAGTGTGTGGGGGGGGCCCGAGACCGATGTTGGTGGTGGGCATGTTGCACTGCAACTGCAGGGAGCCCAGGTTCATAGAGCCAGAGCTCAGGTTAGGAGGTGGAGTCATAGTGGGCTGGCCCTGAGGGAGGGCAGTGTGGGGTGAAGGGGCAAGCCCAGGATTGGAGAGAGAAACACTGGTGGCGTAAGAGGTGACGGAGGCCGAGTGGGAGTACGGCATGCCGTGGGGGTCCATGATGGTATTGGTGAGCTGCTGGAGTTTAGCCAGGCTGAAAGTTGCAGAGGGCTGGGGGTAGCCCCCTGTGCCAAAGTCCTGACCCATGCGTTCATAGAGTGTACGGCCTCCACCTCCACCTCCACTCTCAGGTATTTCCATAATCATGGGTGTGGAGGCAAAGCCATTGCCCATGCTACACTGGGACAGGGGCTGCTGTTGTTGCTGCGGTGGTGGTGGTGGGGCTGAAGGTGGAGGCTGGGAGTTGGGGGCCTGCTGCTGCTGCTGAGGAGGTTGCTGAGGAACCTTTTTTTGGGATTGCTGCTGCTGTTGCTGGTTGGTGCTGGGAGGTCTCTCAATCACACCGCAGCTCTGAGGGGACTTGATGCCACAGCTAGGGGTGTTGGACGGTGGTGGGGGTGGTGGCGGCTGGGGCACAGCGCTGCCTACGTTACTGGCACTCGGCCCACTGTTAGGCCCCTGTCCTGTTTGCTGGATGAGACTACAGCTACCCATTGCAAGCTGGGACCCTCCAGTTCCTGTGGAAGATGTAAGGCTGGGCGCTGGCACAAAGGAGCAGCTGTTTGACTGAGAGGAGGAAGACGGGGTGGCTGAACTGGAAGAAGAGGAGGCTGAAGATGAGGAGGCAGTGGAAGCTCCTGCCACTACAGCAGCCGACATCCCCCCTCCATTCCCCCCATTCCCTGTTCCATTGCCCCCTCCACCCATAGTGGAGTCATAGCTGCTGGGGTTGTCATAGTTCTCTGTGGTGCTCTCTATGCTGCCCAGGTCACTGAAGCCGCTGTCCACCACCTGCTGTGAGTGGTCCGACACAGATGGCACGTCCATCATCGGTGATGTCTCCATGTTTTGCTGGGAGGGTGCAGAAAGAGAGCTGGGATGCTCTGGGGTGATCTGGGTGTACCCACTTCCGGTGCCTCCACTGCTACCACCTGCTCCAGTAGGGCCAGGTGTCCCTCCCCTTTGCCCTGCTGGTGTTGTGTCCATGATGCCCGAGGTCAACCCTGGGCTGCTGACCGAGCGCACAGACTGACTAGGCAGAGGTGGCATTGGAGGATTAGGCAGGGGACTGCTGTGTTGGGAGGCCCCACACTCTTCCACTAGGGCCAAAGCCTCTTCCTCTGCTTCCCCCGTGTGGCTGTAACTCTGCAGGGTCCGGCAGGCAGCTAGGGTCTCCTCACAGTCCTGGTAGGCCCCGTGGTGTGGGTGAGGCTCAGTCTCTTCGTCCTGGGCTTCCCCCTGCGTCAGGGACTGGACGGCCTGCACTGTCTCCAGGTCCAGCTCATTGGAGTGGTGATGGGGGTGGTGTGGGTGATGGTGGCCCAGCTCCTCTTTGAAGTCAGAGTGCTGGTGAGGGTGGGAGTGTGGATGTGTATGCTGGGGTTCCATTAACAGTGTGACGTTCTTGTCATCTGGGTGCAGAGGCTGGAGCTCCATCGGCTCAGAGGGAACAGACATGGCCGTAACCGTTTCCACCGCTGCGGCAGCTGCTGCAGATTCCTCTTGCTCTCTGCGCCGCCGCTCTTCCTGCTGTGGGTCAGCTGAGGAGGGCCGGCACTTGGCCCCCTGTGCCGCCTCCTCCTCAGCCTCCTCCTCCTCCTCTTCCTCCTCCTCCTGCTTGCTGACATAATCTCTGGCCACGCTGTTCTCCATGTCTAAAAAAGCTTCTCCACCTTGGGGTTCTTCCTTGACAGGTGGAGAGCTCGCACGAGAGGCAGGCTCCTCCTCCTCATCTTCATCATCATCCTCATCGTCAGAGTCCTGACTTTTTCTTTTCTTACTGCTGTTGCTGTTGCTTTTGTCTTCTAAGTGTCCATCGCCTTCATCATCTGCATCATGGTCATCGCTGCGTCTGCTTCCTGACCCCGGTGTGACTGCTGCTCGCCTGCCGATACTTCCACCACCACTGCCCATGCTGCCACACTCCTCTTCCTCCCTCTCTTCGTCATATTCATCTTCTTCCCTGTCACCCATATCTGTGTCCTGAGGCCGGGACTGTGATGCCCGGGGCCCAGAGGTGGAAGATGAGGAAGAAGGGGACAGCAGGGGACGGGAGGGAGGACGGCTGGGTTTGTCTTCTTCCCAGGTTCGTTCAGTGTCGTCCTCCTCATCCTCATCATCTTCTTCCTCAGGTTCTGAAGCAGGAGGTGGTTTGGGGGCAGGCTGTGGTGGCTGGCGGAGAGCTGGGTTCTTGGGTGGTCTGCCTCGCCTCTTGGGGACTTTCTGCTCCACAGGCTTTGGAAGATAGTCATCTTCTTCATCTGAATCTTTCTGTTTTGTGTCTCTCTCAGTGTTGGTTCTGCAGACTCGCTTGCTGCTGCGGTCGTCTGTCTGGTGCAGCTGTGGGTCTTTGTCAAGCTGCTCCTCAAGCAGCCTTTGTCTTTCCTGCTCCTGCCTCTCTGCCTCCTCTTGTGCCCTTTGGAGGTACCAGCTTCGGGGCTTGCGACCAGGCTTCATCTTGATTTTAGGGGGTGGAGGATCCCCACTCTGGGTTTGACTGTCTGCCGCTGCTCGCTGGTTGGGTCCACTGCCAGGCGGTCTTCCAGGTCCCCGTTTCTTCCAATGCAGTGGTTTGCGGCTCTTTCCCTTAGGCCAGCCTTTTTTCTTTTTGACTGGGACTTCAGGGTTGGCTGCTAAGGTCTCTGTGGTAGGTGCTGGCAAAGCGGCCACAGGCTTCAGTACAGGCGTTAACTCTGAGGAAAAGGCAAGAAGATAAGCTGGTGTTAGATAAAGCTATGTACACTGCCTGTGTAAATATCAATATTTTAATAACTTTACATTTTTCATTAGTTTTAAAATGTATTTTGTTTTGACTTTTTGTTTTCAATTTAGCTTACTTAGCATTTAGAAAATTGGCTTGAATTTTTTATCATGAGTGTGTCAGAGGCAAGGGTCAAAAAAGTCATATTTAAAGTCTCTGTGCTGTGATGCCAGGCATGGAGGCATAAATGTGCAACATATTGAAATCTGCTGGCATAAAACTGGCACAGCTAAAAAACTGGAAGATAGATTTCATAACTAGGAATTCGTATGAAATAAATTGACAAAAATGAAAACTAAAGACATTTTCTCTATAATTTTAGTTTATTTTGAAAGCACATAATGCAGTTATTGTTTTTTAGTGAAGCCTCATTTTAATCAAATTTTTTCGCCACAACTTGTTTTCGTTAACAATAACCTTGGTAAATAACAAATCTTACGATGCTTCACTTAAACCCTATCTACTTACCATCTTCCTCTGAATCTGTGAGATTGGAGGGGCGGCCCCTTTTAGGTGATGGATCTGACAACCGCAGAGCAGAGCGGGCTGGTGGGTAGCGGCGCAATGGGTGTCCCAGAGGCGTCTCCTCCTCCAGCCTTGGCATGGGTCTCTCCGAGTCTGAATCTACAAAGGGCTCATCTAAGACCTCTGTGGTCTCAGAGATGGTCTCTGTCACCACGCTGCTGTGAGGGTGGCTGCGCTGACGAAAACGACGCTTCCTTAAGGGCTTCTAGGTAGAAACAGAAAGGAGAATTAGGTATACCTACTATAATCCTGTCCTGTGTATCAAGTAAAACTGCACCAATTCTTTAATCTCAAGGACAACAGCCAAAGTCTTGATTTTGAGTGTTTCCCTTACTTTGCATTTGAGCCCCATGGCTGGCTTGGTGAGGATAGGTGGGGAGCATGCTCTCCTGTCCTCATCATCCTCATCTTCGTCATCATCATCCTCTTCTTCGCTGCTCTCACTGAAACAGCTTTTCCTGCCAGGAGGAGAGTCACTCAGCCTGGGAACCACAGGGAGATGTGCTAGACCATCTCCAGGGCCCTCTGCCAGTCTGGGTTTGGGGCCTCTCTTTTTCCTTGGGGGGCGTCCTCTCCGATTAGGGGTTATGGAGGGGTGTCTGGCCATGTCCAGTGAGTGAAAAGCAGTGGACTCCGCTTGTCTGTCCAGTGAGAAAAGAGACGGTGGGCTGCTGGCCGAGCCTAAGGTTTTACCTCCCTCTGTCGTATCATCATCTTCATCCTCATCCTCTACTGAGCAGATTTTAGGTGGCCGTCCTGCCCGTGTGCTGTCCTTCACTTTGCCCCAAGGCCAGTTTTTGGGTGGGCGCCCTCGTGGTCTACGTTCTCCATTTGTTGGGGGAGGGGGTCGCTGTTGTTCTGGGACAGGTGGAGGGCCGCGTAAGGGAGGGGAGGTTGGGGAACTTTGGCTGATGGGAAACCCCAGGAAGCCCTTTCTCTCCTCTTCCTCCTCATCCTCATCTTCTTCTTCCTCCCTCTTCTTCCCCTGGCGCATGTGCCAGGACATTGATGGGACCTTGTGACTTGGTTTGATCTGTTTTCAAATAAAGTAAAATGAAATTAACCAAGTGTTTGTAGAAAATTTGAAGTATGTCAACTCCACTTAAAGCAAAAACAAATTCAACTCAGTTTACCTCTTTTCGGCTGTCTTCCTCTGGCTCTTCGTCCTCCTCCTCATCATCATCATCTCCATCGGCGTCAGAGACCACAGTGTTGGTTACAATAACAGGCGTCCAACGGAGACACTCTGGGTCGACATCCAACTGCCGTGGCCGGGCCTTAAGCCGAGCCATGTGAGTAGACACAAGCTTCTCCCTTCGCAACAGCACCAGTCTGCCAAAAGAACCGGGCATTATTATTTTCTTAAACTAGAAAAGATTAGACTGTCCTTATATAGTCCCTTTAAAAAAATCGAAAAGACTCAGAAACTCTTTCTTTCATATGTTAATTATATTGCATTTGCAACGGCTCCAGACAGAGATATCTCCTTAATTTATCACTACCCTTACTTAGCTGTTGATCTAATTTATCATGTATTGACTTAAGTCATGCATATGTTATTTTTGTCTTCTTGCATTTTTGGAATATGTTCTGTGGGGAGGGTGATCGGAGTTGTGTTAACGTGTTAATTTGCTTATGGCAGTTCCATTATGGTAACATCATTTCATGGATAAAAAAAGAACAGAGCATTATGACTACTGCACGTATGAAAATCTGTGCATTTCTGTGTGAGTGCAGGTCTCGTTTCTAACCTTTCTCCCCTCTGCTCCAGCATGTTGAGGCTGTGCAGGGTGGTGGTGATGTCCTGCGGGCAGATCCCAGTCAATTTGCTTAGTTGACGTATGGTGATCTGCCGGTCACGTACTTCATGGAGGCACTCCAGCACAACGCTGCGCCAATAGGCCATGTAAGACAACCGACCGAGGTCAGACAGAGGCTTCTCTGGTGATCCTGGCTGGCCCTCACGCTTTGACAACAGGTAGCCTAGAACATAAGCCAAAAGAAAAATATTACAGATGCACATATTTACTATTAATTTAAAGTTTCTATCAAAAGGAGAAGGTATCAATAAATAAAGAATTTATAAACTTGAAGGTGTTGCTGGTATTGCCACTGTCTGTGCCCTTACTGAAGTCGATGAGAAAGCGTCCATAGCCCTTGCGCTGGTACTGTGGAAGAATCATGATGCATGATACGTTGTATTTCTGTTGACAGTGCTTCTCCTAGAGAAAAGGAAAAGATACAAGCACAATCCCATATGAGGAAACAAATCAGGGAAGCACATTATTGTGTGTTTTGGCAGCGAGGTGGCATGCTAATGCGAGCACCTGCATCTGCAAACCCCAAAGAGGACAACGAGGCTAAGAGTATTTAGCATTTATCTGGGACACAAATCTGTACCCAATTGTATGCTTGGACAAATTGACCAGTGAGGGTTGATGCCAATGCATTTCAATCATTCAGTCATTAATCTGAAAATATGTTCTATAATGTTTATGTCTGCTAATACACCGAGTACATGAAGGTAGTCTCACAAATCCAGACCTATCTCCACACTTTATTAGCGCTGTGCCAGCGCTAGAGATAGGTCTGGCACCACTCTCACTGTGTAATAGGAAAAAAACGTCCTAGGTTTCGCTTGTTTGTATTTCTTTAAGTGAATCACACTCAGTGCCTTTGCAAACTTGTGTCTGAAGAGAACTTTTGTTTTGGTCAAACATTTGCATGTCAGGAAACAAGCATGGTATTAAAATAGCTAAATCTATGCAAAAAAGAAACCCCCACATAAAAAGTTGCATGTCTTAAAACTTGCTTATTCTAACAGAGTACATCCTGTGAGCTTATCTACCTGCACAACAACTTTGAGACTGACAGAACTCAACACTGCTACATGCTATGGCCACATGAAACCCCATTTGCACCACTGAATGCAAAATGATTCAGGTGAGGTAGTCCTACACAACCTCAGCGAGCAGTACAAAACAAAGGAAAGTGCTGCTTCATATATAAATTACAACATTCCCATATAAACTGGCCACCACTGAGCACAATAAGGCACAATGAAACAATTGCTGGATGTCTGGAAAATGCAAATTGCATAACTTTAGTAAGTTAACGTTTGATACGCTGCAGTCAACAGAAAGTCTTAGCTAACTCTGGCTACATAAGAAATAGTAACCATACTCAGCAATTTATATAAGACTAATATAAGTGAGACATGGTGCTGGACTTATGCAATGTTTTTAAAAGTGGCACTGACAAAAAAGGTTGGAAGAGTCATACCTTGGAAAAGTATCCAACGAGGTGACAACCTTTGTTGTCATTCTGGGTCAGGACGTAAAAAAGGAAGGGCTCCACATCATAGTATAAGGTCTTGTGGTCCAGGAACAGCTTGGCCAGCAGACACAGGTTCTGACAGTAGATTGTGCTCACATTTCCATCAACCTGTTTGGGGATTATTGAAAAATAAATCAGTACAATAAAAAGAGAGCAGAGTTCCAAAAGAACTGTTTTTCATTCCCAGGAAGACTACTTTCCACATCTTTAAACTGCTGTGAGAGAGAGCAAAGGTGAATAGAGGTAGAAGTTAGTGTCGGGCAATGATCTCAACTAAGCTGCATCCCTGGAGACTCTGACAGATAGAGAGGGTGGAGAGAAACAAAGAGCTGTAAAGAGAGAGAAAAGGAGGGAGGTTCACTTTGGCAGCTCGCCCATTATCTCTGCTCTCCTCCGAGTGAGGATGGACTGCAGAGCCAGGAAACAGGACCTGCAGCAGCCATGGCCTGCAGACAACAATCCACTGAATTAATCTGGCAAGGTGCTGCTGCACACACAAGAGAAGCTTAACTGTAAATAGATACATTTTTTCTAATAATCCCACTAATTTTTGTAGGGATGTTAGTGATTAATTTATGATTGCTTAATCCTCATTACGTTTAACTGGTTTATACTGGGACAATCCAGAAGCACAGTTCTGACAGTTACAATCATCAGCAAATTCATCACCAACTTTCTGATCTTTCTGAACTAATTACCTCAAATACAGAGACGTCATCCTTCCTATAGATCTCATTGGCAGGGGGGTGGAACCACTGGCACTTCTTCATGTGCTGGTAGAGGATGCTGCGACTTTTCATGTAGCGCAGGCAGAACTCGCACAGGTACAGCTTGGGGAGTCTGGACAGTGAAGATGAGGGGGAGGATGAGAGGAGGACAAACAGTCAGAGCTACTCTTATGAAAGATTTGAGGGAAGATATAGATATAGATATATGTTTTTGCTATGAATATGACAAACATTTACTTCATGCTAATATTATATATCTTTGACCATTTCAAAATATTCAGTGCAGTTATTTTATTCTACAGCTGAAAAAAAGATACAAAATCCATAAATTAAAACTGGTTACTGCAAGACTAGGTGGTATTGTAAACAACCTTACATGCATTATTATCATACGTTATGTAGCTGTGTTTCACTACAATGTGTTGGCTCACCTGCTGTATTCCTGTGGGTACGGAGATGAATACCACGTCTGAATTTCAAACTTGCCAAATTCGATGACTGACGGACAGCGCATCTGAGGATCTGGCGGACCAGTCACTCCGACTTTCTGAACGGGTAAACAAATGTGAAGAAAGGAGAGGGAGAGACACAGAGGTCAAGTCACGGGTTACTACTGGAGGGATTAGCAGATCAAGGGGCAGGCAGACAGATTACACACCAGAGATTATTGGCCTGGGATCTAACTCTCGAATGTAACAGGCAAGGAGAATGTAGGTGTCCTTAAATGCACAAAAATAAAATAATAACATTGAAAAATGAGTAAGTAATGAAATCACTGATAAAACGCTCCAGATACTGATTATTTTCAGATTCTTCTGCAGACCAAGCTACCTGCCATCACAACTACAGAGCTCTAAGTGAATGTTCCTCACTGGTTTGAACATCTATGTCTGCCATTTATTATAATCATGTACTCCTCTCTGCTGATACTCAGTCTAGATAATCACATTATGGCCTTTTTACAGATCATTAAGTCTTGCTACTCTGTCCGCATCAAACATTTAAACACTGGAGTGGATATTCCAGCCAGGGATCTGGGATGGTGTTTTAATATGACTCCCATGACACTTGCCATACAGGACTATGCCACTCAATCTAAAACTGCTAATGCCACAAAGCAGGGCAGTAATGTTGCCAATTTGCTCTCTCTAACTACCGAATAACCTATCAGTGCAGACTACTGTCATTAAAGCTGCCCTGCGCAGTGTTCACTCCATCAAACACAAGATGTTGCCTCTCTTCTATGAATGTGCGATTCCAGCACTGGCTGAGACAGGGCAGTGGCACTCACAATGAGGTTACTTACTCCACCTGTACCCATACAGACATTATTTACAAGTCACGCAAATTTCCAATGACAACACTGCGTGCATTAAATAGCTTGCAGTGAAGCTGCTCTTCATAATTTGCATCTTTAAGCAATTTAAAACCAACACCTTCACCCTCACTGCGTTCTACACTGATCGCATTGCACAGCCCCATGTGCTTTAGTCACATGTTGAATCTAGGAGCTGCTCACTGCAAATTAATTTCCTTCAGTGTAGAAACACAATGGCATCTCACAGCTCATTAAATGTTTCACCCACAAACTTACATCTACATCTGACTGAGATAAATCCTGCATTTGATACCTGGACAATGTATAATCCCTTCAGCTGGTTTGATACTTTATCAATAACCCCACACATAAAATATACACTATAAATCCCATCTACTTATATTCAGCATCATGGTCAGCAAATCCGAGTTACATTGGTATAAGTGGACTTTACTGTCTGCGCACCTGTAGTGCCAACTCCTGGATGTGTCTGAAAAGTTCAATGTCTTTTTCCGTCAGGTTCTCGTGACCAGGCAGTTTGTCATCATCCTCACGCCAGTCGCTGCCTTCTTGATTGTCTGGGGATTGAAACACAGATTCACCATTAGTGCAAATCTACTGAGAGGCTTTCTAGACAGGGTGCCAAGATGTCTGTTGATTGATTTTTACAGTGATGCTGTTGCCACAGTAGGCAGCCAGAGATGCACTGCAACAGAAAACTGTTCATCTTCCAACAGCGGGTTAATTTAGCTGATTTACCACAGGGGATGGGGTGATAGACTGACGTGTAGGTAGGGGTGTCATAAGTCATGTAAAAGTCACAAGCCCTTATAGATCTAATGGCTACCAAGCCAAACTGCATTTTATTCACAGTGGGAAAAAACGTGGGTCACAACACAGCAATGGGTGTTGTGTACATTGCAGTTAATGTTTCTTTTCTCTCGTGTATTCTTCTCTGCTGCATCGTACTTCACACTCTGTGTGCATTTTTGGCCTCAAAGTTCAGTGGAAATAGAACTGCAGGTGGCCACTTAAAAATACAAAGTGATTTTCTTTTGATGCATAAGCAACAATTTTCTCAGGCTAAAAAACACCACCAATCAATCCTAGCCTGTTTTTAGCCTTGTTCTGCAAATTCCAAATAAGGTTCAGGGCTGGATCATTTATTAAAGACACACAGTTTATGCATTTAGATGACAGCTAGCAGAACTGAGTCTAAGTCTGCAGAGCATCTAGCCAACTACTCCTAATCAGGTCTGATAACAGTATTGGCAAGAGTTGCATGACAATACAGCATGTGTTAATGTTGTGATGCTGATGACCCATTAAACTCCAAACATGCCAACTTAATTGTGAATAAAAAAATTTCTTGGCATTTTTTAAAGTAGAAAGCTCTCGACTTCAGTTCTGCATCAAGTAAGCTGTTAGCTACAGACAGCAGTTTCAATAAGGTGCTGTGTGTACGAGCAGAAAACACCCCTTCCCCTTACCCGCCCTGTCATCTCCATCTCCCTTGCGGCTGGCTTTCTTACGGATGCGGCACTGCTGTGAGTAGTCCACCACTTCCTGGCGCGCCTTACGACCCTCAGGTGACGGTGTGAAGAACTTTGTGAGTGCGTCGATCAGACCCTTAGTCTTGTTGTTAAAGCGCAGGTTGCTCTGCGTCAGGTCATCGTCCTCCCGCATTGAAAAAAGCAGTCGATCGTCACCAGGGTAACCCTCACAAGAGGAGCTGGAGGATGAGTTGGCTGAGGCTGAGCGCTTCCGCCGGCCACGCCCGCCCAGCTTCTTGAAGGGCCGCCCTGGCCTGCTGCAGAGGGTGAAGATAGTGATTAAAACCAGGGTTAGAAGCATTTGGTCTAGACCTCATCCTGTGTTCCTACCACCTATCTACAATATGCAAACTGATCAAACAGAGAAATGCAAAAAAAATATAGATATAAGCTCATTTTGGGTTGTGGGAGGTTAGAGGTTGTTAATTTGTCTAGACTGTAAACTGCTACATGGCATCTGACAGTGAGCAAGATACCATTAGTTGAAGACATCTCTTTACCTGTTCTTGGGCCGTCCCAGCGGTGCATTGTAGCGCCGTTTGATTTGTGCTGCCTTTTCATGTAAAAGCTTCTTTCCCTTTTTCCTCGGTTGGCAGATTTGACAAATCCACATGCCTGGGAAAGAAGAGAGAGCAACACAGTTTCATATACACTGAAGTGGATTAGACAAGACAGACTTCAGTGTGTATACCAGTACGCTCTGGGACATATCTGATACATTAGCACTTAATGGTTAGGCATTAGGTGCTTGTTTAGATGTGGAGGCAAAGACTCCAGAGAGGGGTTAATCATTCAGTCCAAATATCAGTGTGGGAATTATGACCATTATTACCTTTTGGCATCCGCATGAGGGGAGGATCACAGCATTCCATGTGGAAGCCCCGGTCACAGGAGTCGCAAAACAACATGTTGTCCTGTAAACAAACACATGCAATTAATGGTGGTTATCAAAGGCTTTAGATGGATTTCAATCAATGAAGTCTCAGTAGCCCAATTTAATGTAGAAGCCTTGTAAAACATAAACCTACAAGGTCTTGACCACTAGGTTCAATGAGACACCACGTTAAAAACCTAAAGTGACATTATCCACAGTCAATTTGTCTAAGTTTGTTTTCCTATTTTATCAAGCATCTTGACTGTATGCACAATTTACTTCCTTACAAACATTTGAATAACAATGATTCCTCACTTGACAATAAGAGAAAAGAGTGAAATCGGGGGGTGACTAAAATAGCTCAATCCGAGGACTGCAGATATATCTGTCAGCATCTCTATCTGGCACTTTAGCAGAGCAGAGAGCGCTCACAGACACTGTTAGGCTGCCAATCCGCCATATTCACTCATCCACTCACCGCATTCTTTCCTTGATCCTGACAGCTGCTGCAAGTCTTGCATTCAATGCACTGCCACCACAGCGCCTTGACTCGCGCTGTGAGCTCTGGGGAGAACTTGAGACAGGACGGGTGGCCTGCAGGTAGGTAGACACGCATACACAAACAAGTGCGTCAACATCACACTCCTTTTTTTTGTCACTACTGACTGACAGCCGTGACCCACTTGCATCACTATAGAGGGAGGGAAAAAGAAAGCTCCTTTTGGAATTGAAAGCGCTCACTGAATCCAACCTGGCTGCAAAGAGAGTGTTCAAACATAAATGACAATCTGTCAGAGCTGTGCTTTTGCACTGTTTGAAGAGTAGCAAACAAGACGGCCTTGTCTGGGACACAAACCCACAGAGGAAAGAAGAGGAACCATCTCTCCTCTGCATTCACAAAGTGAATGTCAGACCTTAGTGAGAACACATCATCTCTGGTTAGACAACATTTACAAGAAAAATATGATTATATCTCTAAAAAAGTTTTTTTTTTTTTAAATTATATTTATGATCTTACTAAATATACTCAGTGTGCCAGACTTAATGGGCAGCTTCCTCAAAACTATATTTGATTTATCTCCTTTCTTGGACTGTTACGGTTTTAAATGCAAAGGACATGTTGAAGATATGAGAAACAGAGAAGAGTGCTTTCAGACTACATGATGCCACTATGTAATAACTGCATTTCTTTTAATAATCTACATGTTGCAGACTGCTAATTACAGCATCTACCTCAAACTACTGGTGGTTAAACTGTATCTAAGATGGTTTTAAAGCTCAGCTCCGACAAGTAACAAAGCAACACTCACCACTGTTGCCACAGTCGGCACAGGAGATGAGCTCCTCTGGCTTCTTATCGCGATTCTGTTCCTTGGTCCCCAAACAGAAGCTGCAGATGGGGATGGGCTCTGCCACCGGCTGACCGAGGGAAAAGAAGACATGGCAGAGAGGAGACAAAGTTGAGACTGTCATTCAAATTAACAGCTTTATTGTACAAAAGAAAACAAAAGGGCCTTGTATGTCCTGAATCAACTGGATGACTGCCGTTGTGTGTATTAACAAGCTAACAAAAGACTGAAAACTACAGTGACACCATAGAGCGTGTGAATCTGAGAACAGGGAGTTTAGAGTAATGAACAATATGAGAGCCACTGTGATGAGTGACTTTGTATAATTTATAAGACACGTCATGTTATAAGCTGCATCATGTGTCAATGTCTCTGCTGACTTCTGCGTTGTGTGATCATAAGCCACAACTCGCTTTGTATGCTTGTACTGGTTGACAACTTTCCAGTTTAATTCCTCTGCAGTGTGACACTTATTCTCAAACATGCCATCAAACATTCAGTTCTGGGGCTCCATAAATCTTTTAGTGTGTCTCCAGACACATAAACCGTGTCAGCAGGTGTGTACTCAGACACAAAACAAACACATTATCTGATACGCACACACACACAAGCTTTAGCCCGATTCGTGTCCAGGAAAACAAAAGCAGGGTAGCATTTAACATATTGTTAGACATCACACAGTGCTCGTGTTTCCAATAAAGCTGAAAAATCACATCCCTAAAGCAGTGCAGGTGCACTTCATGCAAGCACTAACGCTAGTGGGAGGGGCCAGGCATGGACGTCCTGTGGGGGAAGTGTTGGCTTGCAGCTACCTCAGAGTGTAGCTGAAGTCATTTCCTGCAAACACTTAGTTTACTACAGAGAAACATTCAACAGTCAAACTAGTGTTATCTTTCATTTCAGCCTGTAAATCTTAACCCCTTTGCTGCAATATTTACAATTTCATTGCACCTTCCATTGCCAAATGAATTTTTCTAACAAATAATGCCAGAAAACTGCTTTCATGTAATAGAAGGCATTGCTCTTGTTGTGTGTGTTGTAAGCAGATTTTATATTAAGTCAGTCTCTTAGAATATTGTCCCCTTTTGTTGTAAAACAGTGAATTACAGTGGGTGTAAATTGGATCAAGTGTTTGAAATTTAAAAACAAAACCAAGTGGAGAGGCAATAATTCATCGATTAATTATAAATGAATTGCCAATTATTTTAATAATTCAGATATTTTTCAAGCAGAACACCTAACGTGCAGCTTCTCAAATTTGCAGATTTCATGCTTTTCAATGTGATATTTAGTAATAAACTGAATCACTGTGTTTCAGATTGTTGGTTGAACAGGGTTTTTCATGCATAGAGAATTACATGGTCAAATTTTATGGCCCTCCAGTTCCTGGTCATGAAAAAACACAAAAAAGGTGAATTTGTGAGTGCATTATACTAATTTAGGTATAATACAAGAAATATTACTTTTCAGGTGCAGAAAGGAAGATTTCAAATTTTCTTGTAGAGTACCAAATGATTTTGCAGAATGTCTAAACTGTAGAGTGGACATAACAAGATAATCATTGACATTTTTTCAATCATATAATTATTAGAACTCTTAAAGTACACTGCTTATAAAAAGGTTGAGCCAGTTGAAGGCGCGGTACACATGATCAAGTTGTGTTTTCCTTTACATAAAATCCCACCATAAACTAATGCTATAAATTGGTTAAAAAAAACTGACCAGAATGCAGGAAATGACATGCTTCACGCTCAAAATTTCCTGGGGGAGGACCCCCAGACACCCCGCTGAATGTGTGCCCCCCCCTCAATGTTCAAACAAAACCTACACCTATGCCAGAAAGTGACAGTCAAACAACAGGTAGAGGACATTAACAACACACTGAATATCGTCAAGATCATAGGAAAAACTATCGCACTGCTGCTATTGTGCCTGGAGCACAGAAACAGAATGTGTGGGTGTGTGTGAGCAGCAGTACTGATGGACACTGAAGGAGTTACAGGGCTCTGTGGCTGAGATGGGACACACTGTGTATACAACATCTGCTGCCTGTGTGCTTCAACATTCCCAGATTTATGGCAGAGCAGCAAAGAGAGAGCTACTATTGAACAACTGACTTGACATCTGGGCTTGTGTTTGTGAGCAGTGTGTATTGGATTCTAACACAAAGCACAGGAAGGATCTGTGATCTAATGACATGTGGCACTTTTTGGCCCTCAGTCAGAACATGTTTGGTGTGTATCACACACTGCATGTCAACAAAAACACTGCATGGTAGCATCACACTGCAGGGGGTGCATCTCTGCTGCAGGGCCCCAAAGGCTTATGAAGATAGAGGGTAATTCAAATGCAGCAAAATCTGCAAAAGATCTGCCACACACAGAAGAAGGTACAGTATGTTCCACGACGGCATATGCCCAAAGATGAAACCACAGCTTCACAGGAAACTCCTTTAAAATAGAAACATCTCTCATCAAGTCAGAATCCAGACCTCAGCCCAGTACAGAATCTGTGGCAGAAAAAAATGCCATTTGCCTACAGTCTGCCAAAGGAAGATGCTTAATCCTCACTTTCCTCTATGTATTTTCACTTAATAAAAATGAAATTGCAGATAAGTCATTTTCCACTTTGACTAACTAGCCTAACTAATCCATTGCTGTAACACAATAAAACAGTAAAATAACCCATATGCATTTACACACACAGGCATTAAATAGTTCTTCCAATTCTTTTACCACATCACATGCCTGAAACATCTTTTTAGCGGCGGGAATACTCAAAATAACTCAGACCACATATCTTACATATGGTCATACAAGTGGGTGCTTAGACCATTATGATGATACACAACAGACCTTCAACGCGTACAGTACTATCTTTATGAAGCATGTTTTGTTGTCGACAGTGTGTCAAGTCAGCTGTAGTATTGATTCATCCGGCTCAGTTCGGAGGCTGTAGACTGTGGTTGACATAAAATGTATCAAAAAAAACACCGTCCGTGTCTGTTTATTCTCAAGTACGACCATTCACTATGAGAATGCTCTGATGCTTTTAAGCCAATTATCATCTGATTTGAGAATCAACTTTGTATTTCCCTAATCCAAGGTCAAAGCGTGCTTTCCAATCCACTGAAGACCATCTAATGATTTATTTAGATACAAAAACAACATGACAAGCAGTGAAGTTGGTGTTATGAGGTTTCCTACTGGACAGCAGTGTAAATGCATGTAGCTGCAGAAAGCTGGGTAGGCAGCAGGTCCTGGCAGGGAGGAGACAGGGACAACAGTTTGATTTATTGGGTTCATTTCCTTCTGACTCAGGCTGCTTCCAACACCCCCACTGCCCCTCAACCACCCACCCAACATCGCACAGGGACATGGAGAGAAAGAGAAACAAAGGTATGGAGTGAGGCAATAAGGCATGAGGGGAAACAGAAGAAGTAAACAGAGAAGGGAGGGTTGTAAAGTGTGAGTGGAAGATGTGAAGAGAGAGGCAGATAAACAGCGACAAGTGGAAAACGAAAGATAAAGCTTCACCTGTGGATAAATGGATCACTCATGCTCAATTTCTGAGACCATTTTACATTCTAAAAGGGTGAAAATAATGTAAAATGGTGTTCAAGATGTGCCTTATACTTTAGGGTGTCAAAACAAACCTTACAACTTGAACGTATATCGCTAGTCGATTAATGAAGCTATAAAGAAGAAAAGAAAAGATGAATAGGTGTGCAAAGAAAAAGACAGAGCAAGGACAAAAGTAGGAATCCAGAGGGCAAGAGAGTGAAGGAAACGGAAAGCGTAAGAAAAAGGGAGAAAATCTGCAGCAGCAGTCCTCTGAGCAGCCTGCGTGCGACCAACACCTCAATCATTCCTGACGCTTAACCCTTTCCCTGCTGCAGGAGGTCAACTGCTCCTGCTCGCCCTGTGTGCACTCGAGTAAACACAAGCCAAGAGCAAGCGTCGCCTTTCACAGAGACACCTTGTGTAGAGACGTACATTACAGTGTGGCTTCAGTTACTGGCTGCCACTGTAAATTAATCCCCAACAGATACTAAAAAATGAAAAGCTAATCCTTCATGACAGGGATATTGGAACAGCGAAACACAATCCTCAAATTCCTCCTGAGAGCTATTTTTCCTCCCTGTTTCAGCTTTTTCTATCTCAGCCAGTGCTAGCTGCCAGGACTGCTCTTACACTACAGTGTCACTCCAGAAATTTCTCACATCAACTGACGGTCTGAGTTAAGTGTCATGGCCGACATTTGACTTGAGGTGTGTTTATTTGTGTGTCCGTATACGTGCACTGGTCTATTTTTAAGCCTGTGTGTTCATGTTTTGGCATGTGCTCTTCTTGTAAGGGGGATTCAGGTACAAAATGTGGCTCTGAGCCAAACGGACACGCCTCAAAGCAACGGTTAGCAACTAGCCAAATTGACTGGGTGGACTTGAAATGCCACCTTAGCCCCGTACAAACACGCTCACACATTACAGGTTCCTTTGCATACACACCCACAAACAGACACAGGCAAAGGTAGCCTGCTCTGAGTCTTCTGAGTACTCTTTCTGGATCACTTAAGCAAAACATTGTTAGATATCCTTCACATCCTGTAGCACTGTGCTCCAGTTTAGCTTCGCTCAGGGTGTAAGAATCCTCTGTTTTGTTTCCAAATGGTTGAAATTAATACTAGAGACAGCATGTGGCATTGTCTGAGACCTTGTTTGGGGATATAATAGAGTGAAAAGAAGAACTACTTGTGGCCCGGTTTTCCTTTTCCTAGCTGCAGTTATCCAAAAACAGAAGATAGGAGAGTGAGACAGGAAGCAGAGAACAATGGAAAAAGGACGAAAGGATAAGGAGAAATGAGGAGGAGGGGCAGAGAAAGAGTAAAAAGTAATGAGAGAAAAGGGAAAGAGAGCAAAGCTTTGCTGTTGTCCTTGTCTCGTCTCAAGTCAAGGATCTCATTAAAATGGGAGTCCAAACTCAACAACCACCTCCACCAACACACTTCCTTTATGGCCACCCCCACCCCAAACCCAAACTCATTGATCACTGTTACCGGACATGCCATGCAAATGGAGCCAACAAACAAACACACATAACCTTATAGCCATGTCCCAAAAGTCATTAGCTGCCCCATGAAATCAGGACACACAGTGGCACCATCCCACTTTGTGTACATAGTGTACAATAGGCCCATCACAATTATTACATAATCAACTCCTCGTGATCATTTGAGCTGACCACAATCATTTAGCATATTTGTCATAATCGTTTCCATTCACCTCTATAAACACATATAGAAAGATTACCATGATGGAAATGTCATATTTCCATCACCATTTCCACATCATTTTCTTCCATTTGATGTATGACTGACAACTCTCTTTTGATGATGTCATCTTGTTGCATCCTGCTCCTGCTATGACTTGATGGCACCTGAGTGGAAAATTAGTGCCACCAATAGTATTTTGTTTATTCTGATTATGGGTGCTCGTCGCTGTCAGTAATTTCTCTCAGTAATAGACTTTGCATATTTAAGTTATCATTCATATCATATCTGCCTTGTGCAAGTTTTGCTTACGAAGCCTAAAAGCCAAATTGAAATGTCATTTTTGTTTCTATGTTCTCATGTTCAATGCCAATAAATGCCTCTTGTTCTTGTTGTTATTAAACCATTATTAGGCCTATAATACTATTAGGGGCATAAAGAAACAGAAAAATGCAATTCATCAATCATAACTATTTGTATGACAATTACTCAGCAAATAAAATGTCATAATTGTGACAGTCCAACTGTTCAGTGTACATAAGAGCACAAAAACATGCATGATACATTGGCGGGTAGAAGAGCTAAACTTACTTCAAAACTGAAATCCATGTGGTGCGAAAATTAAACCCTTGAAATTACAAGGCCAGTCTAAATTTTCTAGTGACGTATGCCCACCTGTGGAAGTTCCTGTGCTGTGCCAAAGTGCCCCTGCTTGAGCCAAACATCACCTTCCATTAAAATCGAGGTTAGCCAGGGTGCACAAAGCTAAATCACTGCATCAAACGGAGCGGCCTGGCCCTGCTCCAGCCGTCACTTCCACAGCTGCTCAACACATTGGCTCGATTTGTAGGGTGGCGAGGTTAGCCATACGCAAGGCCTCACAGCTACACTTCCCATGCCAAGTGCCATTCACATCACAGTCACTGGTGAGCTTGAGGTAACTGCTCCCCCTGGACACAGACACTACTGCTAATGCTGTTTCTATAGACTAAAGGCCAGCTGCTTCTGTTCCTGGTTGTTGTTCTGTTGCCAGCAGAGATAAACGTGACCACATTCACTAGAAAAGAACCACCAAACATTAAGAGTAAGGCTACATATGAGAAAATCACTGACAGTTTTTACAGTAACTCAGGGTCACTGTTAGTTGTTTAATATTCTAATGTAATTTTTAACTACTTTGAGCATGGCAATTAAGCAGATAAATTGTACTAGGGTGCCATAAGTCTAACAGGTATCACATTTAAAAAAAGCTATCTGCATGGCAGGAAAGGTAAGTGAGAAAATACGTTGAATGTTTTTTGTGAACTGGCCCTTAAAAAGACACTAAACAGATTCCCAATTTTCTCCTGGACTCTGCTGCTAAATGTCAAACTGGAGCAGGCCTGTGTTAGCTGTGTGCAGCAGGCGCTTGTAGCTGGTGCCCTCAGAGAGGGGAAAAAGCCTTTTCAACTTAAGGCATCAATGTTAGGTCAACTGAGACTGGGTCTCCTGGAAACAATACACGCCTGTCAAGAACCAAGGCAGAAATAAAGAATCCCTGCGAGTGTAACCTCCTTCAAAAATGGACCAATCCAAAATCTGAAATTCAAGAACAGTTGACAATAGTCTTAAGGAAGGCCATTTCATGGCACCAAACTATGTCATTTCCCAGCATTCCTGTGGTGTTGTGCGATCCCTGAGAAATCTTTCCATCCATCCAGCAGACACACACAAACTCCTTTCCTCTCAGTACATAGCATGATGTAGCAGCAGGAGATGGGAGAGAGAGAGAGAAAAAGATGAAGAGGGAAGTTGTATCCGAGGCATATAATCGATGTCTGGGGGCATTTTGTATTCACAATCCTCAGTGACGACTGCAGCGATGTTTTCACCTTGAGCAAATACAAGCAGGTCTAAGGTATGTAAGGTAAAGGATTAAAGTAAGGGTTAATCCAATCTGAATTACAGTAGATAAATATATCCATATTGGTAAGTAATGCCTAATGTAGAAGCTACCAACAGCTGTACCATTAGCTGCAGGATGCTAGCATTAGCCAAATCCCTTCTGGAGTCAGTGGAACATTTGGAGGGAAATCACCACAACACTGTGTACAAATAGGGATTTTTGTTGTGGGTACATTGTTCACAAGTCTTTTTTTTTTTTTTTCACACGTCCTTACCGTGACACCGCACACTGCCATCGAGAACTCTAGTTCACCCCTCTCCAGCTGTTGAGAAGAGGGCAATCGCAGGGCAGGGAGATTGCTCTTGCCTATTATGACAAGATGAACATCATGCACACGCACTCTTGCTACTAATACCCGCACGAATATACACACAAAGGCCCAGCGTCAAGCCCATCCCACCTAATGGCCATAGCCTCATACTGCTAACAGGCGCTCAGGGAGGCAATGAGGTTTGCCATCTATATATCCATGACCCCTGGTTGACTTCACTCCCCCATTCACCTCCCCCTTTTTGACCTGGCAATGGCACCCTATTAGGGAGACAGGGGGGAGACAGAGACAGAAATAGGGTCTGGGATCCCGTTTGAATGGAGTGCTGTGACACAAACAGCAGCGTGTTGAGTACACAAATCTCCCCGCAAATGGGGTCAAAGCCGGTGCTTAGCCAATTTGTTTTGATTTTCCTCCCCCCGCTTTCACTCACACTCTCTCTGTCCCCCCTTCCTTGAGAAATCATAACTGTTAGCGATCAGCCAAGGCAATATGGCACTGATGTGCCAGTGGGAAAGCAGTAGAACGGCAAAGAGTGATCATGCAACACCCATCTCTCTCTTTCAAACACAGATTCTATCTCTTTTACAGATATGCCACTCACACAGGCATAGACTAACACATACATCATGGACACAACTACAGTCATGCACAAAACTCATATGATTGAGCGGCAATAAGGCTGCATCCTCTGGAGAGACATATCAAGACAACATCATAAGAAGAAGCAGGGAAGAAGTAAACAGGCTTGTGTGAATGCCAGACACAAATGTCAACTTCCTCACTGCTGCAGCAGTAGTACCCCAATCTATCTGGCCTGAAGAGGAGACTCACAAACAACTCATGTACACACATTTGATTCATTATCTCAGATGAATACATTCTCTGATGCGAAAGCGTGGTATTTACAGCCAAATTGCTCCTACTACGAGTCACCTTTTTCCAATGTTTGAATTTAGAATAAAAACTGGTGAAATGCACAAATTAGGGCTGCATGATTTAGTGAAAGACACATTGCAATTTTTCTAGACAATAATGCTATTTGTGCTAAACAAATGGAATCATCACTTGCTTGGTTCAGTGTCCCTGAATCCAACATATCGCCATACAAAGGAGGTTGCATTTTTTTTTTTGGCCATCAGTTCAGTTCACCACTGGCTTGCTCTTTGGCAACCATTTCACCTGGTCTACACACCAGATAGTCATGTGAGCATACACTGCACAAGCTTCACTGAATAGAGACTGATTAGTCATTTCTTTATTATATGTTTAGATAATAACCTTAAAAATGAGAATAGGTGGTCACATTCACACATGCACATTTTTAAAATTTCATTAAATTGCAGCCTTTTGCGATTATATAATTACACGGGCTGACATTGCGATTCGATTAATTGTGCAGTGAAGCAGGCATATCAGTAGCTGAGTCAGAGGAAGAGAAGCTGATCTCTGGTCATCTTAAGAGTTGCACCGTCTGTAGCCAACCAGGTCACTGTGTTAGGCAGACCCCATGTGACTTCAGCCTGGTCTCTAGGTTAATCCTACTTTGTGTGTGTGTGGGTGTGTGCATGTGTGTGCATGTGTGTTTACTGAAACTTCTTCACCTGCTTAGACATCCACACAGGCCCAGATAAATCCAGGAGGCAGTCAAAACAGTAGTTAGGACATATCTAGTGTCCTCAACATCTGTTAACTGGTGATAACCTGGCTGACATATTACCCAATGAAGGGCCACTAGGCTTGTAGAGGTGTGAAGCTCTAGCGGGTTTATTTACATACTTGTTCAAATACATGCTTGCAAGTGTGTGGGAATGTGAACGAGAGAATGTATGTGTTCTGGTGTGTGGTCTTTTGTCAGAATACACTGGGCTTGTGTTTGTCTGCCTGTCTGTGTCCTAAATGTGATTCTTGCTTAGCATGCAGGTTCATATGATTGTGTGCGAGTGTATGTACATGTCCCTGGCCCTTAGACGGAGAGGTTAGCAGCCGACTGCTCTCTCTGATCAGGTTACAAAAGTGGGTGTGTTCCCTCTCTCCTCTGTCGCCTGCATGTCTGCCTTTCCTTCTCTCTCTCTCTCTCTCTAACTCATTCTATCTCTCTCGCTTTCTTCTCCCTTTAAGTCTCGGCTGCTCTCTCCTTCTGGTTACAGAGGCCTGTAGCTTGCGTCATGCAGGCCTCTTCCTCTGGCACCACTACAGACCACCTCTCCCTTTCTTGTCTGTGTTCCTCCCCTTCCCTCTATTCCTTTCTTCCTTTCTTTCTTTCTTCCTCCAATCTCCTGACAGCTCCTGACAGGGAGCAGCCCTGCAGCTGGTCCACACTCCCTGCAGGAGGCTGGGAGCCATGTGACTCTCTGCGCTGACCACCTCCTCCTCAAAACGGGCCCACCAGCCGCCCACCCAGCATCATGCATGTACTGCAGCCTAGACCACAATAAACACACACACCTGGGTCATACACCAAGCCAGGAAGGCAATTACTGATGTGTTTACTGATGTCTTTTTTGCATGTATTCTGACCTCATACCACTACTCTCACAACACACATCAATAATGTCTTAGACAAAAAACACACACCAGTTACCAGAAAAGACGCTCACTCTGGCTACTGCCTGATGTTACAACTGTTGACTTGCATGTCTTAGCTAGTTCTAAAATAAGTGTAAACCACATCACCATATGCTGGATGGAAACTCACAAACAACATGCACACAGACAAAAACCTGACTTGAGTGTATTAAATTGCAGCTTTGTAAGCAGTGACTGATTTGAAAAAGTAGAGACGACAATGTTTACAGTTAATAAACAACAATTCTAGGTGTGTAACAGCCCAACAAAGCACCAACAGTAGCTGTTTCAACATAATAAACATTGTGTAATCTAATCAGAAACATCTGATGCCAGCAAACCACACTGCTCTACAATCATTCATCTTTATAAACACAGAACATATTTGTACAACAAAACTTCTTATCCATAAATGCATGCCCATTTCCAGCATGGAACAAACAAAAAATCTACAAACTAAATTAGCTTTTACACCTAGTTTAGAAAAATCCTGAAACATCTTCCACATCCACAAAGCATGCAACGATTACAATCATAGACAAATGTGACAATGTACTGTATATAATCTGAGCTTATAATTTTGTATGTCTATGTATATTTTTTTTAATGTTTGTTTTAGTGTATGTATATGCAGAGCCTTTACCTTGTCCTTCTCATGGGGCAACAGGCGGACAGGTGGCAGTGAATCCAAAGACACGGTCCCAGTCCCGTCATCCTGGGAGCTGCTGCGGCTAACGAGCTGAAACAGTGGACCCTGCTTTGCCACGCGACCATGGGCCACAGCCCTCTTAAGGGCCACCCTCAGCTGCTGGTGGAAAAGCCCAGGCCCCATGGAGCCACTGCCAGACAAGTAGGCCGCCACATCAGCCTGGCACTTGAGAAAGCGCTCAATGTTCTTTAAGCTGGAGCCACCAGGCTCATGGAGCCCCTCCAGTGCCCGTTTGATCAGCTTGTTCCAGTCAAGTCCTGGTTTCTTCCCTGAATGGGAGTGAGAACCTCCACCACCACTGCTGCTGCTGCTGCCACCTCCACTGCCACTGCCACTGCCACTGCCACTGCCACCTCCGCCACCACTGCTGCTGCTGCTGCTGCCGCCGCCGCCACCACCGCTGCCTCCACCTCCGCCGCCTCCTCCTCCTCCACCTCCAGAGCTGCCACCTTTGGGCTTGGGCAGAGCCAAACGCCCAGGGTTGTCAGGATCCTTATAGGAGTTGAGACCTTTGTTGGTGACCTTAAGAATGGTGCCATCCTTGACGCTAAGTTCTAACTGTTCCAGAACTGTTTTGCGGTCAAGGCCATGGGACATATTAACTGCATTGCAAATGCGCTCTTCGGATGGTCGTTGCTTCTGCTTTTTCACCTTTTTGATGGCCTCTAGGATCCATTGTGTGTACATTGGGTTGGCCAGTTTCACCATGGCTGTGGTCTGTTGAGGTGCGGGGGCTCTGGGGCCCTACCGCAATGGCCGCACTAATAAACAGAGACTGTAAGCCAAGGAAACTCTTGGCCTGCGCCGTAGCGCCGCCTCTTCTTTCTTCTCCTCCTAGCCCTCTACCTGCTTACTATCCTTTGTCCTGGGGTCTCACAGATAGTCCCTCAGAAGCTGAGTATGAACAGCACGGTAAAGAGCAGCTGACCATAGCACAAACCCCCTGAGCCAACCCTCCACCTGGTAAAAACCAATCAACCTACCCCCAGCCAGGTGAAGGTCCCTGGCAGAAAGCAGGCGAAGTTTAAAGAGAAGCAGGTCTATTGGTCACTGACAGTCCCACAACTCACACGATAGAATATATGTTTAAGATGAGGGAGGCTGTCACAAAAATAATGTAGCTTCCAATCTGCCTCTCCCAAAGTATGAATACATGGACAATAAAACTTTTTCAGTCAGTTTTTGTCAATGGCAAGTGAGCCAATGCTCACTGTGAGCAGAGCAATGTGATCAGAGTGTCCAAGAGTTTAACTTAGTGTTTCAACAATAAAGGTCAGTGAAATACAGTAAAAAGTGTTCTGTTGATAACTTTCCACAAAATCTGGATTTTTCTTTTCATCCACGTTGCTTCCACTTCTGTTGTTCTCTCTCATCGCCTTTTACTCTTCCAGCAGTCTGGGCTTTTCAGCTCTGGGACGGAACAGATATCTCACCCCAGGGAGCAGCCAGGGCTGATCACCTTCATGCCTATTGCACCTCAGTAGCTGACAAACCCTGCAGAAAATAAAGGGGCAAAAACAAAACAAAACAGGTATGTCAAAGCTTTACAAAGAAACAAGTCACATTTTGATTAAGGAGACAAAACTGATATCACGTGTAATAATAACTATTAAAGTTAAGTATTTACACAATAGATTACTTTGATTGAGGTGCAGACTATCTTACAGGAGACACATTTTTAAAACAACCGCAGCACATTTTATAATGGCACCACACAGATAAACATAATCAGCCTTGCTTTTAGACAGAGGTATATGACCATACACAATGAACATTAATTGAAATGAGGAAGAGGAGCAGCCACTCCACCAGCACTTGTTACCTCTAAACACCTTTTTTCCCTTTTCTTTCATACAGCTCTCTGACTACATAGGCATCATTGTCAATACACAGTATGCAATACACAACTTGGTGCAAACTAAGAAACATGCATACAACTTGTAACAACCACTAGACAGGGCACAGATACAACATGTATGAGATAAATGATGGGGGAGTAAACAAAGTAAACAAAACCAACTAAATAACTACACTGGCAAACTGACTATTGGGTTAGCTGGGCAGCTAACGTAAACATGATGCAGTCAAAACATAGACTGTTAGCAAACATTAGCTGAGAGGCTAGCTAAAAATCAAAGCACAGTCAATTGCCGCATTGCCAAACTGTTTCCTGCGATGCTGTTTACTCTCACTGATATGATATTGGCAGCTAAGTATCTGACAACAAGCCTTCCCGCTAACTGCTGTTGCTTAGCAAGCTAACGTTAACAGTTAGCCAACGAGCTAACGTTACGATTATGTTACCAACGTTACTCGCTAACCCGAAACGTAAACAGCATGAAACGAAAGGTTAGCCAGCGCTTGGTCATAAATGGCAACATTTTCCGCCCCGACCGATATTTCCGACAATACAAACCACCACACCACAGCATTCACAGCGAATTGTGTTATTTTGAATGTCATGTAGATATTAACGTGAGACCGCGGCCTTCTAAAAGGCACAATGCAACTTGCAGACGGCCATCTCGGCTAGCGGGCAAGTGCAAAAATTAAGATATCGTAGCCGCAGATTCTGCAGTATTACATGTTCTGCGGCCTCGTACACACTCTTCGGTATGGGCAAGGATCGCCTGCCCGCTTAGACGCGTCCTTACCAGCGGTCTCCACCTCGCTGACTTCCTCCCTTCACCAACCGCCCTCCCACGTAACGCTACAGCCTGCGGTATGGAGAAGACAAGGCCGCTGGAGCGGAGAAGCTAGGCCTCGGCTCCCCCCTCCGTACCCCCCACCCACCTCCGCGATCATCATCCCTCCGTACCCCTCACTCCCCTCTACCTCTCGCGGTTCCCCAGAAAGCCAGAGCTGGTCCGGTTCTGGTTTCCGAGGGAAGCTCGGGTAAAGCGGGCCGTGTAAAAAATCTCTTGTCCCCGATCTGGCTTCCGCTGCTACTCACCGGAATTTCGTGTCGAGCCGCCGAGGAGAAGGTGCCAAACCCGTGCGAAACGGAGACAACAACAAGCCGAAAAATGCAGCCAGAGACTAGGGGCTCTAGAGCCGACGCCATCTTTGAGTGAAACAGGAGCACGGCTGGTGGGGGAGGGGGGAACACTGAACCGTCAGGCAGGGCCAAGGGACCGTCTGCATGGTGCGAGGCGAAGATCTTGGGGAAGAAAAATTCACTGCAAGGCGCGGGGGGCGGCGGCGTACTGTTGCTATGAGAGGGGTGTGGATATTGGCTGAGCACATGAAATGGAAGAAAGGGACAGATGGTAGTGGCGTTGGAGGAGGGAAAAAAATAAAAAGAGAGGATAGGTGTTCTCGCATTCTCTGCTGTACTATAGCTACATAAGAGAGGATTCAAGGGAGCGTCTGCATGTTGCTCAGCAGATGTAAAAAAAAAAAAAAAATCAAAGCCAATGAGCGTGCCTTAACGTTAGAGGGTATTTAAAGATCAAAGTGAGACACCCCTCCACACTGCAGTCTATTGTAGCAGCTGTGTGTTTTTAAGCCGAAGATGGGAGGTGAGCCACACAGATCCACTCCCTAGAGATGATCAGATGTTGCAGTGTTGAGCTATCTGGAGTAGTAGACTATTACAGTACATGATAAAGCATGTTATTATCTGTCTATGCAGAGTAGTCTGGTGATGCATTGCTCCTCAGATTGAGACAGAGTATTGTCTTTCCACCAAAGAAAATGATTATGTAAACTGTCTGCAACTGATCCACTTTGTTACAATTCATTAAATGACAGCTGAGTCTAACACCTTTTTTTTATGTAATTTATTGTCGGAGAAAGGAGGGGTTTTTATGGCTCTTAGTGAAACATAATTTACAGCATCCGCTGACAGATGGAAGCGGAATAATGTAAAGGTATCACTCTCAGAGCATCTGAGTGTCCAGCACAGTTTAAAAGTAATTTGTGTTTATCATGCTCAAGTTGGATCTAAAATGTAGAAAATGAAAAATATTAAAGGAGTCTATTAGTCTTGATCCAGACCACACTGAATTTTATGACTCTGCCACGGGGAAGTTTGAACAATTTCACCATCACCTCCTTCTTCTGATTGAGAAGAAAAACAGTCAATAGGGGAAAACTGATTTTTGCTGGTCCAATTTTATGATCATAGCGATACAGAGACACTTGTGTTGGAAATCTGGAAGCAATCTTCCTTTTCTATTACAGGCTAATGCTGAAAGCTCCCTGGGTGGAAATTAAATTATCTGCTGCTTTGTGTAAAATGATGTGTACAGCAGTCCTCAGAGACGGATTATAGAGTGTCTTATAGGGAGCAATTAGACCTGAGCTTTTCCCATGTTAGAGGTGTCTTGTGAGAGGGTGAACTGCTGTCAGCGTACTGGTGATCAAATAAAACTGCTAAGGTCACACTTTACTCACTGTTTGTCTTGCACTTCTTCAGGGACAGATAAATCACATGCAGATGACAAGACACTAATTATAATTAACGGTAGTGTTATTACACAGATAAATAGTGTGAAGCGTTAACACATGAATGGCTATTAGTACGCCTCCTGAGGACTTACATATTACATTAGTGTGTACAGTAGGCCAGCTAACAGATGGACAATACTCAGGAGAAGCTTGTGCCACATCTATCGTTCCCAGCCATGAATAAATAATGCGGTGCACTATGATCCACAGCAGAGGACATGTTCAGCAATACACAACAATAGAAACAAACTAGCCGTAGGTGTGGCACGTGGGTGACGGACTGTTAAGGAGTCATTTCAGCGTAATTTTGATAAGATCATATTCATTTTTCGGGCAGAGACACAACTTCAAGAGTCACTTATTTCGAATTAGTTTTGGCAACTTGTCTAACAACTGGAGGAATGAAGGAACGAACGTGGAAGAAGTTTATCTGAATCTAAATTGACATAGTTTGTTAGCTCTTTACTCAACAATTTACATATCTACACATACTTACGTATTCGAAAATTAATCTGCGGCAATTTTGATCATGTATTAATCATTCATGTCAGCTTGTTAAGTAAAGGACAAATATTCTCAAATGTGCAGATTGTTAGTTTGTTGTCTGTGTTACATCATGTACGTGAAAAGAATCGCAGCCCGTTGGGACAGTTGTTATTTAGTCACTTGGCATATTGAAGCACATATTTTTCATTTATTTTCTGGCATTTATACGATCAATGGTTGATTGATTAATTTTTTTTTTAAAAAGTCAGCTGATATTAGTCATCAATTATCAATAATGTTGATGCCCTATAGAGTATATTTACGTTACATATATGATATTTTGGCTTATACTACTATTATACTAGTGGATGCCTACACCTTTTCAGCTACTATTTTACTCTTGTGACAACTTGCGACCCTTCTGTATTTATTCGTGTTTAAATGTCTGTAGTTGTTTTGTTTCTTTTACCATATTTAAAATATTCCATTTTATTCCTGTGAAGCCCAACCAAATAAACTGTACTTACTTATACACTGATGATACAGTGCATAATGAACACGATACATGTTATTTCCTATTTTGAACCATTTGCAACATGTAAAGTTTCTGATCATCCATGTTTGAAAAAGTGACACATTTAATTTGCCCCCAAACACAAATGCATGTTTTGGTATGAGGGCCTTCGCTTGTATTCTACCATTGGTGGAGAAAAGAAGACACGTAATCCTTGGCTTCCTTTCATCCACTTAATCCCTTCTTTTTTTAATTTCTATTCTCTGTGCATCCACCTGCTAGGGGCCCTGAGCCCCCAGTAAGCTGCACCAGTGTCCACCTGCCCCCTGCAGCCCTCCCTTCTCCAACACACACACACACACACACATGAACGCACACACACACACACACACACACACACACGAACGCACACATCCCGTCCACCTGATGCACAGCAGCACCTCCTGCTCTCCAGGCCTGCTGTCGGGCCTGCTGGCTCTTGCTCTGCTCCACTTCTTCCTGCCTCCGGTTTTAGGGCTGGACCTGTGCCAACACAAATAAACTCACGGCATCCCTCTCGTTTTAACGAAACATTTCATGCTACTATTACCGTGTTTGTTTTGGCGGAACTGTTGTTGTTTGCCAGCAGATTTTTAATTGGGAGTTGGTCAGTTTTCACTTGTCTGTATCAGGTTCCATGTCAGATCCCATACTGTTAAATGTGCTAAAATAAGATCTGATACATGGCCTGTCTGGGCTCAGTGCATCAGGATGTTTACATATTGAGTTCAGGTAAGACGTCTAAAGGGGAAATCCTTTGTGTAAACAACACCACTTAACACATGGTAAATTTAATGTTAATCAGCTGTGAATCCTACTTGTCCTACTTCTGTAAAGTTTTAAAGTCACGTGTAAAAAAAGGTGACGAGAGCAACATTGTCTTTCTGAAGTCTGGAAGTGACTCAGCTGAAAAGAAAATGGGAAAGGCATCCTCTCTGTCCCATTGCCTTTTACTTTGTCAACATAAAGTAAGGAAATATAAATGTTGAGCGCAGCTGTGAGTAAGCAGCAGTCAATGTGTGCACCACCCGTGCAGACCGCATTTCTGAGTTCCTGTTTTTGGGCGATGACTAGAGTGCTGCGCTCAGATAGCTAGGCAGTGTCCAGGACTGCTTTTTTTGTCCGTGTGAAACTAGCAAGCTTCCTGCTGTGGCTGGCTCTTTGCCAAGTCCCAAAACCCCAACCCAACCACTCCCCCAACCCAAACTCCAACTCCAACTCCAAACCCCTCCCATCCTGAAAAGAGTTGAAACATACAACGGAAATTTCCAGGGCCTGTCCGCCCAAGAGCATGCCCCCACCCGTCCAGTCCCCCCCGACACACAACCACCACCCAAACCCCTCCTCTCTCCCTCCCTGTGGCCCCTGCTCCCTCCCCTGCCTTGAACCAAAGGGACAGAGAGCAGCTGGAAGGTGAAGTGCAGCTTGTGCGCGCTGAGCTGAAAGTCAAGCCAGACACCTCTCCGGCTCCTAACTCCTCCTGTCTGAAATCACACTGAAAACACAGCCTCCTTCACTTGGGACCTGAAGTGCTTAAGAGTGCCGCTGAGTACACTTGTACACCACACATAACCGTCCGAGAGACGGCGAGGGAAATGAGAGAACTACTCTGTTTGACAAATCAATTTTCTTGCTGTGGTTAATCGTTGTTTTAAGTGTATGTACATTTCAAGCAGGGAGCGCCTAAGACCATTAACAAGCGCTAATAAAGCTGACTTTAACACAATTAGGTACGGCGGAGGAGGAACCAGTCACAGTAATGGATGCTGCTGAGTAGTAACTCATTCTCAGAGGACGATGAATGACTGTGTCAAATTTCAGTGCAGTTCATCCAATATTTGTACAGACATTTCACCTAAAAACACAACTGTCAGACTCAAGTCGAGCTCGAGGAAAAGTCAGAGCATCATTAAAGTCACTTAGTACCCTGTTTGCAGCATGAAGAATATAGTGCCAGTTCTGGGCTTGTGCTAGTGATGTTTTGAAGTTGGTTCAACCTGTGAACCATACTATTCAGATTTGAAAAATGGCTTTAAAAAGGCTTCACAAAATTGAGTTGGTCTTGAGAGCTGGTTAATTGGGTGTCGGAATGCAAAAACCCGATTTGAGATTAGCCACCAGACTGCCCTCAAATAGGTCTTTTTTCACCAAATTCAAAAATCTTTTTGCCAACTCTTTTTGAGTCTTTAATCCTTTGTTTATTATTTGTTCTTGCGTTGGACTGAAACCAGCCTTCCACCTCAGTTAGTTCGGCGTACAACTTGCAATTTCTCATGCTACTTTCTAGTTTTTCCTGAAACTCAGGAGATGACCAAATCTCTCCCAAGCTCTGGGTTTTGTTGACAGGCCACTACTGGTTTCTTAGACTTCTCCACTGTCGCTGACATCTACATCCTCGCTTTCAAACCTGTGGAATATGACACACCCCCAATTGTCCACACCTCCGTTTTTTTTGGTTTCAGGTTCTGAACCAATTTAGTTTTGGTCGAAATGCCCACAACGGTTCAGAATTAGGTTTGGGTTCTGGAATGGGACCCGTTCCATGTTGGTGCAAAATGGGTATAGAAAACATTATCATCTGGTAATCATGAACATCTGTACAAAATGATCACCTAATTCTGTTGGTTTATCACCCAAAATATAAAGATAATCTATTGTAATAGTTTTTGAAACATCAAAAAATGGCAACGCTCTTACCTATGAATATACAAAATTGAAGGCATTCCATTTAATAGATATTTGAGATGATGACAGACATGGGTCTTCTCAGGGCCACACTGGAAAAAAACCAACAAACCAGACAAGTCCAGACAGTGAAGCAGCACATTCAAATACCGCGCTTGATACAATGAAAGTGGAAGAATAAAGACAGGAAGTATGATAATTATAAGATAGTGACAGCCATGGCCTAGCTTTTAAGTTTCCAACGGCTTATTCGGTTCGTACTGGTAAAATAGTATCACAGCACTCTTTCCCAGGAGAGAAAAAAAAAGTTCATCTGTGACTAAACAACAGCATTAGAGATTTCTTCTCTGCTTTCACACAACAAACAGCAAATATATCACATGATGTCTTGTTTGTCTGTTCTGTATCCAGACCTCCCACATTACAGGCTGCTTCCCAAGTCCAAGCCTCAGAGTCTTGGAGAAGGAGATCTGCAGTGTTTGCAGAGCAGGATGCACCACAGACAACAATGCAGCCTCCAGGACTCTCTCTCACACACACATTCCTGTGGGCCTGATGGTGGTGGGGGACTTAACCTCTGGAGCTCAGCAGGCTTTGTCTACTTCTACCCCCTCCGCACCTCCTACTACAAGCTACCCCCACCTTTTTCTTTTTTTTTTTTTTTTTTTTTCTTTAAGCACTCTCTTACACAACATGCTTCTCTCACACCAGAAACAGAATGTGAAGCCGTCCTTAATCAATTCCATTAAGAGCCAGGACTGAGATTTATGTCAGAAAGGATATGTTGGTTAATGGGCGAGTGAACGCAAATGATGTGATCCTTTGATTTCATCAATATGAGCCATGCAATACATATTAAAAGCCATTCACTTCACAGTCATTTATATTAATGGTACCACTTTGAGATTACAGCAAGTTAATGGGGGCAAAAAGTGTACATTCCCATGAATGATGAGCCCTCCACAGTCATCCTAAATTGCATTACCAAGCCAGTAATGATCTGTGCTGTTATTATGTAAACTGTGGTGAATCAGTTATTCATTCAATACGGTCCCTAATTGAATAATTAGATTCTTGTCTGTGTAAAGATATGCATGTTTGTCTCCCCCCTGTGCTAGCAAGAAGCAACAGATGGAGCATGTTATGTAATCATTTTGATGTAAATTAAAATCGCAGATTATCCTGCGAGATGTGCAACAACGCGACATGCTTATATGTATCAGAGTGAAGGTGATAAATACTTTCAGTCCTTTCGGATAACACTATCTGCTCAGGATGACAATGACAGAGGGCTCGCTGTGTTTTTCATATGGAGAGAGACAACAGAGTCTGCCGCAGAGAGTGATGATAATATCATGTCTCATCCATCCAGGTTCAGGTTTATACGTTTCCTGCCTGGGAACAGGTTGCTATAGTACAGAGGTGGCGGAAACCATATAAAAATCATTTTCATCCTTTTTATATGTGGAATACATTTTTACAGCTTTATTGGCTGACATAAATTTTAAAGGGGCAACATTTAAATAGATTGTGATTTTTATTAATAGTTGTTTGCCTTACAACTGAGACATTTGTACATCTGACATTTTTATATGGTAAAAAAAAATTGCACAGCCCATTAGCATTTACTACTTACATTAAGACATACTTACATTTTACATGCTAGTGACTGGCTGTGTAGATGGGAATGTCTGCCAGTGTGTTGGCTGGTCCACCACTTTGGTCCACACTGAAATATTTCAACATTTACTGGATGGATTACCGTGACATCTGTTACAGACATTCATTGTCTCAGAGTTTTCTTCTAGTGCCACCATGAGGTGCTTATTATAAAAAAAAAACCCATTTCCAGAAAAGTTGGGGCAATGAAAACTAAAATCTGAGCTTTAATCATTCGTTCTAACCTGCATTTACCTCCCAAAAGTACAAAGAAACGATTATCAATGTTTTCACTGACCAACAGGTACAAATCAGACACTGATGCCTGCAACACACTCAAAAAAGTTGAGCTAGAGCCACGTTTACCGCTGTGTTACATTGTCTTTCCTTTTTTATTACACTTGCAAGTGGATTTTTTTTTTTTGCCCATTCCTGCTGTGTACAGGGTTGCTCAATAGTCCGTTGAGCAGCTGAAGTGGCCGCGTCCGTTGTCTGATTCTGGTTCTTCATGATGTTCATACATTTTCAATAGGAGACAGATGTGGACTGCAGGCAGACCAGTCACGCACTCTGTGACTATGAAGCCACGCTGTAGTAACTTGCAGAATGAGGCCTGGCGTCGTCCTGCGGAAATAACCACAGACTCCCTCGTAAAACATGTCGACTCGACGGCAGCATATGTCTCTTTAGAATTCCAATATATGCCTTCATGTCGATGGTGCCTTCACACGTATGTAAGTCACTCGTACTGTGGGCACTGCTCCTTTTATGTCCAATCACGATCCCTTCACCTGTTACCAATTAACCTGATAATCGTGGAATCTTGCTTGGACAGTGTTACTTGTATATTCTATAAACTTTTCCGTTTTTTTCTCTGTCCCCAAGGTATTTGAGTGTGTTGCAGCCAAGCATCGCAATCATTGAAAATCTTCATATTGTACTTTTGTCACTTAAATAAAGGTTAAATCGAATGAACCAGTCACAGATTTCACTGTTTACTGCATTTCAGAATATGCCCCAACTGTTCTGGAAATGGGGTTCATATTTCTGAGTGAATTCTCTCTACAGCTTTTGGTTGGACTGCAGGGAATTTTTACAGACATCGATGAAGAATTATATCAGCTTTGGTAATGATCTGTCTTTGCCTTTAGCACATACAAACTTTTTAATTTGTTCAAACGTTTATAGGTTTAACACTAAATTCCTGTAAAATTAATGATGCATATTAACAAGTCCTAACAACCAATACTAAAGAAAGTATTACACACTTCACTTCAGACTACTTCAACAAGTTAGTTGCTGTGAGCATGTTAGCATGCTGATGTTCACATGAACTCAAAGCGCCATTATTAAGCACAGCCATGTAAAAGGACTAGCGCTATTTATTAATTGGTGTTTTCAAACTTACTCTAATTATTATTCTCTTATTCTCATTATTTTCGCCATAAAATACCCTCCGGTACATGCCTCTTTGCATATATTGATTCATCATTTGACAAATAAAACCTCTGAATCTTTTTTTAATCATTTTCCATCAATACACAACCAGTCATCTCTATAAAAGGAAAAAAAAAGTCCACAAAAACCATCAATGTCACTTTGAGCTCTAATCCCCACGACGGCAGCACGTCACAGCCAGTCCACACAGACGCTGCCACACAGTCCCACTGGCGGTGAACTTCCCTCTTTGAGGTCATCACAGTCTAAGTAACTCAGCCTAACCCCACCGTGGCAGACGCTCCAGCCGGGCCCCGGGGCTGTGAGTCCTTCCCTGACCCAGAGAATCACAACATCCCCTTTTACTGCAGCGAAGGCCTGGAAGTCATCACTGATACTGGCAACACACAGGGAGCTCTGAGGTCATCAATAATGACTCCATTTACTTAACACCGACCCAAACACCTGCTCATTTATCATGGCTGACACATGTCAGCCTGGCCCATTTCTCACAGAGGAGCCAGCCAGCCACCACTGATCTTGATCAGGTCACCTCCGGCTCTGAGAGGGCTTTAGTGAGTAGATTAATTCACAAAAACACACAGAGTTAAGTGCAAATGGTTACAGGGTTATGTCTGTACTGTGACTGACTTTTTATTACAGAAGTCTGCACAGATTCCCAAAATGGCATTACATATGGTAAATAAAGCTTTACAGACTGCATTTTCAATGCAGTTAGGGCACATATCTATAATAATGTCCCATACAATCATTATGTGCCACGGTATGTGACTCACATATATACATATATAGAGGTTCAGTGATTTGAGAATTAATAAGGATGATTTGAAAGAATTATTTCATCCATATTGTAGAAATAAATAATTCAATTCTAGTAGCATCCAGCAGATTCATTGCTATTTCTTAGTTTAACAAAGTTAGGTTAAAACTGTTCACAGCAAGGTTTAAAAAAATGATATCTTGAGACCTTAAATCGGTTTTACTGTAATTTGGCTGCACCAATCTTTTAAAGTGAATTGCTGCAGGCAAAGTTGCCTGCAGATATAGAAATGTGCATAGTTAGTATATCATCATTGGGGTTGATTTATGTACTGTATATGTTGGGTATATCAAGTCAAGTCAAGTCAATTTTATTTATATAGCCCAATATCACAAATTTGCCCCAGGGGCTTTACAATCTGTACACTCTACAGCATGCTCTGTCCTTCTACCGCCAGCTAGAATAAAGAAAAACTCCTCCAAAAAAACCTTTAATGGGGAAAAAACATGGACAGACAGACAACGCAACAGGAGTTATGAGCACAGACGTTTCCATATATAAACAGAAAATGTACACGTTATATACAGCAATGAATATGGAGATCATAGTCAACATCGTGTTTGTTTAACATACGTGTTTAAACATAGTGTGGTATTCTGTTTAATCCTTAAAGGTTTACATGCAGAGCCTGAGTTCATGAGTATATTTTTTTTCCTGCCAGAGCTGTGTTTAAAGCACCTCTTAAGCTGAATCTCTAAGGCCCCTTTGCAGAATGTGTAGTATCTGCCTTCAGTGCCCTTCTGCACGATACTCACAGAGTTGAAGACAGAACTGAAGAAAGAGCATCTCTTCAGGGACTTATACAAGAAACAGCAATAGCTCTTGTCTTCCAGTTGCCATGGCAGGCTGACTCCTTTCTCAGGAGACACGATGATGATGATGTTGGATCATTTGACTGCACTGCCCTGGACTAGATGGACAAGATTTCTAAGTTACAGTGTTATTGTGTATTTATGATGCGAGCTTGCAGTGTAGGAGTTTGTGCTTTTATGTTTATCTCAGTTACACACCTGCATCTGGTCTTGTCGATCTCATATGGAGAGAAACGGGGTCATATTTTTTTTCCGGCTCGTAATAGCTGAGAGAGGGAAAAACCCTCAGTCCAGCACATGGTTAACACGCAGACTCACATCCTTGTCTGCAGCATTTTCCTGGAATGAGAGGAAAATTCATTTGAATGTGGAGAGAACATGAACTCGTGCAGTAAAGGCCAGATTCAAAGAAGCGGGACATCCTTAATGTGAGGAAATCAGCGCTGAAGAAATCAGATATACGACCGCTATCAGAAAATAAAGAATGAACAAATAGAAAACATATGGTATTAAAGTCTATATGGCTCTTTGTACCTGCGACGAGGCACTTAGATGTCTCATTACTTTGATTTCTGGGCAATTTGAGAGTTCCACTGCACAGCTTGGAAAAGACACATACCTTCCTTGAGTTTAGTGACACCAAGGAAGCTGTAAACAGTAATATTGATCCAAGTCTAAACTGACTGTAGTTTAGACTTTGAGGCTTTGTTTAAGGAGGCACTTCTTCCCAAAGCACAAACTTTCTCTCAAGACAAAGTTTTCCATGCTGAGACTAAACCGAGTTTGGACATGCCCAGACGTTTTGGAGATTTATGCAGGTATGTTACTGGAGTTTTCTGTGTCCCGTGGAGCTCACCTTCGCTTTAACTCACCCTCATACTGACGGTGGTGTTTGCGCCGTGCTGAATGACAGTGTTTCTCTGGTTAAATCTCATTCATTTATCTGTATTCTTATGCTTCCTGTTACAGACACAGGCCGACGTGGTCATTTTAAATCACCGTTACATTCATTTAAATCCTCTTTTTAAGACTTTCCTACTTGCTTTTTTATATTAGCTACTTGTTTATGTCAACTACAGCAAATGTTTTATGTATTACCGATCATTGTTCCTCGTACTGACCCATGCATATGTTGATCTGTGTCTTTTGACAAATAAGTACCGTGCTTGTGATTTTGTGAAGCTGTCTGCATGGACTGGACGCATTGCAATTGAATTCCACTTGTTGGGATCAATCAACTTGTCTAAATCTGTTACTGAAGTATCGTTCAATAATCATGAACATTTTTGAAAACATTATAAACAAATCACACCATAGTTAAGGGAACTAGAGGCCTCTATTGTCACAGCAGTGTTGTTAGGCAGCATGCCAACAGTGTTGTCAGTGCCGGTGTCAAAAAAAAAAAAAAAAAAAAGGAAAGAAAAAAAAATCCTAACCATAAATCCTGTTGCTTCCTGACACCAACAGGATGTCAGCTGTCTACTTTTCCTCCTTTGGTCTGCATGTGTTTACAGATAAAGGGGAAATATAAGTCTAGCCTACGTGCCGCATCTTAAATTAAACATGATACAAATTCACCGTGCACTTTGTTGTCGGAGGTCTGCGTGCTGCATGCAGAGGCAACCCGTTTGACACTGGTTTCAGCCAGCTGCAGCAGGAGCACGGAGACACACTGGGACAGAAAACCAAACTCAGGAGCTAGATGGGCTCTTGTTGTCGTCGCGCCTTTGTTTGTTGCCGTCCTCCTGCTGCCTCCGGCTCCATAGGAGAGCAGTGCAGGGGCTTAGAGAGCGCGCCTCTGAGCATCAATAATAGAGGGCTCACAGCACAGAAGAGTGGGGCAGCGGGACAACTTAATACCATTCAGCTACTAATTAACTAATTGAAAGAAGAAAGTCTCTAAATCTGGAACTACAAGTAACTGATTATGCCTCTTTGTGCTTGTACAGAAAGTGCTCATCCGTTTTAAAATGAGGCGTAAAATCAAGTGTACAGTGAGTGTGAAATCTTGTGGCTCAGGCCCATATTTGTCAGTGAGATCAATGCTTTCTTATTACTGACAGGAACAAGAGCCCATAAAGCCTTGATTTATTGGAGTCTCTTTAACTCTTTTATGTCTGGAAGAGTTAGGAGGGGCTGTAGGTGGCCAGCGAAGCCCATAAGGTCAATCGCATGAAGCTGTAAGTGAGATGTAAGCCACATTTATATATGGGCTCGGAGATGAAGAAGAGGGAAAAGATATAGAGCAGGGGAGCTTCAGTGGAAAGAAATGGACTCCATTTTTGTAAGTCCTCCTCTCCAGCTGTCAGCCCGCTCCCTTGTCCCATGGGGGGTTGCCACGGTGACAGGAGGCCACATGTCTTGGGGGCGTCGTTTTGGTCAAAGGACTCCATTGTTCTTGTGTTAAGCCGTCTTCACTATGCCCGTCTGCCGGGGACAGGGGCTTCGGCTTCACACCCCTCACTCACACACACACACACAAACACACACACACACTCCCGCTCGCTCTCACACCGAAAACACACCCCACACCCACTTTTAAAGAGATGCTGCAGTTTAGCTGTACACTCAAACAATGAAAGAGCCTATTCACAAAGACGCTCCCGGTTACAAGTTTTAAAAAAGGAGGGAAAAGACTTGAGTCATAACACAGGCACATGATCTTATGAAAAAATAAACACAGGCGTTGTTTTTGTTTTTTTTCACAGTACACTCGAGAGAGGGAAAAAAAAAAAAAAATCTACTAAATTACGCCCTCCTCTTACGATAAGATCAGTTCCTGTGGCTTCTTTCATCTCGGAGCTGATCAAGTTGACGGATGAACTGGCTACATGCAATCCCTGAAAGCCACCACCAGATGGCACGGTAGCCCCACTGCATCAACACAACTGTGAGTCTCACAATCTGGGACTATAGAAGAGACCTTGGCACACACTAGGAGCCAGAAACCTCTGGTGTCCTTCAGCCAAGTGATTCTGACTTGATGTAAAAGGAGGGAGTCAATTACCCGGTGATGGATAGATTACAGTCATGCATCATTCCGGGAGCCAATTTTTTTTCAATGTGAACTAAATTTGAAACTCAATTTGTTACTGCTCTCTCAGTTCCTCTGTGACAGATGGATGGAGGCAGTAAAGAGGAGCCGATTTGAATCTGTGACTGGTGGAATCTGAGGTTAGAGGTCAATTTACTTCCAGACATTTCGTGGGAGTCAAAATGTAGATCAGAATGGTAATTTGTGCCATGATGCAGTCAGTTATAGCACAGGGTCCTGGTATATATATGACTGGACAACTACTGTACATCGCTGGGACATCCCATTTGTGAATATAGTGGCGGTTTTATTATTTGGAGGAATTCCAGGGAAAGGAGTCCAAGTCATCAGTTTAAATGAACACAAGCTGATCTATCGAGTGTCTATATGCAACCAAAGCATTTAATCAAAATCAGAGTCTAGCAAGGAACGTTCTTTGACATTTGCACTCTTAGAGAACAGAACTTATTTCAAATTTAACAATCGGTCAATCTATCAGTACTAATAACTGACTGAAAAAAATAAAACCATTCATTAAAAGCTTAAATAATGCAAGGAGATCCCTGTAGCCAGTTTCGTCTTCAGTAGTAGTGGCAGCAGTTTGGACCACAGAAACCCCCCCCCCAAAACAAAACAGAAACCGCAAATAAACCAAATTACTCATTCACTATTTGCATTCTGTGTGTAAGGTGCATTTTCTCCCTCAATTGCTTTTCCATTCCTTCAGCAAGACCCAGCCCAGCCTGACAGTTGGTGAATGTTGTCTTCATCTATCCACAGAGTGAAGGTATTGACTTGGAGATGCTCGATCCAGTGACTTTGGAGTGAGACTGAAGATGCACTGTGATTACCAGCTGAGTGGTTGGTATTGATTGGGAGGGGGTCAGCAGAGATGATTGGGCTCTCAGTGTATTGACTGACTTGGTTACTGGAGGAAAACTGGCTACAAATTACTGGTCAGCTCTAATAATTCACAGTGAACAAAAGTGTCAATGTTTTCAGTTAATGTGAAACAAACAGACTCTTCTATGAAAACTCATTTCAAGAAAACAAACTGTATAGATATGATGGTGTAATGAAATCATTGTTTATTCCCAGTATTTCAAATAAGCAGATACTGTCCCATGTGGTCAGTTCAAGCAGTCTCATTAACGGTTGTGTTCTACTCAGGGACTGAAGGCTGGGCAGGTAGAGCGGCACTGAGCCGCCGGCCCCTGGTCCTCCTTCGGGCCTCTTTACTGGAGTCAGGGGAGGTGCGAGGCAGCCAGGCCAGGCCTGCACCGTCGCTGCTGTGATCAGCGTTGCATTGGTTCCTGAGACTGCGGCGAACTGAGCGCTGCCCTCTAGCGGCAATAGGTTTGAACACATCTTCAAAATTAAAGTCAGCCTGCCAGGGGGCGAGGCTCAGATCAGCTGCTCTCTCTTCTTCATGGCTATCTGAGCCTAACTTGTTATTTTCCTGCTGGCTTGCTGCTTGGTCTTCCCATCCCTTCTCCTCCACTTTATGGTTCATTTTGTCCTCCTCTGGCTGAATCCTGTGGCTCCTCCGGCCCCGCTTGGCTTCCCTCTGCGCTGACAAACTCAATGTATTTTTGAATTCTTCACCTGCCGGAAGGCAGACTGAGGTGGGAAAATCTAACCTGGCAGGACATTCTGATTTCCCATCTGAGTCCGTGCAGGGTGAAACTACAGAGTTGGCAGCAAAAAGTTCTTCAGTGGCAACTCCAAGATTTTCAAGTATAGTTTGTTTTGACAGAGTTTCTTTAGACTCCTCTTGATATATAGTGGTCTGGTTGTCACAGCACTCATCTATCTTCTCTCCAGTCTGGTTTGGTAGGTCATCTTCAGCAACACTGACCTTTTGTCCCCCGAGTACTTTCCCCTTCACTCTCGGCCCTGACATCCTCCTCCTCTTTCCTGTGC
>JAPQRN010000027.1:11264957-11286753 GCA_037367275.1 Coranthus polyacanthus
AGCAACACTGACCTTTTGTCCCCCGAGTACTTTCCCCTTCACTCTCGGCCCTGACATCCTCCTCCTCTTTCCTGTGCCGCATTCTTGGAAAGAGACAGACGCTTCTGGAGCTGTAAAGGCATTTGGGGCAGTGATGTCAGCTGTCTCTGATGTGTTGTTAGCCAGTTCAGTTATGGGGTCACTGTTCACCGAGTCTCTATTACAGGTAGTGTGCAGGTGGGGTTCCTGGTCTTGGACTATTCAGAGAAATGAGGACAAACATTCTTAGGGAAAGGCTGACTGATGAAACATAAAGTTAGAAGTGCAAAACCACAGTAAGGACAAGACAATATTTCTTAGTGTCTGCATGTTTTACCTGTGCAGGTCCCAGAGAAAAACTGCTGTGCCGCTGTAGACTGACCGATGAAGGACAGCCTCTCAGTGATGGGGCTCAGGGTGGGGTTCTTGGATGCATATTCCCGAGAGCCATAGAGCGAGCGGTCCACTTCCCTGTTCCACCGACGCGTTGCTGTGGAGGTCATCTGTGGAAAGAATCTGCATGGTGAGCAGATTTGCACTCTCTATTGAAATTTTTTATTAGCAGGTCAGCAGCTTTATGATGGAGAGCAGGGTTCTCACTTTTTTTTATTGATGTTCTATGCAGCGGAATGGCAGAACTGAACAGTTATTTTAACCTGATTAATAGGAAGCCATTTAGACTGACACACAGTCTTGACTGATGGAAGGGTAAGGCTGTTATAATGAGACCTATATCCTGAGGCCTTTATATGACTAGTTTGATTTGCAGGGGAATGTCATATCATATACCATCTACCTGATCTAATTTTGTACTGAATAAGATACAGAATGAGAAGTCTGGTTAACAAGAAGCATGTGGCCCTTATTATCTGCACTTATCCCATTTGTTAGGTAATCGTGTCTGACCAGGCTTATAATAACCACATTGTTCATGATATATTCGTGAAAAACATAAAGTTGGTCTAAAGTTTTTTCAACCCAAAGTCCATACCTCTGTATCTTGTCCACTGCCCTTCTGTCTTGTCAAAATTGCTCTTTACTGGTACAGCTCCTACTTGTGAACCACTAGGCACAGCTTTATGAATAGATTTAATCATTAATTTATTTTAAAATGGTTTCATTATTAGAGGATGCCTACATGTACTGTATCAAACACTTACATTTAATGCTTTCTCAAAAATAATTTTTAACCAAATTTAAGAATTTAATATTTTTCTTAATCAAGTATCACAGGTTAACATCAAGTTAAGTAACATATGTAGTCCTGAGCAGAGGTAGGTTTTATGTAGAAATATGATTAGAGCGAGTTAGGGTAATCCGCATTTTGCCAACATGTTTAGTGCAAGTATAAGGTAAAACAACAGTATTGGGTCAGTGGTACGTTTAAAGCTTTGCAACATCGATGTTTGCCACAATTAAGTCAGATAATTGTGGCAATTAAGACCTCACAAATTCCTACTGAAGGCTATTGAATGACTTCTATGGCCCAATATAAAGTTTTTTACAAAGGTAAAGTGTAACAAACAAACAAAAAAACACAATGTATAGGCTCATACTATAATAATCCCTCAATCATCACTCATGACCAACTAGAAGTATGTGGCAGTGTATTTATCTGCAGAGACTCTGCCCTCTGCATCTTTTTTAAATTTTCTTCTTGTTTTGCTGTATTCTGGACTTTCTGGGCGCTGACCTTTGGGCAGAGAGTGTGTACCTCCAGCCAATAACAGCACTACGCATGGTCTGGTCATGGTCTGGCCACCCTCTGCAGGTGGAATGTTACAAAAACGTAGTAACTCCACTCAGATAGCCATCTCCTCACTCGGCTCTACTCTTGGTTTTCTGCAGTTCTGTGTCTGCGAGACAACGGGCTGACTTATACAGATACAAACACAGAGCTACACAGACCTCTGAGCCACATGCAAACAGGAGGAACTGTGTGCCTCCACTGCCTTCACTCAGAAGGTTCCTGTATCATTTGCAAAGGTGTGGCCGGGTTTATTTGTAGTTAAGAACATAACTGGTGTAAAACAATTAGAAAACAAAAAATCATTTCATTTCTCTATTTCACAGCTTTGTTGTTGCTATTGCTGCTCCCCCTCGTAATAAGCAGAGAGGAGGGACCAAAGGCTAAGTTTGTTTTGCAAACTACAAGCAAGCAATGTTACATATTATACATTTAAGGGCCTGCAGACACCCTGCATTAACAACCCTCTGAATCTGTGAGGCCGTATGTAGGGCAAACTAACTTGTAGCCAGATTGTGGAGTCATCAGCACCTCGAGTGCCTCCCAGAAAGACTGTAGGAAGTCTGGAGAGCCGTCTGTGAAGTGGTGTAAAAAGAAATCAAACGAACAGACTCAGCCAGCTCACCTTCATCTTCCCAGAGGCTGACTTGGCAGCAGAGCGTGTCGACCTCTTCACAGGTTCGCTCTCTTCTGGCTGCTGAGGGAACAGAGAGTTGGAATAAGGATGCATTATATCGACTGTCTCTCTGTCACACTCTCTCACACACATAAAGTGGATATCATTGGATGTGATTAAGTTCAGATACAGTGGAATTAAGCAGTACATTAAACTGGAACATGTTACAACCCCTGACTTATTAGAAAGACAATCTCTGCTGGTAAATTGAAATCTCTACAAGTGAAACCAAGATGAGAGCAGTTTGTAGAAATGGCAGACCTTTCTCTTTCGACTGCTTGAATGAGCCGGAGCCTCAGTGGTAGATCCATGCTCTGGTGCAGCCTGCAACGGGAGAAATTTAAAAGGTTTTGGAGTATGAATGAATAAATTATAGAATTCTACAGATGAGAGTAGAAGCTGTTGATAATAACAGACTGTCTTGTATGCAGTATGGTGTTGCCAAAAACAGAAATATTGTGCCCACAAGGACCTTTCTGAGAAAGGAGATTCAATTCTATATTGGTACCAGACCTTTTTCCTTCTGTTGCTACATCTGCCAGGAGCTGGAGCTTCACCATCTGCTTGACGTTGGTTCTCTTTTCCCTTCAAAGAAGCAGGCTCAGGAGGTTGCAAGGTATCCATCGGGGAGGTTGTGCTTGGTTTGGTCTCAGATTCTGCAGAAAAATAGTGCAGTAAAATAACAAGTGTATGAAACTCTTATCAGCTGTGGCTAATATTACTACTGATCCTGAAAGTCTTGTACAGCGACTTCATAATTATCCATTTAACCTTTTAGACAGACAATTTATGGTTTGGTTTCCTTAGCTGACTTTGAAATGACAAACCTGACATATCTGAGCTGCACACAAAAAACCTTTCTGTTATACTGTGATTCTCATGTGTTGTAAGATGGATGGAAAGGAGAAGAGAAAGGAGTGACGCAATAAAACAATGAAAGTGAGAAAAGTACTATGATGGAAGTTCACCTGTCAGAACCTGAGAAAGAGACTCCTCGTGGAAAGCATTGTTTAAATTCAATGGCTGAGCATCCCACATAAAGTCTGAAAAGAAAAAAAAAAACCCCAGAAAAAAGCTGTTAGTCATTCTGCTGAAGATATCAAAATCATAACTCTCTGGCTCAATAAATTATAATAATCAAACCTGTATCATCAATCACTGCCGAGTCAATTTCCTCTGAAGGGAAAACAATCTAGGAGCAGAAAATAAACTTTAATTAGGGCAAAATGTTTAAAAGAACTAATAATGAGAACACTGGTATCATAGCTACCTTTCCATCCTTGTCCTCACTGTCCTCTCCTGTAGATGACATTCTGCGGCTGCGAGGCATTGCAAGTGTAGGGGAGGCACCAAACGTAGTGGGGCTGCTGAGGTCCTGTTGGGTTTTGGGGGTCTGCAGTTCACCCCTCTGAGGGGTTTTCAGCAGTGAGCGCAGCTTTAAGCTCTCGCCTGGTGTGGGTGCTCGTGCTGGTGTGGCCCCCTTCTGTAACGGGGTGCTGGGGGGCAGGTTCTTATCAAACAACTCAGGAGACAGCGGCCCTCCAAAGCGCACTTGCTTCTTCTTCTTAACTGCAGGGGTACCAGTGGAGTCATCCTCACCTGCACAGACAATAACATGTTGAAATAATCAGTTCTTTCCTTCTGCAGGTACCCTTATTAAACAATGTATAACTGGGGGGAAAGAAACTATGTTGTGATTAAATGTTCATTGTGTAAGTTGTAGTAGCACTTAGCAGTGATTGCAACCAGTTGAATACCCCTCACCTTTGGCTAAAAAGCACAAAAGTTCTTTGTTAGAGCCATTGTTTGTTTTGTCCAGTCAGCTCTTTTTGGTTAAGGGGATAATAACCTAGCCTGCCCTTGCCAGACTAATTCTTAATTGAGAATCAGTCTGGGTCCTGTCCGTTCATTTTTAAATTTCCAAGGAGCGTTATCAACAGGCTCAGACCAAAATGTCTCTGGATGCAACTGGGTAGCCCTACAGCCAATCAGGCAGCAGTCACAGGTGGCAGCATGTCATTTTATCAAACCACATATCAGAGAAATGGTTGTGATTGGCTCCACCCAATCTAGGCTCAGCGGAAATCAGTTTGAATGGGGGAGAAGTGCCACACTGATCTGCAGGCAGATGCGTCTGGTTCATAGGCTAATGATAACCCTGTCCCACACTCAAACACAAAAGGTGGCAGTAACGCACCTTAACACTGGATGTAACTGCTGTAAAACTGAAAAAAGACGAAGAGGAAGTCCGTTCTGGGCTACAGTAAAAACACTGCGGTGCAACATGGTGGACTCCGTCGAGGTGATATAAAGGTAGATATAAAGGTCTCATTCCAAGGTATTGAAAACACAGAGATTCTTATTTTCAGGTTATTCAACAACGATGGCAACATAATTCTGAATATAATATTCCATTTCTGTTGTTAGATCCCCCAAAATCATATACACTGAATTTTTAACTCAAAAGCTTTATTTATGATTCTTAGCATTTTAGTATTTGGTAAAACTCCTTAATAACTTTCTAAAGAATTCAAAAGGGAACAGACTGATTAACAATTGATTTATAGTTCAGAGTGTCTACAGATTTCATCAACTTAGATGAAAGGTTTATGATGTTTTCATGCCAACTGAAGAAAATAGTAAAAGAAACTGAAAGGAGCTATTAATCTTTTACCATTTTCTTTTTTTACCCCCCATAACTTTACTTTTATTTTTCATAAAAACAGACCAGACAGACCAAAGGACAACAGACAGGGTCACCAAACCCAAGGTGAAATGCTGGACATCATGTAAAGCAAAATTTTTAAAAAAAGCAGGGTTACAGTTTCAGGATCAAGGTCTGTTATTACTTCATGTCCGTGACTGTCCTTTGAAATCATTAGAGGTCCTTCTGATAAATGACTTTGACTCATGCAAAGCCAGGGGATATTTTAAAAGAGGAGCGGTCTTCCACTCATTTCGGTCCTTTCTGTTAGCCTTAGAACAAAAAGAAAAATACAATTCTCCAGAAAAAATAACCAAAGTAAAGAAATTAATCTTTTATGATTTTCTATGACATAACTGATTTGTTAACTCAACTGAAGATATACAATTTATTTTACTATATTTAAGAGATTTAACATTTAAACATTAAAATAGAAGGTAAATAGGTAATAACCATATACATTTCACAAGCATCTCATTACCATACATGCATTTATTTCCTCACTAGATCTTTATTGAAACAGCTAAATTTGTTAAAGTAAGTATTAGTGCTTAAGGAGTGAACGATTCATTTGATATTTGAAAGCAATAATGTACACCCCATGAGAACCATTAAGCCACCCGCTGTAGCTAAAACACACAAAGTGTCCTCAACCACAGAAAAATCACATGCAGTTTATTAATATTCATTTCCTCTTTGAAAATACAGCTTTGCCACTCTCCTGGTCTATAGACTGTATATACTGCATTAAGCGCAGCCCTGTATTTACAGCCTCAAAGTGAAACCAAGATAAAAGGCCGGTTACTCCAGCACAGCCGAAAGTGAGCAGTGTGCGTTTACCTGTGGGCTTCATCTCCAGCAGAGAAGGGAGAGAGAGGATTTGCGAGGGGGAGGCAGATTGTGCTGGAAAAGCTGCTGCAGGGTCATCAGGTGTTGGTCGGCTTGGGCTTTGGAGTTCAAAGACACCCTCCTGTTGAGAGAGAACACATGAGATCCTCTGTTCGGTTGGATTGTTGTTGAAGTAGCTTCACAGAACAGGTTAAGTAAGAGTCACTGATGCACATCTGATGTGAGCAACAGTTCTAGCACAACATTTTAGAAAGATACTGTCTGTGAATGGCTCGATATGCCCAACTAAACCTAAAACAGGTTTCTTGAGCTGCAAACATAATTATAGGACTCAACTGTGATAAAACATGTCAATGTGGTGATAATATACGTAAACCTGCAAATTTATAAAAAAATCTGCACTTCATTGGTGAAAATGGCTCAACACATCACTTCCTGTCTTAAAATCATCTGGCCTTTCCACCTTGATGCTGATGTAGAGTAAAACTGTTTGGGGTGACTACACTTCATGAAATTTGTATAAAACAATCAGTGTTAGCCAATTTTGCTCATTTTCTAACAGGGAACTAAAGCCATTACAGTGCTCTATTCGGAAACACTGGATTCAAAAACCTGCCACTGTGAGTCTTTTACCGCTACCTCGATCAGCCGGTTTGCTTGTCAGTTTGGATGTGAACTAATGTGTTAAAACACACAAAGTCACACAGTACAAGCTGGGTAGCCCATCAAGGCAGACATAGAATCGCTTTTATAAGGTGAGTCTGTTAAATAGATGTTAAATGGATAAAGTGGTGAAAATATTCTAAATAAAGCAAACACTTAAAGTGATATTGATTTTTTTTTTGTGGTATAGCAAGGAGAAGCCAAACTACCCCTGATCCACTGTCCTGTGGATGTCCCTGAACTACACCTGCCTCACATCCACACTTGGCCATTCAGCTCCTCCTCACACCCCCTCTCAGCCTCTCACTTTGTAGCACTTTCATGCAAAATCATGCAGGCGGTGGAGTAATGTCGCTTTTCTACTGATGGTATTGGCTCATCTTGTCTCGACTTGGCTCAGTTTTGGCTCCAGCACTCTGCATTTCCACTGCAGGTAAAGTACTCCCTCAGCATGGCTGGTCGTCATAGGAACACAGTGTAAACTATTGTGACGTCATCTTCAGCACAAATGCAGCTACGAGCGATGCAACAATGAAGGAGGATGAAACTTAAAACTGTATGTTATACTTTCCGAAACGTTAAAACATTATACTAAGGTTTTTTCAGATTGTTTCTTGTTTCAAAGCAAGAGAAGTGCTGGAGTATACAGCTTTTAAATAAATAATAATAAAAAAAACTAAGCAGCAACCATTTGGAGGTAGTTACAGTCTTCGTCCACATAAGAACAAAGACATGAAAAGTGTAATTTACTGAACACCACTGCTGAACTGTCCTGTTAGTGTTTTCCAAAATGGGTCCAAATCTCAGGGTTTAGTTCCACATTTTGCTTTCCATAAAAATGTCTTTGATGATGAACAAAGATCGATGACTGGAATCCATTAATTCTTTTAAAATTGTAAAAGGTATTTTTTGCAAAACTGTGAATTGAGGGAATTTTCTCCCACAAAGTTCACAAGTATGAGTCTCATGAAAAAGATCTTTAATATAAAAAAGAAAAGAGCACAATCATAGCAGGAGCCCCTTCTGAAAAGTCTGAAAACAATACCAGTTTTTCTGTGATTCATTCTTGAATGAGTCTTAGTTTGTTTGTGTGTGTGTACATAGCAGTCTGGAAAAGGTAGGCGCTAACCTGCTGATTCTCCGTAGATGAACACAACTTGACCTCAGATGAAACAGGTGGTTCACAGTCGACATAAAAGGGTGGTGAAATCAGCTCAACTTGTGCTCGTGCTCCTTCCACAGCTTCACTGGATTGTACTGGTCCTTGTCTCATCGGTTGTTCTTCCACCTGTGGACATGATTAAGCAATTCATACTGCTTTCATAATACACCAGAACAGTAAGAACATTACTGACATGAGTAACATTCACCAAACTGCTACTAACATGCACTTTCCATAATAAAGAAAGCTCAAAGTCTACAAACCAAGGCAAAAAATAAATAAATAAAACACAATATTCTGCACTGTTTAAGAGCACTTGTTTTTTCTCTTAAGACCCTGTAAAAAATTTCTACCTTTCATATAGGAGTTAAAAGTAATCCATGGATTCAGTGGAGGCTAAGTACAGAGAAGTAAAACCTTTTATGTAGCTAAATTATTTACAGCAGTCAAGTAAGTACATGGCCAGATAGAGTGTACCTCCAGCTCCTTCAAACTGAAGTGGAGGGTAGGAGCGCTGGCCTCTGTAATCTCCATCTCGCAGCCTTGAATGGGGCCCACGCGCCTCTTCTTGGTGAGTGTGGGCGTCATCAAGGGTGGGTGGTTCTCTTTCCCTGCATCAAGGTTTGTTCTATCTAAGGAGGAAACAACCAGTGGAAAAATGGGGGAAAAAAAAGGAACTTAGCTAAATCAACATCATGCAACAAATAAACAACACTTGAAAAAAAACAACTTCAAAGTTTGATCAGAGGAATGGAGATGAAATCTAACTTGAGCAACAAACAGCTTAGAAAGTGGCCCACTTAGGAAGATGACCAATCTCTGTAGAAATGATTGCTGTAAGATGTTGTCAGTGTCAACTTTATACTATGCTATGAATTAATCCATGGCAATGGTGCCTCCAGACATCATAAAGAAGCCCTACTGGCATAGATCCCTGTTGAGTAATGAAACTATTAATCCTGTGGCAACGAGGCAGCCTCACCAGACAGATAATCTCTTGTCTTGATGCATCCTCCAGTGTTGCTGTCCTGCCTTGGCATCGCTTCACAGACCTCACTCTCCTCCAAACCCATCAGGCTCTGGAACGAGGCCATCTTCTGCCTCAGTGTGGAGGCGACCCGGGGAAGGAAGGGGCTACTTTTGACAAGCTTTGAGTTGAGACAGCAAAAACAAACATATCTGCTCAGTGATGCAGCTTGACGGGTCATGGACTTCTGAAATTGCACAAGTGGTATTACTGAGAGGCAGCAACATCTATCATATAGTCCTTTTTCCCCACATCACAGGGAGTTTTGTGGCTTATGGAGCTGTGGAACATCTGAATGGTAAATTAGAGTGAGCGTCACACTTGAGAACAGTTATTACCATTTATAGAGGGGTAAAAGAACACAGTCCTCTAGGAAACATTTGAGCCCAAATTTATCCTATTAGTATCATCTCATGTGGAATTTAAAATCATCAGTTTTCACAATGAAAAAGTTAACAGAATTACAGAAAATCACAAAACCCAGACAAAAATTACATGAAAATGACACACTAAAATGAAATAGCAGTGCAGATAACATCACTGTTTCATGCTGCTATGGAAAAGTGAAGCCAAAACATTACTGTTGAGAGCTGCCATGCTGCTTCTGTGACAAATCTTGGAGTAGAGCAGTAGAGACATCTTTGATGGAATCTTATCAGCAATAGGTAATTAAAGTTTTCAATCACATTTAACTCCCCTAGCACTCTGAGGACACGTGTGATTGGCCATCTACACTAAAAATCTAATCTACTGTGTGATTTTCAATCAAAAGGTAGATTTAAAACAAGGTGCAGAATTCTAATTTCTGAAAGGTAATTTTTACCCAATGACACTAAAAACAAAATTAAAAAAATATCACATACTGAAGCTTTAATGCTTCGCTAATTTAATCATAGATTTGAGATATAATAATGATTGATAAGTTCATGGCCTTTGGTAGAAGGAGAGGAGTTGTACAGCTTTCATTACATTCAGATGCTGGTCAGCACTTTGAATAATTACACAGAAAGTCTGAAGTCAGAAAGTCTAAAAATTTGCTGTTTTTTGGTTTCAGATAAGTGAAAATTGCAAATTAGCACATTTAGAGAAAATGAACATTGACCTTTGTGCAGTGAAACCTTGGTCATTTGGAGTTTATTGAGGATAACTGCATGGACTCATTCTTGGGAGATACCCAGCTATGTGCCACTGGGTTATTGGTCAATCTGCCAAAATCATCATAGATTTTGTCAGTGGGCCGATGTCCATTTTTTAAGAAAGTGCTGATTTGCAATTTTCAATTATCTGAAACTGAAAAAAGGAAGAGTTCTTAAATAAGTCTGTTTTTTATTTGACAATTGAAAAAAAGCCATTTCAAATCTATGTTTATAAGAAAACCTTTCTCTTTCACTTTATCTCTGGCTATTGTTAGTAAATGGATGATAACACCACGATAACACCTCTGAATCTCCATAACCATCATATTTTCCAAAAAAGCAGAGAAATTGAGTTTTGCAATGCTAATACTCAATAAAAGTTGGAAACCAGTAACCTGTGATAGCAACCCCTGAGGCCTCTGGGGTAAATTTGACTGGTGAGGAACAGACAGTTCCAAAAAAACCCAAAACCCCAGCTATGTACAGTACTGGGTCTGCTATTTTCCACATTCAACATAACTGTTGGATATATTTAGATCACTGGTCCTTTCCTCATTCTCCTCACATGCTGAATCTTGTCAAAAACCTGAAATAATCAGTTTTCTTTAAAGCAATACAAGTGAATGTGATTAGGTAATTATGAATTATTCACTCTGACTGTAATACAGTTGAAACTGCTTACAGTGATCAACTGCTTCTACGGATCTGGGACCGAATCATTCCTATACAAATACTGTTTTCATAATCTGCTTATTGTGACCAGTAGTCTGCTTACAGTGTTCATTTTGGGTCTTTTCATACCTGTAGTTGGTGCTGCGTGCAATTTGAAATCATTTTCTGTTCATGAAAAACAACAGAAAACAAATGTGCATTTGTAATTGAAGTTGCCGTCATTATTTGGATCGATAATGAGCTGTCACACGATGCCCCCATGATGCAGGGGAAAGGAGTCGTCTGGGAGCTTGACAGAGGACAGTCTTAGAGTTTCCATAGGCTTTTTGTCTTGAACAAGCTGCACAGGGAAGCTGATGGAGGAAACAATCTAAGCTAATGCTGCATTCATGTCATATCATTTGAACTATATGTATGAGCCAATGAATGGGAAAAACCCCTGTACCACTTGTAATTCAGAGTCAGAGATAACAGGTATACAGCGAAGTTAAAACAACATACATATGTAATATAACAGGTACAACAATATCTATCTATATCTGTATGTATATATGTATTTCCCACTACCAACAGCTTAAGGTGTATGAACCCCATTATCACTATAAAATTGAGTGTTACAGACAGCTGACAAATTAAAGGTCCAGTTAAAATAATCATCAATCAATTTGACCCTGACAGACGAGGTTGCTATAAGCAGTTTCCACTGTATGTCTACTTCCTCAATGATTATATGAGGTGAACTAAATTTTATAAAAGCAAATGCAGATGTCTACACCAAGACAAGACATTAAACCGATCAAAACTTCACATATTCATTTGAACAGTATGAGCCACTAGTGACTGTAATCATCCTGTCCATACTGGCCATTAAGCATCTGTCCCCAAAGCTATATTGGTATAAGAGACAGGTGACAAAATCCATTATTATATAATGATAACCAGACTGCTAATGTTGATGCATATATTGATAATGACACTTCCAGTGTGTGCTTCAGACACTCTGATCACTGCTGCTCACAGTGCAGTTAGGATTAAGGTATGAATCTAGACATAAAACCAGTATTCATGTATAGTCAACTGTGACTGTCTCACATATTTAGTACAAATGCGATTTTCAATATTGATCCAGAAGCCAGACCCGTCTGAATACTGTATCACAATCTATGTGACAGGGTTGCTAAATGTGCTCAGCTGTAACCTGAGAGAAGCGTCTCACCTCTGGAGTGTGGTGGGATGGTGGAGTCTTCATTCTCTGTTGTGCAATGAATCGGATGAGGGAGTTAGTCTCCGGAGAGCCTCGGACACCCACAGTGGACCTCCGCCTTGCTTTTATTTGAGCTAGACGAGACTTATCTACAGCAAAAGAATGTTGCTTCAGTGATCAGTGCAATATATGGGATATGGGTCATTCCATGCCAACTCAAGCAAAATTTTCTTGGAGAAGTCATGTAAAAACTTCAGTTAAATTCATAGGACTTTGCAAAATCATATAGTTCTGCTCAAGAGACTCTTTTTTAGGGTGCTTTAATAATTCGTTTGGTCTGGTTTGATTTGAACCAAATTTTCAGGTGGGAAACCTCCCCAGACCATGAAGGTGACCAAACAGTCCGTCTTTGGTGCAACCAAAAGAGGTGGTCTTGGTCTGGTCAAACTGAACTATGGCTTGGATTATGTACAGTGTGAAAACACTTTGTGAATAGTTTGGACTATTGGACCAATCACAGGAAACAGAAAAGAATAAGAAAAACAAATGTAAGAAGTTAAAAATGAGGCAACTTAACAACGTGCCAACGTCAGACACACGGCCATCTATACAGGGAGACACAGCACATGTAGATCATGAGGAGAGGATGTATTAGTTCACTCCCAAACTTGCAATGTGAAAGCAAAACTAACCAGACCAAATGTATACAATGTAACAAAAACATGAATGTTGGTTCAAACTTTCAAGTGTGAAAACACCTTTCGTTATGCATCTTTGAAGTTTGGCCATTTTCATCATTTTCTGGGAGGGCCTTTGTGAGTTGGCATAGAATGATCCATATACAGTCAGTAAAGTCAGTTTTTCTCTCTCATTGTTCGCACCAGTGGTGCACAGTTTCCTACATCTCATACAGAACTGTTCTCATTTGTGACTGTTGCATTTTGGATGCTTCAAACACGGCTGAGTTGCCCCTGCCCTGTTGAATGCTAAGTAGAAGCTTTAAAGACGGCTCAGTGCTCTCACCTTTGCGGTTTGACGAGGATGATGATGCAGGGGTAAAACTCTGGACAGAGATGCCAAACTGAGAAGGTGTGACCTCAGAGAAATTCAGAGGGGCCAACGTGTCATTTAAAACAGTGGGGGAGCCCTTCTGGTCCTCTTCAGTGCCAGTACCGTTCATATCTATGGTGGCCATCTGTAGAGACAATGTGAATACAAAAAAAACCATAAGAACAGAATATCAAGTAGAGCTATAACATTGGTTATCAGAGCCTCTTTGTTGTCGTTATTTAGTTACCTGTATTTCAAAAATACAATAATACATATTCTTGTAGCCCATCACAGCTAATAATAATAATAATGTGGAATATGTAGGAGAAAAACCTAGTTGAACAAAGTTCATACAAAACAGTGCTGTCTTGACTTTGGCAGGATGCGTATGTATTGAATACTAGGTAGTAACGTTAAAAAACATCCTACATATTCTAAATACAATAGTTCATTGAGTGAACGGAAATGGTCGTTAATAACTAAGCTAAGTCGACTTCTTCAAAGGACATTACAGCTAACTGGCTAGCATGTTTGTGCCTCTCATGTATTACCATAAGGTACAAGGTACAAACGTTAGATATCAAGTAAACACGAACGTAGGTAACCACAATTTCTATTTAGGAGTTTAACTGGTTGGCGTCTCTGCGTCTAGAAGATTAGCAAATAGTAACAACTGGCTGCTAGCGTTAGTTAACTCTGGGTGTATTATTAGTTAACGCTCGCGCAGTTGGCGTTTAAGAGGATATGACAGCAAATTCAGCACTTACGTCGTCAAATTCAGGATGACGATGAGAACGACACGATGCTGAGATATTAAAAAAATCTTAAAACGCAATCAATTAAAAACATCTAAACTACAATGTCACAAAAACGCCATTGATTTGTTCCTTCGGAAACCGATAACAAGCTGCAGGGATCGATTCAAAATACGCTCCACGCCAGACCTAGCTGCGGCGCACAGATCCCTCCGCGAAGCAATCCGCAAGCGTCCTAAACAACAAGCACTTACATCATTTCAAAAGGTCAAGTTGTGTTCGTAAATCTTATTCACAAATGTCAAAAACGGGCTCTGCTGACAGATATCGATTACTGAAATCGAACTGCTGAAAAATGGCAGCATTAGCAGGGCACTATTTAAACGGCGTCTGTGGGCCGGAACTAGTTTAATATGAATTGGCCAATAGAAAAGCCAGACATGATACCACGTGTATTTTCCAAACATGTGATTGATAGATGATCTCACGTGTATTTGATAAAGATAAAATAGAATTCTTTATTATAGTACGCCTGTTCAAATGTATAATTATCATTTTTGCTGATAATACGTCTGTGCTTTCACTTGAGTAACATTTTACTTGTAATGGACTATTTCTACACTGCTATTCCTACCTGTACTGAAAAAATTATTTGGGTATTTCTTCCTCTAATTAATTATGATAGGCAGGATGTTATTCATAGAGGCTTGTTAATAGAATACAGAAATCACTACATGTATTTCACTAATGTGATGTTTTGAGGTAAAATCAAAAGAGAACTTTTTTCTAGGGATCTTGTTTGTCTGGAACTTGCTCACTCAGGTCACCATCTGTTGTTGGCTGCTTTGCAACTAAACAGCTGGAGCTTCACTGCATCCTTCTCAGTTCGTTGGTTCTGACCTGATGCTTAAAGTTAAAGCTCCCAATATGTCAGCCAGCCAGGTTGCAACTCATAAAGCTAGTTTGTCTTGGTGGAGACTGTACATCACACATTGTATTTTCCAGGTCATGTAGTCTATGGTCCACTTCTTTTTTTTTTAATAAACTAAACACTAGACACTTATGCTTTAGGCATCTAAAACATGGTTTGTGTGTTTATGCACTTGCTTTAATGAAGTGTTTTTAATGGAGATGCTGTGCTAAATAAAAAGGTGAACAGCCTATTAGACTCTGCTAGTAATCAGTTTAGCAACCACTAGCAGTATTTAACCGCAGATTTTTACATTTCCATGTGACCTGCAAACATTTAACATAACTTGTGTGACCTATAATCAATAAAATGTAGATTATCCTTTGGATTATGGGTGAATTGCGGTCTGCTCTAGAAAAGCCCAGTAAACTGCAGCCACACACTCAGAAATAGAGTTCCTTCTTTTGTGATGTTTCAGAGTCTGCGGCACAGCTGAGTACACTGAGATCAGATGCAAATGTGAGCCTGTCTCTACAGCTGAGACTGTCTACCACATGAGGCATGTGGCTTCTTTTGCTGACACCAGACAAGGTTGTGAAAGTCAATAGAAGTTTGACTGTTGTTGTGTGCAACACAGACTTGAAGAAATGAAACAGCTTTAGACGTACAGACAGGTGATCTAACCCTGCAGGCGAATGAATCCCTGTCAAAAACTAAAGATGTTTAGCTTTTGAAAACTTCACACCTGGTTAAAAATCACCAGAGAATCTATGTACGCTCGCCAATGTTTATTTACATGCCGATATCTAAATATGTCTTTGTCTGAAAAGTTTGTCTACCAATAAATCTAAAAAGCGATGCAGCAGAGGCTGAGACATCGCGACCTTTAGTCCATAGTACAGGCTTTTAAATCTAACCCCCCTACTTTAAAACATAGGTTTTCAGTTATAAATGTGACAATTTGGGGACATTTTTTAAGAAACCACACCCACGGAAGACATTACTGTATATAACTGCCTTCACCTGCGAAAATGAAATGCCCTTGACGTGGAAAATTGGTTTCTCTTGAACAAACAAACTCACACAACTCAAGTATATCTCTATTTTTATTTGTGTATATATACACATATAAAAAATAAGGACATATGTACAATGATAATAAATATCAACATGTTTGTACAAGTGAAATAAGTTACTTAACATACTTTAAAAACAAACATAAAAGATCAATAACAGACAAGCAAAAATGGGGCAAAATAAAATCTGGGTAATAATATAATAATACTAATCATAATGTAAGAAACTGAATTTAAAGCCTTGTGTGAAAGAAATTGTTACAGTGTGAGCAAACAAATGTGTAAGAACTGAGCCGATGCAGAAGAAATGCAAATACGTTACGTCACACATGCATTTTTTTTTCAAGCTTGAGACCTGTATTCCTTTTTAGTTTTTTTTGCTAAATGTTTTATGAAAGAAAAGTCTAACTGTAGAAAGAAAATAAGACATAACAGAGTACCAGTGTAAAAAGCTGTGGCTAAGCTACCTGCTTCAGGAGATTCGATACTAAAGAGAGGACACATTCTATCACTGATCTGCTTCATACCAACAGCTACTCATTTGGTCTTTTTGGGGGCTGACAAATCAAATAATCACTATAAATAACAGTTTTGGTTCATTTTGCAGCTTTTCATAAAAGACTGCGGGAATCGGGTCCAGCTGGTTTTCTACTGACAGTAAACAGAAAACAACCATGAAGTCTATCAGCCAAGCCTTTTTTTTTTTTTTTTTTTTTTTTTTGCATTTTACTTGAGGGAAAATTTAGCTGAAGGTAAAATATGCAGAAAGGTTGCAGACATCAGCTCAGTATGGCAAAGTGGACGGACTGCTGAGACTCGAATATCGATCTGGATTCAAATAAAATTCATTTAAGGGTTTTAACAAGAACAAAAGCAACTGCAGTCTACTTTGGCTTATCCAAAAGGTGAAGAGGCACAGAAAAAGTAAACATGTTGAAATGCAGCCATGAAATCCTGTACAACCCTCGAACCATAAAATCAGATGTTTTTTTTTTTTTTTTTTACATTTTTTCCTCCAAAGAGAGCATTAGGGTTCCACAACATTAGTGTCTGTAAAAGTCCAAAAATGACCAATCAAAATGATGCACATCTACGAGGATGATCATATCAAAGATGTACAGTTCACTTGCAGAGGATCATGCAACACTAGGATGAGGCGCTGATGGCTGAGTACCTCTTCAACCTTGGGATCATTTTCATATTCTACATCTCTCTCAGCGCTCTGTAAACAGTGGGGTAAAACAGAGTATTTTTGTCCTCCCCTTTCTTCTTGCTGTGCTCCTCTGGTCCCGACAGACACGTCCCAAAAACAGAAGCCGCCCCTGATGGACAAAGAACAACAAAAAGGACAAAAGAGAGTAAAGTTAGCAACAGCCAAAAAGTTAAGTATAATGTGACTTCTTTCACTTTCACAATGAGTGTGGGCTGCACAAAGTTTTGTTGAAAGTAAGTCAGGAATTAGGTCATTTTTTTTTTTTTTTTTTAGGACATCCGTTACGTCATGAAGTCAGATGTTTCAGGCAAAGACTTGGGCATACCCTTACGTACCATTTACCAAGTAAATCATGTCACTAGTAGTTTGAGTAAATTAGAACTTGGAGCAACTGTAAAGTAGAATGAAGTTACAGTATATGTGGCAGTTTTAATTTGAAGACTGTTCAGGTCAGAACTCGGGCACAGAACAGAGATAAAGATCCGCTTTACACCAAGTTATTTTGAATCTCGTCAGACTGAAGCCTTTTCGCCTTTAACAACATGCGCTCAGTGAAACCTTCAGGCTATGTGTGGGCTCATTTTCTTTTGCCTTAAGAGCAGCTTTTCTGATGCGGCCTTCCCTGCAGACTTTCATACAGCAGCGTTCAAGGACGAAAATGAGACGAAAACGAGACTGGTCAAATGGTGCAGAACGTATACTATAAAAATGCATTTGACCACCTGTGTTCTCTTACATCAGAAGTGTATACATCAGATGATGAAATGTAGCCTACATGATGAATGCATACGCAATTGAAAAACCTTCATCATTCTGAGGTGATGGTAATAAATTCAGGCCACTGTATTAGCTGGAAGAGGTGATACATACTACATTCATCTCTGCTCTCCCTACATCTAAGTGCACTAATTAGCATGTTATTCTGGCTGATCTGTACAAAAACCAATATGTAAAAAAAACAAAACAAGTTGTGATTTCACATGGTGGTAATCTGTGTGGACTATTGTGTCACCGTTGGGGACAGTGACATCTGAGCGTCAGAACAAACTGTTATTCTGCTGCTATTACATCAGCTTTTTTTTTTTTAACTGTTTTCCCCTTTTGGTATTCATGTGAAGGTAGGTTATGGGTCATCCCATGCCAACTCACCCAGCCCTCCCAGTTCATATCAAGGATTTAAAAATAAAAATACATATGAAACCGAGTATTAAGTTCATGAGACTTTGTAAATCCTAAAGCACTACTCCAAATACGTTTCAGTTCTGATTCTTTTTTAAGTTTAGCTCTCTGATTTCATCATTTCATCATTAGTATGAATATTTTAAGCCTCGCAGACTACTTATTTTTCACTGAACTGGGTTGCAATATGTGCTGAACATCCAAGAAACCCTTAGGATAATTTGCAACATGCATATGTTGCATATAAATAGTTGCCGCTAAAATCAAATGAACAAAGAATCTTTCATTTTCAAACATTAATAACTCTACTAGATTTCACTTTCTTGCAACCCAATTTGGACTCTTGTGTGGTATTAATATACTGTCATATCTAGAAATTATTTGGTCCTGCATTAAAATTTTAAACAAATCTCATGACACGAACTGGGAAAAGTTTTAACTTCTGTGTGAGTTAACATGGAATGACCCTTATAATAAGTTAATCATCTCCTTGCTCCAATTTCACATTAAGTGGACAAAAATGAAAGTCATACCAATTTTCCGGCTATTGGCAAAGAAAGCAAGTAAGCTTATTTCCAAAAATGGTGGTGTATACTTTTAAGCATTGAGCTGAATAAATGGATGGCCAGATGAATAAACCAAATGATTCCAAATACCCCAGTGAACAAAAATAACAGCCAAAAAGCTAAATTGGAAACTGCTAAGGGTTGTGGCATTGCTGAAATCTGTTAACATTTCATTTAATTAAGTGGAACAGTACCTTTTACTGGTTCATGGCTGCTCTCTGCCCGAAGCCAGTAGTCTGTCAACGCAGCAGGAATCAGTCTGTCCATTCTTCCATCAACACTGCGGGTTTCTTTTTGTGTCGGGTGTTTTACAGTGCTCTTCCTCTGTATATGTCCACAGTAGCCCCAGGTCAGTCTCTGGGTATCGGTAAAAGGGGAGGGGGGGGTTTCATGGTGTTTAAGGATGTGTCACAAACACTGAAGTCCAGAACAGTTGGCATTCAGAGGGCTGTGTGGGTGTGTGTGGGTATTTGTGTGTGTGTGTGGGAGGGGTAGTTTCCTTCTTGGCAGTGCAAGTTACCACCCTCACATACATATAAGATATAAAGCACTTATTGAGACATCCACAGCGGTCGGAGCAGTGAGGGTTCAACTACATTCTCCATGCCTAATGTCTTCACGTCAACTTCAATTTGGATTTAAGTGTGCAGTTATTGTTCTGCTGCTAAGACGTGAATGCAAATCGCCTTTTCTTTTCAAAGGAGATGAACAAACGTCCACAAGGGCTCAACCAAAGCACATATCTGTGACACACTGTGACTCTAACAAATGTAGTCTGGAGTGCATTTGTAGTATATTGAACTTGAAGGTGCACTTGAAGGTCACTCTGCGGGGCTAAGCGAGGAATGTAAGCACTTGCCCTCGCATTGTCATTCACAGAGGAGAGCCATTAGTCACCGGTAACCATTTGAACACTGCTGTAGTCCGTAAGACATAGAAAAATAACAACAAGAAATGTCTTAATTCAAACCAACCATCACAACAAATTAAAGTGGAAGGGATCGAGGACTTTCTCCGGGGATAAATACAACGGTGGGGGAAAAAAAATTACAAATTGAGCAGAGAAAGTCTTGAGAGATTGTCCTTCATTCAAAAACCCTCTTGTGTCTTTCACTTCAATTCACTTCATTTTCCATTTAATTTCCTCTCTCTTTGTCTCTCACTCTCTCCCCTCTCTCCTCAGTCCCACGCGGAGCTCCTGCATCGGGGACATGATTGTCGTCTTGCTTCGAGTTTAATTAGTCTTTTTATACCGCTCTCACACTCTTGACTCACAAATACAAAAAAGGAGAATGCGTTTCCAGTTTTAAGTGCAGTAAGCTGAAAAAAGTCGCAAAAGGAACAGAAGGACAGCAAATCAGTTCAACACTTCCAGTCAGTTGCGCTTTGCTGTTTGTCCACTGGTCTCAGCAAAGAGGCTTTACTTGGTCCACTAAAAGAAATGTGCCCTTCTGAAAACATGTAACGCCATTTGTTTGATTTCCATGCTTGAGGTGTTCTCCTCTGCATTCAGTTTGCCTTTTTAAATACACAATTTACACAAGTGGCGATTGCACAGTGGAAGCAGAAAAAGTCACAAGTCTGCATGGTGGCCAGAACACAATAATTACAGGATTGCATGTTGGCGAACACGATGTATGAGTGTGTATATTTAACATGCTGTGTGTGCTATAAATGTCTACAGTGAGCCAAACAGGCATTGGCAGAGCAAGAGAGAGAGAGAGCATGGGGATTCGACAGTGTGTCACTGAAAGAGAGAGAGAGAGCAGGCATCCTCGGAAGGAGGGAGGTAGGTTGGTTGTTTTTGTTTTTCCAACTCAAGGAATGGAGACGGAGGAGGACAGGCCTAGACAGACGACTCCTCTGGATTTGCGTCAGGCAGCACGCTTCTTTGCTGCAGAGTGCGCCTCAGCTCTTCCTTGAAAGGGCTGGAGTAGTCGTTCCCGCCCATGCCCAGGCCTCCCAGCCCGCCGCCCCCAGCGCCAGCCCCGCTAGCCCTCTCCTCCCCTGCTGTGCTCAGGTTGAGACGGATGTAGCCATTGCTACCAGAGCCTCTGATGTTGGTAAGGCTGAGACGGCTGGGGGAGTGGATGGGCTGGCCGGGAATGGCGCTGGGCGACGCCGTGCTTGTGACACTGCTGGGCCCTATGGCGTGACCGGGAACGATCTTTAGAGAGCCGTCTGAGTAGTAGTAGTTGGCACCAGTCTCCCAGAAACGGTCCTCGTCACTGGGCATCTTGCTGGGGACAAATGTAGGGGGCTCCTTGGGCAGAGTGATCGGGTAGACAAGAGTGCTCTCAAGTGGCTTCATGTCAGCGCCCTTTCCTAGTGCCAGCTTCAGCCTTCGCCGCAAGTAAAGAGCTGCCACCAACAGCAGCAAGCAGGCCGCTCCAAGGGTGATGACCAGCACCCAGAAGAGCCCCATGCTGCTGTCTGGAGCTCGGGCCTCCATGAAGACTGGAGCACTGGCTACAACAGCCACTTGGTAGCGCTCTGTCTGAAACTTGACACCCTGCTCCTCAGAGTAGCAGATATAGCGGCCTGCCTGAGCCTGGCCTGCCTCAGGGATCACAAGAGCCTTGAGGGTCCGGTCAAAGCGTATCCCTTCAGTCTCGGGATCACCCAGCTGAAGCTCACGGTCGTTGAAAACCCAGAAGGGCTGAGCCAGGTTGGAAACCAGCTGGCAAGGCAGCACCATGTCCGACCCCACTACCACTGTTACGTTTCGAAGGCGGGAGTGCTCTGTGGAGGGACAGAGAGGGTGGGGAGGGGGAGCAGAGATAGGAGAGGGGGTTAAGTATCATCATAATTCAAATTCACATTCTGCACCAGCCAGCTTTCTCCCCACTTAATTCAATTTATTCAGCTCAATCCAAATGTATTCTCTCAGCTCCAAGTACTTTTTCTTTCTGCACTGACAGCCAATTCCCACAAGAGGTCACTACTGAGGTGCAGCCTTACACTCACCAGGGCTGGGGATGGAGACGGGCTTATCAAATTTGGCTTTTCCTCGGCTGAACCTCTCGAGCATAAGGTCCTGTGATAGAGAAGAGGTGGACCTGGAGGGGGAGGAGGAGAAAGCAACATTTTAGCAATAAAGCATACAATTCATACATTAGGAACTCGCAGAGAACCCAGTATTTGTATCTCTATCAAAATTATTTGTTAAAAAAGAAAGAGTGTAACAGC
>JAPQRN010000027.1:11293235-11314495 GCA_037367275.1 Coranthus polyacanthus
GTGTGTGTGTGTGTGTGTGTGTGTATGTGTGTCTGTGTGTCCATGTGTGTGTCCGGCTTGGCCTCCCCGCTTGCCAGAAGAGAAGCCCTGAGTCCGCTGTTGTCACACTGTCAGTTGCCACAGTCACTCTGCTGCTGCAGTGATCTGAATGGTAAGTAGTTCAGTCTCTATTCATGAGATTCGCTGCATTCAAATTCACATTCCCTGGTATCCACTGTCAGATCTGTGTTATTCAGGATTAAGGCTACAGGAGGGCTGGGTGATTTCGGATCTGAGCCAAAACAGGACACCTGCATATGGGCCCGGTGGCTACCAACTGGAGATATTAATTAAGGCGTGCATATGTAGATGTTTCCTTTGATGCATGAAGATGGATCTCAGCATGCAAATCAAGTCCGTAATTGAAACCCTGCTGAAGTCTAGCCAGATGGCATGTTGTTTTGTGCCACCATGCCTAATGCTAGTACCTGTCCCTGTCTGCTGCCATGCCCTGAACGCTCTCATCTCTCCAATAAATCCTACTCCCCTCACTACACAGACTTGCACAGACACACAGCTGCACAGCAGGGGAATAGGGGAATGTGGAACATTAATGCTCTGCGCTTGATCTGGGATGTATTGACACTTTTTCACCACATGGTACCGGCTCCACTTGACTCGAATCTACTCACTTTTAGTACCAGGTGCTTCGTTTTCCACTGCAGATATAATACTCCTCAACACAGCTGGTCGTCATAGCGACGCCGCATGAAACTGCTGTGACATCAAACAATCAATCAATGAATTAATCAAACTTTATTTATATAGCACCTTTCAGACAAATCAGTGCAACTTAAAGTGCTTTACAATCAGTGTCAGGCTAGTGTTTGTTCAGTCCTGTCTCACACAACGGTGACTCAGTGACAGTGACCTCAGCTTGCTTTGAGCCTTTACTGTACCAGCCACAACTTTTGTCTGATGGGAAACCAAAAACAGCATGCAGAGTCGTGTTGAACTGAGCCTTTGCCTCGAGGTAGAAAAGTGCCATAATTTCACTCAAGAGAATATGATAGTACACCTTATATTCTACAAATGCGATCCAACAACTCTGACAAACCTAAAAAAAAAAAGTTTAATCTTCGTTGCAAGGCTCCATTTTCGCTTCTTGCCTGATGGAGAATGATCCAGTATTTATTATCATTATAGCTCTGTTTTCAATCTCCTGAAAGAAAATATCTGGCTCTTGCCTTTGTCTGTGTGCCTTTGGGTACTGAACATGTATCTTTATAGTTGTGTTTTTAGAGATTTTCTATGAGAAACAGCTGTGTACTGTGGCTGATAATGACAGTTTTGTGAATTTAATAGAATCCAGGTGCATGAGAGTTCATGATTTTGTACCTGTGCCGATGAACAGCATGTTATATGATCGTTGGTCCAGGGCGCTAACCCGATCCACCGCCAGTTTTGTGAAATTGACGCCTTTTGTGAGCAGCAGGGGGCGAGCCAGAGCTTTGTCCTCCATCAACGGGTGCTTCTTGGCAAAGTTGAGTGTGGCGTCAGGCAGCTGCAGAGAGCTGTTGTAGCCGCTCTCCCTGTCTGAGTTGGTTATACACTGCAGCAAACAGAACAGAGGGATGGTAAAAAATGAGAAACAGGTAGGAAAGGGAAAGGGGAAGCGGAGAAGGAGGTTGAGGAAGGACGGGAAGGGAGGAGAGAAGAAGGAGAAAGAAGATGAGGAGGAAACTTCTTAGCTGCAGCTGGGACAGGTTGGCATAGCTTTTTGGCTTGGAAATGACTCCCCTCTCTCCATCCCCCGCTGTTCCCCTCCCCTCTTTTTCTTCATCTTTCTTTCACTCTCACTTTCACCTCCGCCTGCCATCACACAACTTCCTCTGCCTTCTTTCCTTTCGTCTTGGATCACTACGTTCTTAGCTTTTTGTTTCGTGCCAGCTTTTTGCCGTTTTCCGCCTCCAACACTTTTCTACGCCACCAGTTTCGACTTCCCTCCCTCCCTCTCTCATTATGTCTCCATCCCTTCTTTGCCAACTCATCTCTCCCTTTGTAAACGCATGAGTAGATGCACAAAACAGGTGCGCTAAAAATCAGTATGAATGGTAATCTTTTCATAATTTGAAAAAAAAGCTTCCCGAAGCTGTCTGGAAATATTTGCATTTCTAGTAAGTCTGCAATCCCATTTCCCATAATCTCACCGATCCAGGGCGTGGAACGGGAACAGTCCCGGTGTAGCGCCCCCATCTTTGGGAAGCCTCCCTGTACTCCTTGTATGACCCTTCAAACACCTTCTTCACATCACCGATCTGGTACTGGCACACCGCCGACACGTCGACGTCACCCCTGAAACGTGGCAGCCAGGCGAGGAATTAGTCATGTGTGACGGTAAAAACAGGGAAACGGATTACCCGTCACCCACATGTGAAAAATGTGACAGCTTTTCTGGGACATCCTGAATGCAGCATGAGTTACGCTAACACGCAAGATGCAGAATGTGAGACATACCAAAATCTAACGTTAGAAATAAAAAAAAAAAAAACATCAACTTTTATCAGGCAGTTTAAATGGGTACTCACGTGTTTTCAAATAAATGTGTAAATATGTCTATTAAATATTAATTCCAAAGCTTAATGGGCTTTTACTGAATCACTTAAAATGATTAGATGTTTTGACGCGTCTCCTCCTTCTGCAGTGAAGCAAACTAATGTACAAATTGATATACATGTAATATACTTCCTTCATAGGCCACTGAAATCAGTCTATTGGTACTGAGGACCAGGAAATGCATTTCATTTAATGGCAAGTTTAGGGGTTTGAGATCTTATTTTTTTTTCCCCCAAACCAATTTCAGACCCCAAGTGGGACTGAAATTGGGTATTGATGTGTGACTCAGACACATTAAAACATATTTGTAGCCCTCATCTCCGAAGTATATTTAATTTCCATGCTCATTCGCTGGAATGACAAGGTTTTTAACTTTCGCTCTCAGTCCAAAATAATAATAATAAAAAAAAATACTGATACATGGAGAGATTTTTAGCAATGAAGTAAAGTTGAGAGTTTGGCAAATATGTTTTGTCGCCTAAAACATGTTTGACAAACTCACTGCTGCAGGATTACATGCACTTACAAAAAGAGTGAGCATTCATGGTAGCACACTGCTTCACAGTTTGCTATAAAAGGAATGCTAACTAATACTGTAAAATGCCACTTTTTGTCAGAGCTGTAAATAGAAAAGAAAAGGTTGTATCCATTAATTTATGTAACATGACATTTACTGTGAGGAAAGTGCTTTTTGAGTGTGGAACACTCCTGAAGCCATGGGTTTTATAAGGTGCGCGTCAAAAACCAGAGGACAGCTCGGATGTCTTTGCAAGTTAAAAACCTAGCCTATTCAGTCAGATTATGGCTTGAACTCCAAGTCATCATTTACATAATGTCCAATTATCTTAATGTTATCTCTATCAAAGCCACTGGGCTTTAAGGAATCCCCAGCGAGTCACACAGAGAGAAAGGATTAAGCTTTTTTTCTGCAGCAGCAGGAGCGCCGAATGAAGAAACAAAGCTTGAAGTTCAAAGCTTCTCACTTTGCGATATGATATCTTATTGAAGAACACAAAAGTCTCACATCAAACGGCGTTGCCCGGAGACACAGAAAGTCTCCAACTTTCCACCCAAAGAAACCCTTTTGCCCTCGCTTCCTATTACTTTGTTGATAAGTAACTCATTAAAACATTCTAGTTATATAGTGGTCGAACAAATGCAGAATCACTGCTGTCGACGCCGTTTTTTAATTAGCAGATTGTAGTTTATTTATCTAACGAATCTATCTCACAATAGATTAGTTTACTCTTAATTACTTTAGCAACTTAGTTTGAAAACTGTCAAAACAGCAGTCAGAGTTCATTTTCATTGATCAACCTGAAAAAAAACCCCCAAAAAACCAAGGGTTGGATGAATTTCTGCTTCTAGTTTGGTTTGGATTGAAATGCTCCTGTTGAAGAGCTTGATACATTTTTTTAATCAACTAATAGTTCATAGTGAGTCTTGCTTTCTTCCTGTTTTAATGAGTCTAATTCTGAACATGGGTTAACAGTCCAATGAAACCAGATTAGGTCCACAAATTACGTCCGAGTATACCAGAGTGGTATGCCAAATAAGTAACATTAATATCAGTTAAAACCTCCAGAGTATAATACAAAAGGGCCGATTATACAATAAACACTGAAGCATGTAGCGTAATTAGATCCATCATATCAGGCTGACCCATGATTTTAATAAAGGCCCAGTGTCCGACACGATGCGGGTGTCTCACCCAGACAGCAGCGACAAATGACCACATTTATTTGAGGATTATCAAAGCTGTTTGTGACGGGTTTGTCACGGCGCTCACTCTTGACTCACCACTGTGCGTGAAAGATGCCGTAGAAAGTGGTTCCCCGCCAATCCTGCCCCGGCAGCGTGAAGACGGCCCTCAGGTTGTTGAATGAAACGTGCCGCTCGGGGAGGGAGCACTCCAGTCGGGCTTTCTGGAAGGTGGTCCACTTCTTCTGCAGAGTTCTGGTGCCACCCAGATCGCCCTGAAAGAGAACAAATCAGGTGTCATTTCAGCTCCGGAGAAAAGGAGGCGACGCAGACGACTTTCCCCTGCATCCCGGCTGCAGACAGTGGAGAAACCCAACCCGCTGTTCTGGGTCTTGTACTTCTATTTTTCTAAATCTTCATCTTCAACTTACCTGTAATTTCTGACATTTTTTTTTTTTTTTTTAAATTAAAGGAATGAAAATACGATAGCGATTTATCTTTCATTTCAATATCCACAGACAAAAAGCATTTTTCACCCGCTCCTGGTCAGAAACGGCAGATTTATTTTTCAACTCAAAATCCACAAACAACATGTTGCTTTTACAGACACAGCCGATAAAACATTTAAAAAATCTTGGTTTTCATTCATTGAGGAAATAAAGATGGATCACTATTATGAAAAATAAACATAATCCTTCTCCTCACTGCTCTGCGCGTCTCCTTGGTTCTTATTCTAATGAATCGTATTCTCATTAAAAGGAATAATGATGAAATCAGGTCCATTCACTACATCCAGTGTTAAAGACCTTTGACTCTTCTTGCCTTCTTAGACACTAACTCAAATGAATATCTATTAGTAACTTGTGTATCTCGCTTTTCACCCATTTCTACTTTGAACGTACTGTACATCCTTTTTTTTTTTTACATTTTTTCCGACATTTCTGTTCGTTGCTTCTCTTCCCTTTCGCTTTACTGCTCGATAGATTAAATATTGACACAGTCGCACGTGACTCACTCTGCTCCGTGAGGCATAATTTCAACACACCCTTCGCAATCAAGCGCCCTATTTAAGTTGGGCTTGGCTACGCTCCTGCCACTGCCATATCGTACTTCATTAGCCCAACATTCACCCCATGGATGATAAACACCATCTCTGTGTGCATATTCTCTGTATTTATATAATCACTTTTATTTGAGCTGGCTGACTGAACTGTTTAGGAAAAGCCTCTTACGGAGCATTTAGACCCTAAGATGTTTAAAGCCACTGTTGAAATGTAGGATAATGATTATAATATTATTAAATGCAATAAACATTGACAATGTATTGATAAATAATTCCTTTATGTGGCATTCTGTGGGCTGAAAAGAGGCCCATCTGCCAGATACTTCTTATAATTATTATTCTCCGTGATTGCAGGAGCTGTAAAAAAGGAATTAAAAAAAATGTAAATGCTCATATTATAGTGCTGAGAAATAGACATTGTGATGCTTCTGCTGCGATTCAGCAGGACGTGCTGAATTATTCATTGCTCTGGTACACATCATGTGTGAGCATCTGTTCCTAATTTTACTCGAAGCACTTTATTGTTCATCACAGTGCAGACAATGAAGGGTACCTCCCATAAAACAGTGTATAGTGAACACTTAATTACACACATATCCTCACACTGTTAGCAATCTGTGTCTGTTTTGCTCATTTTAAAGTTAACCGACATGATATGGTCGCGCGTGTCGCCGTGACACGACGCTAAACGTTCCCACAAATGCTAAAAGGTCACTGATAATATACAAAATCCAACAAGCTGCTGTCCAGTGTCTCACTGAGGGAAGCTGCTGATGAGAAGCACCTCTGATGTCTGTAGCTATAATGGCGGTGCTATATCAAATCTACTCATTTATCCTAATGAGCTCATTAATTAAGCTAATGAATGATTCATTGCCAAATAGTTATATGACAGTTTGTATTCACATAAGACAGTGTTAGTAAACGGCTGGTGTTTTTCTCTAGAGGCAAACAAAGAACGGCAATAACACTCGGGAGAGCAGTTTAATGCTTTTTAAAGTCAGTTTTACTTTTACTTTTATCACAATTAGCTGATTCTTTTGGAAAAAAAAAGTTACTTTTGTTTTTTTTTGTTTTTTTTTTTTGAAAGAGCGATCACCTTGAAAAAAATCACACATGGCACAATAATAGAAGAGAACAACAAAAGAACACAACAATCAATCAGCCTCCGGAGATTTTTTTGGATGTTGGTGATACATTTTTCTTTTTTTGTTTTTCCTCTCCGCTGTTTTCTTTCAAGTGCCCTTTGGAAGACGCTGACATGCAAATCACTTTAAATTCCATCACAGCAACATAGTGGAAACTTCTAACAAGAGGAGTTAAGCGTCAGTTTGTGTTTTACTACCATAACCTTGTCAAACGCACGACCTACGTACTTTTATTTCTCATTACGTTTTCTTTTGCAAATAAATAAACAGTGTAACTTAAAAGTCTACTGGACAGAAGTCGCGCTGAGCGTTGGCGCCGCTAGATAACTCTCGTGTTCTTTATGCGTGTTTTGTTCTTGAGATGTTTTAAGAGAATCAAAGATAATCTGTCCATCTTGTGTGTGAAGTTACTACAATTAGATGACAGTTTGTGTCTTTGGATGAATATTCAACGAAAAGCAGAGCGAACGCTGTTGCATCTGACCTGAAATAAAGCGTCATGCTGTTAAAATTCTCTTTGTAATCAACATCAGGCTGTTTCCAAAGGGATTCATCGACTTTACAGATATATATCTGCTGTGCGTATGCAACTGTGAAACAATTCTACCGGTTGCCTCCTTATATGGATGTCTGTAAGCGAGCGCTCTTGCCCATTATTAGATGCTCAGAGACAGCTGCCAAAACAGCTGGAGAGAAGAGGAAACAGCTGACGGCAAGCCAAGCGTATATGAGATCAAACTTGTTCTGGCCTTACAAATATCTCAGTGTATTTTTAAAATCATCATTCAAAGACTTGAGTTATGCTTTTATCCACTTGCTGCTGTTAATAAACTTCCACGGACAGTCCCGACAGAAACAGGTAACTGAAAGCAAGACGGTCAGACGACGAACCGATGCATTACCTTGCAGACGCGAGCTACTCTGGCCACGGTGAGCTCAGTGTCACAGTCCAACTCCAAGGCCCGCTCGCTGAAGAAGAAGTAGATCTTGTCGTCATCTCCCTCCTTACTGCCGCTGCTCTCCCTCACGAGCGCTGAACCCACGAAGTCTGGCTCTGCACGCGCGCACACACACACAGAGGAAAGTATTATCACAAAGAGTATTTACACATAATAGTAAAGACATATATCACAAAACGACAGCCTCAGCCTGGAGGCATTCACACCACACACACACTCACACACGGATCTGACACCTCCATCTCATTCCCTGCCACCCCTTTTCACCTCTCTATCCGTCTATTTTCTATCATCACACTCTCCTTCGCCTCATCTTTCCTCCAGTCATTTCTTGCTCTCCGTCTCTCTGATGCTCCCCATTAACGGCCCATTTCGGGTTTCTCACTTCTGTCCTCCCTGTCTCCCTCAGATTCTCACTGAATCCAGTCCTCATTAGATGTGAATAATGTATTTTCTAAAAGGCAGGCACTTACATTTTTTCACTGAGGTATCTTAGGGCTTTAAATACTGTATTATGGAAGAGTATTGCTGCCAGGCCGGAAAAAGAACAGAGTACCATGTTACAATGTCAAAGGCTTATTGATATAACAAGAATAACAAAGTATTTTCAAGTTATATCAGGATGATTTCACATTACAACAAGATATTTTAATATGAAACAAGATGATTTTCACATGACAAGAAAATTTCACATTATAACGAGGATATTGTCATGTTAAAACATGATATTTTCACATTGTAACAAGATGATTTCACGTTCTGATGCCACAGACACAGAGAAGAAGAACTTTTATAATTATACTGTAATATAATATAATCTTGTTTTAACAACACACTCTTTATCCCGTTATAATGCCAAACATTTCACGTTATATAACATGTTCTAACATCTTGCTTTAATAGCATTTCACGTTATAATGTGTTGGCAGCAATATGCGTTTTTTCACTGTATAAAGATACGTTTCCCCAGACAGATTGTTCTTTTTACTATGAAAGTCTCAGAAGCTGCTATTTACATCATCACGGGACCGTACAACTCTCCACTGAAAACCAAGCTAATTAATTAATCGCCTGTTTAAATTAAGGTGAGCTAGACTTCCTTGTAGGTCTAGTTTTTAATAAAAGCTCTGTACAGGCATGAATAGTAATTTGGTACACCAGTCCACCTTAGCCTCATCTGTATGTTCCTCTATCCTCCTCCTTTCCCCTCACCTCACCCTCTATCTGTTCATCACCAATCCTCATTTTCTTTCATCAGCCATTTTTCCTGCTGTGAGTTCATCCTCTTCTCCTCTCTTCATTTCTCTCCAGAGTGGCTGCACTTCCTCCCTCCGAAAGATAACGATCCTTCGCCGTAGCCGCGTTCTGCACTTCATTTCCTGCAGCTCATTTCTATTTTCCCATTTTTCTCTTGTCCCTTTGCGTGTTTCTGGTTCTTTATTTTTTTAATGAAACTGGTTAAAAAAGAAGCCAGAGGTGTCATCATCCTCTAATGTGGTTTCTTTTATTTTTATTTTTTTTTTCCGAATACGTATTTAATTTGTCAGCGTGGCCAGTGTCTGTCTAGGGAAAGCCTAAAACACGAACTGATGCATAATATTCGAGCTGAAATCAGAACAATGGATAAGTACTGCACATTGTTTTCTCCAAGAATTCTGAGGAGAATCTTTTGACAAACACAAAGAGGTTGCGAAAGACCGGTTAATTTGTTTTCGCGTTGTTAACATGTTGCTTTATATTCTCCGTCCCTCCTCGCTTTACTTCCCTCCCTGTTCCTCTTTTCCAGTTGGCATCTACCTCTGTCGTTCTGGTGCCGTTGTTTTCTTACCGTTGAGCCAGGCAGGCAGGTATTCACTTTTCATGCTGTAGTGCTGTTGCCCGAGGTTCCTCAGAATGACGGGTTCTGTGCCCAGGAAGTTGTTGAGCGTTGCTGAGTACAGCTCCTTATCTGCAGCAACAAAATGCAAACTTTAGTTTAATTCTGTTTTTCCTACCACACGCGGAGGCTCAGTACAATGAATGAAGGTCAATGGTTCGGCAGGGACACACAAAAAAGAATGTCGAATAGCTGCGTCTAGGTTTCAGGGAAGCTGTCCGCGCTGGAGTGAAGGCAGCATGCAAACTTAAATTGGACCTCTGGACTCTCTGTGCAACCGTATGGCTACAAAACAGAAGGGAAATGCTGCCTGAGTGGTTTGTAGAGATTTGATGGACATTTTATGCTTCTGTTTGAGCTGTAAAAACATGGTGCTGTTCACTTCAATAGACAGGCTGATGAGACGGAACAGGGTCTGACTGTGTGTATTGAGACTTGAATGTCAGTGGACTTTATATAGTTAACCACGACTAAAAGTAGCAGCGAACAAATCATTTTTGTTGACCGATTCAAAAATAAAAACGACAGATTTCAAGAACACGAAACCCTACAATGAACAGTGCAACACAAACTAAACAGAAATGATGTGAAACAGAATGATTTTCTCAATTTTAACAGCTCATGGTGCACAATATGGGACCTTTAATGACATAATGACATGATTCTGTGACTCAGCCGTTATACGTCACAGCTTTCCTCATAATACCGAAAACAAACAAAAACTAAAACTACGGAGTTATAGAAGAGGCCAGTATCGGCCGATTCCGATGTTGGGCCGATACTGGCCTTGTTGACTCACATTGGCAAATAAGACGACATTTCACAAATGGCAGTAGCTGATACTCATCTGTTGTGTTGTATTCATGGTTGTTTCATAAATGTCTATGGTTGAATTTGTTCTCATTCAAAGATATTGTGATGAAGGCCATAAAGACTTTAAAACGGTTCAGTTATTTATTTTCGAATGAAGATTTCTTTGTTTCTTTGACACAAAAGGGGGGAAAATACAAACAAATATAAAAAAAACCAAACAGAAAATAACATTGGTATAGACTATTATATTACAATGTAAATTTCCCCGACTAATAAAGGATTATCTTATCTTACTGGTTATCGGCCCAGAAATTCATAACTGGAGCGTCCCTGTCTAAAACTAAATAAACTAAACTAAAACTAGTCAATCCTTCAAAATAAAAATGAAACTACTTCGTAAACCGAACTGAAAAAAAACCCCCAAAAAATTGCTAAACTATGATCCGCTTCAAGCTATCCTCTTGAATTCTAAGACGTATGTGTACATGGAGCGCATTAAAACATCCAGTCACGTGAATCTTGTCATATCCTGTAACCCAAACATGCACACACGAATACACAAAGTCATACTCACCCACTATCAGACCAGTGTGGCCTTTGGCAGGGTCATATGGGCATTTTCCTTTCCCATCTTCCAGCTCTGCAGTGTTGAGGGTAAAATAGTCTGCATTCTGCATGTACACACACACAAAATGAAGAGCACAGGTGGTTCGTGGTCAGTATTTATTATGACCCACATGACACAGCTGCAAGCTCTGTCTGTCCGCATATTCAGCCCTCGCCACGGTGTCCTATCGCATCAGTGTCACTTATACGCACACAAGCACAAACACACACGTACACAAATATATATATATATATATTTATATACACCGCACACACACTCCAGCTTTCACACATCCAGCTAACCCTGCATGAGGTACTTTTTTCCATTGCATTTATTTTTATTTTGTCACACAGTGGTCTTAGCCTCGGGTCAGATGGCAGACATGTCAAGTTGACACCTGCCAGCGCTGGCGCTAGCTGTGACTCACCGTCTAGGGACACACTCACACATGCATACTTACCACATAGGTGCATTTGGGCTGGAAAGCGTAGGTGCCGCAGGTGTAGAGGAGTGTATGGTTGTAGCTCTGCAGGAAACGGATGTAGTTGAAGCATTCGGTCTGAAAAGGAGTTTTGTTAGGAGGATTGTTAGAATGCTGTCTTGTCTTCTGTCAAAGTCTTTTTCATCCCAAATACTTTCAATCACGAACTCTCTAATAACCGCCAAACTACGTTGCTTTATCGTTTATGGTTAGAACCCCTTTTTATTAAAAAATATGACAGAGTTTTACCAGTTAATGTTAATGCGGCAAGTACCTAAATATATACAAGTATTTAGGGTCCTGTCGAGGGCATTTCTAAACAGACAGCTAATTATCTCAATAACCTTTAAACGGAACAAAAAAGCGACAGATTGTCTTCATTCAAAGAATATGCGCGTAATTAAGGGTATAATATATGCAGTGTTTTATGGGAAGTGCCCTTTAATGTCTGCACTGAGACAAACAATAAAGCTCTTTGAATGCAATTGGAAACAGATGCTCACACATGATGTGTAGTAGAGCAATGAATAATTCAGTGCATCCAGTCGATGTTGCCATTGCAGCAGCAAAACAATATCTGTATCTCACTGCCGTATTACCATCATTTACATTTTTTTAAAATCATTTTTACAGCTCCTGCAATAACGGAGGATAATAAGGACGAGATGTGTCTGCCAGACAGGCCTCTTTCAAGCCCACAACTATGGCTTGACATAAAGAGACTAATCATTAAATATAACAGCAAACAGTGTAAACACCATATGGTCATTTTTGCAATGTAAGTAAATCTATAGAACCATATGTAGGAATTGTGATCGTTCCATTACAGAACTTAAGTAGCTGAACAACAAAAATGCACAGCTCCACATATAACAGCCAGACTAAAACCAGGAAAAACCATTCAAGTTCAACAGGTGAACTTTGAATAAGCATGAAATTTTAATGACTATCTGAAAAGTATTTTTAAAGCTTTTTTTTTTTTTGCTTTTTTTTTTTTCTCGCTGAGTCAATTTTAGTTTAATACCGTTGCTACTATTGCATGGCTGCGAACCATTTCTCTTTCCCCTTCTGTGCTAAACCACATCAAAAATGACTGTTGTGCAACAAGAGAAGTTTTAGCTCCACTTCCAACAGCTCTGTGTGCTTCCATAAAAAAAGACTTCGTGTAAATGAACACTACATTATGCAGTATAAACAGAGACTCAAGAGCAAAGCTGGGACTAGTTCACAATCCATTTTTTACAACTGAAATGGAAAATCATCGGCCTGAACAATGTACTGTGATTTAATAAAAGTTACTCTTTGCTTAAATATTATCATATTTGGAAGAAGTGGAACATCGTGACGTGACAAACTCGAGTTCTAAGAAGTGATGGGGAGCTTTTAGGCGACTGCGATAGTGAGTGTATTTATTATATCACATACTAAGCATTGTAATTTGTTATATCAATATGACCAAAATGATTGCATTAGCATCAGCCTTTAATACACATTAGATTCTCTTTTAGCAACCTATTTGTAACACAACAACTGCTGATCCAAAGCTCCTCTAAAGTTGCTGATCATAAACCCTGCAACACAGATGCACTTCACTGTGTGCTAATGTAATGACTGGAAGGTTTCCAGCTCGAAACCTCAGACCGACTTGACAAAATGTAATTGACCAGAGTGAAATGAGTAATGTTGCTCTTATAAACTACTGTCCTAAAAGCTTCGTTACCTGGTTGTTCTTTCCCTTGGCAACACACTCCCTCTTCTTATCCTGCGGGGCCGGCCAGTCGATCTGGAGGAGAGAGAGAAACCGATCTGATGTTGTTTCCGAGACTGTGATTCCCAGACACATTCTACAAATGTGAAAATGCTCAAATTTAAGTATGCATGAACATATCCGTCACTGCTTTTATAACCATGCCTTGAGCAAAGACACCGAAAGTACAGACACATTTTTCTGCTTTGCACTACGTTTGCAAATCTGCAACACGTTTCTTGCAAAACACTGTCTCTCACTTTAGACACTTTTCGAAAAATCTCTTGCATTAATTGGAAAAACTTTTTTGTTTTTCTGCGGCTTTTGTATTTTTGTTTTCATTGAAATGTGAGTAGATATTTCAGAGAAGCCCGTATGAGTAACATAAAACGGTAGGGAAAGTACAAAACACAGCAATGTTTTGTATTTTTTTTTGCAAAACTCCACCAAACCTCGCACTAAACCAGCAAAACATTGTACATCTCTTCCATCGACAAACGATTGTTTTGGTGTTTTCGACTCATTGCGTTGTGCATAAAGCCTTTTTGAATGAGTGCACAAAGCCATAACTACACACTGACCGTATGGATGAAAACACTTTGTACTTCTCTGTGTGAAGAACAAACCCATTTGCAGTAAAGTTTTGTCATACGCGTAGTAGATGAAACACATAGGTATCCAAATCTGGATGTGCATTTTCAATATAACACACTATCAATACAAATAACTGGAAAACGTTATTTATGTTTTTACTTCTCGAACAACAAAAGCATGATGGAAGAAAACAAAAACATTTGTGCTGTAAAAAATGAATTATATAATATATCGCCTTGTTTGAGAGTCTGACTATAAGATGACCAAAGACCCTCTATTTACAAAGATGGTTCACTTCCTGTTTCGTAACTGGGTGTGGTCAGAAGGGTTGAAAACGTCATGTAGATAGATGAAAGTAGATTAATAAGGTCTAAATACAAAAAATAATAAACTAATATCATGGGGTTTTTTTTTCCCAGTAACTACCTCCTCCAGACGAGATTTGTGTTGCAAGATCTCGCGAGAGTTCGTTGCCGAGACAGAGGCGGGCCTCAAACAAAGCCCCCCTTTTCTCCTGATCTGTGCTTCTTAAAATGTCAGAACTGTTAAGAAGATACGCTGCTTGCCGAAAATGGGTCCGACATTTACTTAGGTGACTTTGGGGCGAAAGAATGGGTCGAAATCTGTAAATCACGTTGACTTCTCCCATTGGAATGATTGGGACAGGATCTGCCTCTAGTCTCCTAAAGGGGCTGGAAGCGGAGAAACCATGTGAAACTGGAACAGGAAATCACTCTGCGGTGAACTGTCTTATTCTTAAGGGTCTCTGGTATCGCCTGGAGTACCTTATCTGTGGCCTCCATTTTAGTCCAAACCAAATGCTTACATATGGCCTATTTATGTGCTCATGCTCAGAATTCTTAATGAACTTATCTCAGTGTTTCCACGTATTTCAGTGTGCAAAGGCAATGGGAAGAACAGTGTAGCAAAGTGTACCCACTGTTTACAGTTTTGCTAGAAATGTGTCATAAAATTACAAACTGAGTGCAATGCAGAGAACAAGCAACCAGGGCTATAAGTGTAAATTGTAAATTGTTTTCTTGAGCTTAATGAATCACTGATTCAAGCATTCGGAAAAACTCTAAGTGCGTCAGTATGTTGTTGCTTTGAAACTGTAATTCAAATGATGTTTTGCTCAAAGTGTCTTAATGGGCTTGTGTGTAGTGCTTTTACACAGTGGTCCAAATCCTGTGACACGTCTGAAAGCAGTTGCAAAAAAACTGCAAATTATCCACAAACTAAAGCTTTATTTGCTTCCAATATGGTGTAGCCGCTGTAAAATATTCACACTTTCTTTGCTGCCATTTTGTGACCAACACACTCTGCACTCTTGACCACTTTCTACCGTAACTATAGCAACAACTACAGACATTGAAAATGCTTCTTTCTTATCCTTTAATACATACAGCAGCTTTTGATAGACTCGTGTGCAAAATTATTCCAGGTGATCTCCGTTGAGATGGAGCCTCACTACAGGGGGATTTTTAAGAAAATGAATGAAAATCCAAACTACAGAGGAGATACATCCTGACATTTGTTCTCTAGAATGGAGCAAACCAACTGCATCCTACAGAGCAAAAGACTGCACTTTATACGTACTTTTAATGACGAGTGTTTGGTAATATTTACACAAACCGCTTTTATTAATGACTGCGTGACACATGGCTGAACTTTGCTCCATGGACGGAAGTCCAAAATATTAAGTGTGTTTACCCTGAGGTTTCCACACCATTAGAAATAATTACACTGGTCATTACAGGGAGAGAGCAGCTGTAAATGCAGAGTTAAACTCCGATTCACTAGATTGGATTTAAACCAATAGCAATCAAACAATGCGTTATTGCTAAATACTGGACTGTGCCGGAGGAGAACTGGAGGAGAGGAACGGCACTAAATAAACTTTTATGTAGTACATTAATACTAGCTTTTAATGGCTTAAGACGGAAGAAATGATGCACCTGGTTAGTCACCAAAATGAACTCCGATGTCATCAAATATTTTTCAAATCCATTCTATATATGAGTCTAATAAATTTTCCAGCTTTAGTACATTTATTTCAGTGCTAAATAGAATTCAATTATCAGTACCTTTTCTGTTAGAAACATTAATATTTCAGTAGCTTTGTTTGTTTTCTAGCTGTAATTACTGTGGCAACAATGACTTCAAAGCTGCCCTTTTGGCCAGGTCTCTCTTTTAGCCAGAGATTTATGTGCTTAAATGAAAAATGAAATGAAAACTCCAGCCCTCTCGGCCACTGTCCACTGAATATCCACATTTAATTTACAGAGTATTCGTGGTCATTGGAGAGGTAATGGCTGATTGATAACTGAATTAATCATTAGGAACGGTGGCAGTGATGTGGTGCTGGCAAGATTAGTGCTTCTAATTTATAACTTCTGAAATGTAAAGAAAGAACAAGATCAAATTAAGAATAACAACACAGTCTTGTGTTACTTTTTAATTTGTTCCCGAGGGAAACTCATTATTCAGTTTCTTTACCCTCCAATTGCTCCGTACGGATTCTGCCTATATTCTAACTGTAATGACTAAGAGTGTTCAAAGACACAAAATATATGCATTCGTCCCCGAACATCATTACATGCTACAAATTATAAGCCACAGTCATTGGACAAATATATCAACTCTTTTTTAGATTAAAAAGGAAAAGACAGATTCCGATTTTTTTGTGCAACAAACACTAAAGATTGCAGAAAGTCAGCGTGACTAATACACAATGCAGTAAGAAATGATAAATATTTATTTTTGGAAGGAACTCTGTGTAATTACATAGCCTCGGTTGCTTCATTTGGAAGCCACGCGCAAATCTCTGATGTTTTATCTCATACTGCGTCAGCACAAATACCGCAGCCAGCACTTTAATGAATGAATAAAAACAAGAACTTAAAGGGAACATTGTTTTTCAAGTAGCCTAACTTGTAGCTGCTGTTAAGTTGTGGCTAAAGTTGCACTATCATCTAAACTGAGAGCAAGAACAGCCGCATATATTAATGCAATTTCAAGTCATCTGACCGTGCAGCTTGTTTAGTATTTTGGAAAATTCAACATAGGGGGGGGTGGGGGTGTGGGGGGGTGCAATGCACTTTTAATTATTTTTCTTTATCAGTGGCGTCTCATTCTAAAGACGGTCTGAAGGAAAAGAAAACATCCAGAGAAAGGAGGAGAGAGAAAAAGGCATGAAAATAATGAAGACAGACAGAAGAAAAGTCAGCAGCCAAGAAATGAGAGTGTCGTTTAAAGGAAGGAAAGGGGAGGAGGGGTACGAGAGTGATGGGCAGATGCTGACAGAGGGGATGACGATTCCCTCGTCTTCGCTCAGTCATTTTTCTGCTTTGGCTTGTTCTATCCACAGTACATTGCACACTGGAGGGATGGCAACAGGTGGGCTTATCATTACTGTAAGACTCATAACCCTCACTCAAGCAGCCTGTGCCTCTGTTGCGTGTGCGTGTGCGTGTGTGTGTATCTAATAACTGTTCATTACCGTGGTAAATCAGATAACAATCTCCAAACCACCGCAGGCTGCTCACTACACCTTCATTGCACTGCTGTAATTGTATTGATCGCAATATGGACCAATTATTGAGAGAGCAAAGCAAAACCAGATTGAGTCTCGCAGGGCTTCAAATCTCTATACTGTACGCGTGGATATCAGGACAAGTCAAGGGTATTTATAGAGCGCCTTAAACAAACAGCTTTACCCCAGAGTGCTTTACAGAAAAACAAGATCCGCAAATTAAAAACTGGACAATAAAAAAAAAATAAAAAAATAAAAAAACACAACACGATTGAGTAAGTGCATCATAAACTCTAAGAAACACGACCAACGCCTGTGCAAGTGTATGCCCAGGAGTGTGTGCGTGTTTAAGCCTGTGTCCACCCACACATTCACAGTGTTCACAGTGGATGAATTTCTGCTGATAGAAGTGAAATATTCGAGCCAATGGCTGCACATATTATCTTAATATTTGGCAGCTTCCTCGCAGCATTTCTCTTCGAGGCTTTTACAGATAACGCAAATAAAGTAATAACTTGGCAAAATGTCACAAAACACCTGAACTGAGTCCAAAATGTAATAAAAACCTGATACTGTAAAAACCCCTCTCCCGTCCTTGTAACATGTCGCCGTTACAGTGTTACATAAATTCTGACAATATTAGTCGGATGATGAGAAGATTAATGTTGCTTTTATATCTCTGCGTTGAATGTCTGGTAAAAGCCAGGAGATAATTAGCTTAGCATACGTTTAAGACTTCAGAGCAAAGCAAAACACCTAGCTTGGCTGTGTTAAATGCTAAAAAGAGCCATTCCTGACGCTAACTTATTCATTTATCTTTTCTCGCTTGTTTAATCATTTAAAAACCAAAGTCTTCCTGCAGACCTGTCAGGAAAAATCCTAAACCTTGTTGTTTTATCACTTCAGTTTTTATAATGATGGAGCTAATATGTGCTAATATGTATACTGCTTCCACCAGTCTTTATGGTTAGCTCAAGAAAGCTGCAGCTTTGAGGGCTAATACGGTCTTTTATGGGCTGAAAAAAATGGGTTTGTGGTTTTTAAAACAAAAGCAAGGCTGCTTTCTGCTGTGGAAAAGTTGACTTAAGAGACTCAGGGCTTTCAGCTAACAACACCAATTAATATGTTTTACTATATTTTTGACCCTTCACGGAGGACATTTTGAGAAGGCTTTAAATTTCTTGACAGTTTGTGCGTAATAGCTTCTATACAAGGCTCGAACACTTAAAAAAAAAAAAAAAAAAAAGAAGAAGAAGTACAGCCCAGACCAATAAAAGACCTAAGAAGTAACATGACCCAGTCAACTTTATTATGGTACTTAAGCTCTTTGATTATCTGCCAGAAATGTGTGTGTGTGTGTTCTCGAATGTCCTTGAATCCAAAAAATGAGCCAAAAAGAGAATAAATTAAGGTCATTCCAAGTTAATAGGCAGGAAAGAAGTGTGACTGAGGCAGAGATTACGCTTGTCCAAACTAAGTCCCTGGAATATCAAAATGTATATCATAATTGAATTTAGTGATTTAAATAAAGTATCTGGAATGTGTATTTATCTCTGCAGATTATGCTTTCTATTCTTAAACTGTCCATTATGAAGCTCTTGTCATCTTAAACCAGCCTTTAAAAATTATTTTATTCCAGTAAGACTAGTGGAATCTTCAGCATGCACGTGTGTGACACTAAACGTGGTGGTGTGTTATAAATAGAATTGTTTTCCTCCTCAAGTTCTTCTTCTTCCATACTGAGCTTCAGTTTTAAGCCCTAAGCCCTTAAGGTGTACGTTACCTGTGGCCGAAGCTGTCTGCTGATGTCGTTGGGGTCCAGTGCAAACAGCGCCTCTCGTGCTCCGACGTACAAAACCCTCTCATGGTCTGACAGGGTCAGCATGCTGTAGTTGAACACTCCCTGAACGGTGAACCTCGCCATGCTGTCCAAAACATCTGGATAAACACACAGGCACACCTTAGCATTAATAATTAGCTGCAAAACATCTCAGATTTGCTTCCAACTGAACTGTTGACAGATTAAAACCTGAGAAGAACATTTCACACCTTGGTAAAAAATGTTGAAATGTCTCACATTCTTTCTACCAGTCGGCTTTAGCACCTATATCTTAATCAACCATCCTACGTGTACATTCTTCATCTCACATCTATTCTCTTTAAACTGTGAGAAGATGCCTTAAACAGAACCATACCCTCCAGGGCTCTTGAATATTTTAGCACTGTGGTGGACCAACCCAGTCATGGTCTTCAGTCATCTTACTTGCAGATGTATGTGATCTACAGATCAATTAGCAATTAAATTAAAAGATTAAATGGCTACATAAAACAATTTGTAATGAACCCCTCCAGAGAATACGCCTGTACGCTTCCCCTCAGCCCTATGTAGCTCCCATATGAATCATTTCTGGCGCAGCATTACTACACCTCTAATACAATATAACATACTTCTTTTGGTCGGGTTTTTGCCTGTGAAATGGCTTTTAACTTTTAGTGGCCTCCAGTTTAAAAGCTAGTGGAACAAATGTCCTCTCATTCCATTTAAGTGGCCACAAGATCCACTTGAACCCATTTACACCTCTGGACTGCCAAAGCAAAGCACCACAGTGCAACTATAGTGATGCACAATTTATACACACTGAAAAACAAGAGTACACTGTGTTTTTTAATAACAGGCGAATAAAGAAAGTAACAAAACAACATCATCTTAACTGAGGTAATAGCAAAGTATCGTTTAAAAGCATTATTGCTAAAAGCATTCACAGTTATGAACTATCAGGCTCTAATGTGTTTGCTCAAAGTACCCACAGTATCGCGCTTCAAGATCTGTTGTAAATTATTCTTGCAAGATGGAACGCTACACTGAAAGCTTCCCAAGCTCTGTATTTACTTTGGGAACCTGAAGCAGAAGCCAGTCTTCAGGGCGAGTCTGATAAGTTCCAGATCTGCATGTTACAAGTGAGATAAGGTGCTCGTCTATTTAGAAAAACTGTGCAAATAAACAAAGAGGTAATGACGCTGTCTCAGACCAGCCCTTGTTTTCATGAAGGCTACAGCGGTGTCCGCCCTAACAGCCCACGGCTTTGAGCTCAACAGCAGAGACAAAGTCAGTATGTAAAGTATCATGGAAGGTCGGTTTCTCAAATCTACACATTCTTTTTATCTGTGGAAGAAAATAACCTTCAGCGGCTTCAGAAAGGCTGTGTTTTAATGTGTTTGTTATTGGACTTGATGCCAAGATGCTTGTATTCATAGTCATACTCAATAAAAAATACCATTAAGACAGGTAATTTTCAGACTGAGATGCTCAGCTAATCTTGTTTTGGAAAACAACCTAATTGTATTTTTTTGCTTGAATCTAACGCAGCTTTTCAGACTAAGGATTGTTAAAAGACAGAGAAAAGACTTTCTATGGAAAAGGGCAGCTTAATCCAGGTTGTATAGAGCACCTTTATAGAACAACACGGGGATTTAGAGACGGACCTAGTAGCGTTATTGCAAATGGAAAATGAGATCCAAGTCAAAACGTGGACAGAATGCAGAGCATAAGAATGCTTATAGATGCACACTAATAATGGGTGCAAATCTGTGGGTGTGATTAGATTGTTCCTTATCTGGGCTTCACATCCACATGCAGATTGCATTTTAATACAAGGCATAAATGAGGTCTTTTACTCTGATTAGGCTATCAGTCAGAGCATTAACAGAATATTAGCCTCCTTGTAAACTCAGTTATTGATTCTTTGACATCAAATGGCTGAATCGATGTGATTTATCGCAGGACTGTCTAATTTACATAAGGATCGCCCATATTTTGGGTTGTATCTCATTTTACTTCTCAGAGAGTGACACAAACAATCCTGAGGAGATTATGAGGAAATCACAAAATATTCTCTTCACGACGTGTCGGCAAGATTTGTTGAAAAACTAAAGCTGCTTTTTTTTTTTTCTGTCATCAAAATTTTAAAACCCGCTGTTTTGCTGCTGACTCTCTGTCGCACGCGCACAAACACACATGCCCTCATGCACGATTCAAATCCCCTGACTAGAATACAGACAAACTAGTGGTGCAGAGCTGAACGGAAAGCAAGACGGAGACGGGGAGAAAGAAAGAAAGAAAGAAAGAAAGAAAGAAAGAAAG
>JAPQRN010000027.1:11324273-11335058 GCA_037367275.1 Coranthus polyacanthus
CCTGTCTTCTTGTCTGCGTCTTGCAAACTCCCGCTGCATGCAAACAGCAGCTCGCACACGCACACGCACACGCACACGCACACACACACACACACACACACACACACAAACATGTTAATATGGATGCTGTTTGTCTGCACAGAGAAACGGCTGCATGCGAAATGAAACACAGAGCGAAAGGCCGGCAGAGTGTGTCGACTGTCTTCCTCTCTTCTCTACTTTCTATCCTCTCTAAGTCTGTTTCAATGACTCTCTACCTTTTGCTTTTTTCCCCTTTCCATTATATATCTCCTCTCTCTCTCTCATTTCATTTTGTTCCATCTATCCCTCCTCTGTGTCTTTCTGCAGCTTTGTTTTTCCATCTCGTCTCCCTCCTATCTCCTCAGCACTGTAGCAAGAACCCATCCATATAAGTCATTTAACCCAGTAGTGAGCCTGAAAATCTCATTTTTCTTTAACCAAGTGGTGAAAACTGCCAACGGGCAAGATAATCCCACTTGTTTCCAATGCAAATCAATTTTTGTCAAGAATATTCCCGCACTCAAGTGCCATACTTGAATCAAGTATGATAGGAGTGACGTGATCTGCCTTCTCCTGTGTTTCGCAACAAGGCTTTTATTTCCAAAACGTTCCTGAGAAAGGAGAAGCTGCGCTAGAAATAAGGGACGTTATCTTGTCTCTACAGGCAGATTTATTAGGCTGTTTTTTTTTTTTTTTTAAAAAACCACACACTTGTAAGACTGAATATGAAGTACTTTTTGGCAGTTCATTTCCCTTGCTCCTTCCATATGAGAGCATGTGTGTGCAGCTGTCCCTGTTTGCCCCGTCTGGTGTGTCTTAATCACAAGTGTGAGCTGGACTAAAGTGCAGCAGAGATGTGGTCCACTCTCTGCCAACACTCCTCTGCTTTGCTTTTTTTCAATCTGGAACATTTCACCAGAAAGTATTGACACCCTATCGATTGTTTTCTTCCCTCCGCTCTCTGGCCTCACATCTGACTACAGCAGGCTGTAGCATGAAAAAAAAAAAAGAAAAGAAGGAAGATAGGGTAGTCTAGGGTGGGGTGCGTGATAGCAGCATGAGAAAGCGGCTTTAGAAATATCCCCACACCACCCCGCCACCACGCGCCATTCTCCTGGAGAGCGGCTGAAATCAGAGCTCTTGAGAGCATTTCAGGTTCATACGATGAGCCGAAGCATACAAAGCAAAGCAGGGAGGGGATGATAAAAGGCCAGAAGAAAGAGGAGGAAGAGTTGGGAAAGGAGAGATAGATATAGCATGAAAGGTGGGATAGGTGGCACAGAGAGGTGAGAAAATAAGGTCTTTTCATATTTTTTTTTACCCCCACTCTTTATAGTATTTCCCTAATCCCCAAGAGAGAGAGAATACAGCACTTCCCCTTTGAGGGATTAAAAAAAAAGACTTTTTTTTTTTCTCAGCTTGCAACAATTGGCATTGTTCATTGAAGAAAGCTGGGCCTGGCTGCAGAGGAGGACTGAGATAAAGGGTGCAAATACAGTTGAGTACTGGGATTAGACTGATGTATTGTTTTGCTGTGGTTCAGTGTCTGCCTCTGCCACCATTAATACGAGGGCAAAACCTCTGTGAACATTTTAATGATATACATTTTTATAATTACTGTTTGGCATAGGGCTGGAACGAACTATTACTAACAATCGTTTAATGGTTCGTAAAAATGTCAGAATATGGTGAGAAATGATGGTCGGCATCGAATGTCTTGTTTGGTCCACAACCCAAAGATATTCAGTTTAATGTCACAGAGGAGGAAAGAAATCAGAAAATAATACAGACCTTAAAAAAAAAACACAAACATTTTGACGATAACAACTCGCACGGCACTTATGGTGCTCATTTTGATTACATGTTGCCATAACTTTAATCCCAAAATTTAAAAAAAAAGAACAAAATAAGCAGGCTACGTGAGTCTTTTGGTAGAGCAGTGTCTCACTGTACCCTGAAATAACTTGAACACCTACAGGTTTTTGAGTTGGACTGAGACCCTGAAGTTTAAGCTCTAGTTTGGTATTAGACGTCTGACCAGATAAACACGGTAAGGAGGAGGCACATTCGTTGACATGTACATTTGAATATTTATGGTGTGTGGATGGTTGTATATGTTTCTATATCGAGGTTTTATGTTTTTATGTATATTCTACTGTTAGTGAGTAAACTATTTGGATACGCATTTTGGTGGAAAGAATATAATATGGTATAGATTTGCTTAGGATGTACACCTTCTTGTTATGACCTTGTCTTTTTTTGTTTGGATGACATCTCGCCAACGTGGTTAGTGTTGGATAAGACTCACACCATTTTCCTGCCGCTGTGCAATATTGAAAAAAAGTCATGAATTACGAGTAATTTACTATTTTTTTTGGTCAACACCACAAGTTGAGTTTAAGTTGAGCTTATCTGTCTCTTTGTTTGAGTAATTTGTGGACAAACTGTTGTTACACATCAGTAACAGGGCATCTCGACATCGCTTGCCTTTGAGGTAACATTTGCAGAGTCCAAAATAGAGGAACCGCTCGGCGTTTATTTTCTATGATGCGTCACGATTTTTACTAAGGTTTTTATTAAAGTCGTGTGACTAAACTTTGTGAACCTATTATTCCATTAGAAGCCATGTTAAATTGATATTTTATTAAAGGAAGTGCAGTACGACTGGTAGCACAGTGCCAGCTGGCAAGTGTTTAAGTGAGAAGTGCAAACATGAGAAGATGAGAAGGAATTTCAGTATGAACGTAAACAGGCCTTTAAGATGCTTCTGGCTAGAGGAATTCTCTGGCTTTCACTGGAAAGTATCAACACACCCTTAGGTCTTACTCATGTATCAGCTAGGATTGCATTGCTCACTCACCCTGGTATCGAACAGTCTTGCGTGGGATTGGGTTCCAGTTGAGACCCAGTGACTTCTCCCATCCAACCAGAAACACCAGGAGCAAGACCTTTGTCCCGCCCATGGCTCCCATGTCACCCCCTGCGCGCTGGAAGTGGCGTTGAGTGATGGATCGAGCGATCAATCAGATGATCAGAGAGACTCGAGAAAGCAGCCGAGCTCCTGGCAGCCTGCCGAGAGCAAAGAAAAAAGCAACACATCAGCTGGAAGCAGCATTTCACTTCCTTTATTGGCTTGGTGGTTTATCAGAAACTATTTTGTCAGAGTGTATACAACAGGCCCATTTTTCAAAAAGGCACACAAAACATCTCACACAGTCAAGCTGCACTGAAAGATACATTTCTCACTTTGAAAACGTGTAGTATAAAATTGAACATGGTCATCAAAATCCACAAAAATGTGAAAACAGAAATGAGTTATGCTAATCATGAAATCCAACAAGGATATAGCCGTCATCAGGGTGTGTGCCTTTCTCTCTGTGTGTGTATGTGTGTGTGTGTGTGTGTGCATGCCAACAAAAACAAACCAAACATTTTAATGACTTTTGGCCGGGGGGGGTTATGCAGGAAAGTTTCCCTCCCTCACTCAGAGCGATAATCCAGCTATCGCCACTCAAAAAGCTCAGAAATAGCTTATCACTGCACCCTTGTCAGGCCAATTCAGAAGCAGTATATTAAACTGGGGCTGAGTTATCAAAGTTAATTGGTGCTGGCAACGCATCAAACGCCAATGTGTTGGGAAATGAATGTCGAGGCAAGGACAATCCAATAGCACTGTGTTGTAAATGAATTGGTTTATACCTAATGAACATGTCAAGTGTGTGGCGATGGAGCGGCATTACAGTCCAATAACAGCACGCCGTGATTGACTTGTTAGGGAGCTGCAGGTGAAACTGATTAACAAGGGAAAAAGTGGAACTTCGCATTAAAATACGACTTACACACAACAAGGACACAAGTTCCTTTTACTGGCTTGTGAAGCCCCGCAACCTGTCGCGAGTAACTTAAAACGTAAATGAACTTCATCCCATCAATCAGACGCGTATCCTTTTAGTCTCTCGCTCAGTGATAAAAACAGATTTCATCACAGACAGCCCTAAATAAACTTTCCATCAGTTTGTTTCCTTAGCTGAGTATCTGAGTTTGAACAATTCTTTTTTATCACCTTGGACGGCTGTCATCAGTGGATTTGCGGCACGCACCTAAACCTCCACAACGAAGCGAGAGGAGGTTGGAAAGGAATGTCACAATCTGCAAACTAAGAGTGGGTGGATGTTTTTATATAGACGTCTAGACTGATTTAAGAACTTTTTTTCCCCCCCGTGTTATAATGAGATTCTTGCTGCTATTTAAATACAATGAAAGTGAATGTTGTTTTAGCTCTTGATAAAAATTCAGTCACAGCAGCTACATCGCTACCCAAACACAGAAAGCAATTTTTGATGCTGTTTAACAAACTGACAACAACCTAATTTGAAGCATACTAAGGTCTTAAAGATAATCTGCAAAGCATTCTGTCCGCTGTGTTCTTAGAGACTAGTGACAACTGTTTACAGCCCTGGAGTGTTGAATTATCCAGAGAAACAGGGGCGCTTTGTGTGAGGAGATGATGCTTTGTACATAAAATGCCATTTATTTTTACCGCTGTGAACTACTCAACATCAGTTCCATTGTTATCAAATGGCAGCAGAAATCTCGGTGATCGATATCTTAAAAGCTCGGCACATTAAATTAATATCTGCATCCCACCAGAGGAACCCGACTGCCCTTTGCAACTCAGTAATCCCCAACCCAGGCCTCGCTAAACCTTAACTTCAACAATGAGGGACTTTTTTCAAAATATTTCTATGACATTTAGTCCTCATATGAGCAAGAGTACAAAGATGCACTCAAACAACCGCAACTGCACAAACACCATCTGTAGTTTCCCCTCTGCACCTGCTGTTGCTGCGTATCAAGCGAGTGAAATGATGCCTTTGATGATGCGTGCTCATTGGAGAAGAGAACCCATTGACTTTTAAACAGGCTCAAAATGTCAAACTGTATTTACTTTAACCCAGCCCAAAGAAGAAGAAGAAGAAGAAGAAGAAAAAAATTGTCTGTTTATGTCGCACATTTTACGTCCCCTATTCCTTCTACCTCATCCGCCCTTTATTCCCACGCGTGAATATTACATTTCTGAGACGACAAACAAACATTTGGTCTATCTGGCGGACTGGCAGGGGAGGTAATTGAGATTTGGAGGTGCGTATGTGTGTGTATGCCTGTGCACATTCAACCAATGCGACTGTTATTGATTAGACTTCTGAGTAGAAAATAAGAAGAGGATGAAAAAAAACGGGAAAAAAAATCAAACACCCCTCCCCCGTGCTCCCTGCCACCCCCCCCCCCAGATCAGATCATGGCGACGTGCTGTTAAATGAGCGTGCTTAAATGCTGGGTTTGGGTGAAAGCTCTCCAAGCCTCGCAGTGCCGACTACCGGCTTTATTGGATCGATGCTGGAGGCCTTGCTGGCCAACGCTTGAGTGAGCTGAGAAGAGATTGAGATGGAGGGAGGGAGGGATGAGATGGTGAAAAAAAAAAGAAAAAAAAGGGAGGGCAACTTATGAAGAGAGAAAACACGTGTGGAGACGTTGCAAGAGGCTTGAAATTTTTCTCTCTCTTTTTTCTCTTTTTTTTTTTAAACCATCCATCTTTGTGCTGAGAGCTAACAAAGTGAAGTAGGCATTCTGAAGGCCGGATTAAGTGAAGAGGCAGCATGTAAACACTGCAGGGGGAAGATGAGGAGGAAGAGGATGGCGGAGGAGACAGTGGAGATTCAAGGCTTTTGCCAAAGAGAAATCTTCAACCTTCACGTCTCTTTCATTTCTAGTCATTTTCTTACAGAATGCCGTCTGTTTCTGACATTTGCTGTTTCCGCCATCCTTTCTGTCCTGTCGTGTGCCACTTCAACACCATTTATAACCGTTTATTTGTATACAACAGTAAATATTGATTTGCAAATCCTGCACACAGTGGTGTGTATGCTCACAGACATATGACATCAATATGATAGCACTATTTCAAAAAACGCTGGCCCTCTGGAGTTTCCCCTTTCACACTGTGCGGGTGCAGCCTGCAACTCCCTTTGACGCTGGTAGAAAAATCACGTACATACAAATGAAAGACTCTCCAGAGACCACTGCAACCTACAAAATGAGGTTTATGCAAATAAGAAAATTAATGATGGCTGCATTCCATTTATCTGCTTCAGTTTCAGGTGCTGGTATTGTGCTTCCTTGCTCACAGTAATGCTGTCACAGTTCACTGGGACAGCTGAATACAACAGAGCCATCATTAACGTTATTAGCATTTCCTGCTTTGACAACAGAGAACGTGCTTTAAAAAATGACTACTGAAGAGGGCACAGCTTGGTGCCACGAGAGTAAAAGGACAATAAACATAATTTTCAATAAGTACATCAATTGTCAGCACTTACTTTCTTTAAAAAACGTTTGTCAAACATGTGCAGTGGTCAGGAGAATCACTATAAAGTAGTGGCTGAGACATCACCCACAGTTTTGTGAACCAGACGTTTCAAAGCTTGGAGGCTGGCATTTTGGATGTCATCATCTTGGTTTTTTTTTTTTGGAGCCAGAAGTGGCCATATCTGGATGAGAGGGTGGAGCTGTTGAAGAGCGAGAGATGAAACCAAGACGGCTCCTGCTTTTCAGCGTCCCGCGGGTTTCTCCGCTGTCCCGCCCCTCTAGGAGACTAGCAGCAGATCCTGTCCCAGTTCATTCCAGTGGCAGAAGTGAAAAATGATTTACAGATTTTGACCGATTCTTTCGTCCCAAAGTCACCCGAGTAAACCAATATAGACCGCATATGTTCTGAACATTCTTGACATCGAGATGACATTTTCAGAAATAAGGAGAAAATTGGCTTTGTTTTTGGCCCGTCTCTGTCTCACTGACTGACTCTCACAAGACCTGGCGCCACAAAACTCATCTAAATGAGGTAAAAAACGAGTGGGAAAAAGCGACCTTATTAATCTACTTTCATCCATCTAAAACAACCACAAGTGTTCTTATTATAGGGTCCAAATAAACCAAATGAGACCATAATGACTCCTGGAAAAAATTTATTGACATAGCATTTCTAGAGAGAATTTGACGTTTTTGATTGGGAGTCATTCGGAGCCAGCATCTTGCAGCCATCAGTGTTACACTTTAAGATACTTCCATAATGGCTTCAACTTCAAGCTGTAGAAATAAAACATCGTCCTAGGCGTACATTCATCCTTTAACTGTTAACAGGCTGCAAAATGACAAACAGCACAAAATGCATACGTACAGTAAACACATACAGTAGCATGTTGAGTTATTTAGTAAGAGGAGAAACTATCAAGCAGAAACAGACTAGCTAACTGCTGTTATTTGTCACTCTGCGTTGCTGACTACTTCTCTCCACTTGATGAAATTCTGCTGCTAAAATTACACACTGAATCTTCCAGCCCCAACTTTATGAACGTCGGGGGAGTCGGCTGAAGTCAGTGATGTATTTTTCTGTTTCTATCTATCAAAGTGACTCTTATGATCCCCTTGCTGCGTCATGAGATGCCAGATGTAGCCTCAAGTCTCCCCTGATGACCAAAGGAACTCTCATGCTCTGTCTCTCACCGCGGCCTCTTAAGGTCCTGTGGTGTCACATAACTCTGCAGGCGGTATCAAATTATCTTTTAGTTGCTGGTGTTGTTGTTGAGCCTGATTTAGCTAATGAGCTGAGACACGGCAGACTAATAATATCAGTCAGCATTCAACAATGGAGAGCTCATTAAAACATACAGAGAAATAGGCCACATGTTCTGATTAGACAGCTCTTGTGTGCATGTTCATCATTGGCGTGCATGCATTTCTTGTCAGAGTGTATCTGGAGGTAAAATGAGTCCCTGAAGGGAAAAACAAAGGAGGGAGGTTTCTTCGAAGTGAGCGGATGTCGGGGGGGGGGAAGGAAGAGAAGAAGAATGTTTTCAAGACCCATCAGTCTGTCCTCGTTTCTTTCTCTTCTTTGGTCTGTCTCTGTTTTCCGGTGTCCTCTTCCTGCCCTTAATCTTCCCCACCTCTCCTTTCCTGGCAGCCTTTTCCTTCCCTTCCTCCCATATTGCAACACTGATACAAACACACACACACAGTGACCTCTATCAGTCCCAGCTGATTGCCTGTCCTTCCAGGCATTGTTTGACTTTTAACCCCGACCTCTGACTCTTTTGTGGGTTACACAGAGCTAGGGTGCATCTCCCGCCGCCCTCCACCCTCTCCCTCACACCAGGACACACTTAATGTCCATTAACCTTCCCCCTATACACGCACACATGCGCACACACAGACGGATGGGCTAAAAGATACCCCCCACCCTTCATCTCCTCTCTCGCCTCCCTGCAAAACAAACACAGTAGCTGCCGTCAGCTCTCTTCCTTCCTTCCTTCCTGCAACCCCGTCCCCTCCCACCACTCCACCTTTTATTGCTCCGGCAGCATTTAAAAAAACAAAACACCCAAATACACACTAGAAACACACAAAGGCTGTCTCACCAAACTGGAACAAGCTAGATCAAACATTTCACACCTCATGGACAAGGGTATGATACCACATTCCCCTCACTTTGAAATCATCACAGTGGGAAGCTGAAGCAGTGCTGTTGCATATTTATGTGGACATGTACTGTACATGCTTCTGAAACTGCAGACTCTACATTTCATGTTTGGATCATTAAAAACGTCAAAAACAGCATTTGCTGCCAAACTTACAAAGCCTCTAAAACAGCATGTAGAGCTGTTCTAAATGCGAGAGTATTGATGCTGTTCGTTGTTTTTGTTTTTTTGGATTGATTTTCATTCATAGACATAATAAATCACTCACATAAGTGTCCGTCATCATGACCAGTGTCATTGATGGCATGGTCGTGCTTTTTAAACTTCACATTCAGAAAGGGATCGCTTGTTGAAAAAACATTTGTTTTCACATTTAAAGATTCATTGCCAAATGGTCATTTGTGGGCAAAGTTCACCTTGTTTAATTTTTTGTGACTCAAATGTATTCTGAAAAGTTCAGAATGTTATCTCACTCAGTCTGTGAACCCCCCAGACAGCCTTGTGAGAAGATGTCATATGATAATTTCTTAATTTAGATGCTTTTTTTTTTTTTAAAGCTGAAAAACAGCGTTCTCAAACGCAGGTCCCTCAGTAACAGCTTTGGCGATGTGAATCTGAATGCACATGCTTTATGTTTCTTGTATGACAGCTTCAGGGAAGTAGCAAGAATATAAATGCAAAAAATACACAATAGCTCCAGTTACGACAATGGATCAAAGAAGAGATTTCAAGGTTCTGGGTTCAAGTCCAGAGCAAAACGGCGATGAAATCAGAGCGAAAAAATATCATGTTACAGGGCTCCTTGCAAAATTGATGACTTGTGGGATGTGAAGTGAGAGAAGTCAACATGGACTTCAACATTTTTTTTTTCCTTCTCTTTTTTTGCTATTTTTTTCTATTTCTTCTCACTTATTCATACCGTGCTGCAGAGCCGTGTGTGCAATGGCGCTAAACAACATCAAAAAAAGATTTCCTATAGAATGACAAAGAAGATGAATGCAACAGAGCTGATGCACTGCTTTTGTTCAGGGCTTGGAGCTAATGGAGCAGACATGGACACTCCATTGACAGTGGAAACAAGTGCGCACCCACTCACTTACACGATGCACACTCAGCGTCTGAGAGCACAAAGACACAGGTGTACACTTAGAGCAGGTAGAGTGTTTATGCAAGAGACTGCATGGCTTAAAACAATAACAAGCCTGATTGAGTTTGCATCTCTGCGCTAGCATTAATCTGTGAATATAACTGCGAACAAATGGATGTGATAAGCTTTTATGCTGACCACCATTAAAGAGCTGTATGTGCATATTTATGGCTGTGTGTGTGTGTGAGTGCGTGGATGATGTGCTGGCGGTTTGTGCAGAGTGTTTGTGTTGAGCTGGCACAGATGAAAAGACTGATAATCAAAGAGGGGTTTAATCAGCTGCATGCGGTGTGTGTATGTGTGTGGAAAAATGTAAAAGATGAATGCAGATCAGTTTGTGTGTGATCGTGCTTGCTGTTAAGTCCCTTTAAAACATTCAAAACGGCATCTTCAAAAAAGCGTTTGAAACCCCCCTTTAAAAACGGCTATCATCAATATGTGAGCCACCCATCAATTTTCATGCGCCTGAGCACATGATTTCCCATATTTGCATACAATTAATGATTTGCTAACCAGTGGCAGGGCATCAAGCAATTCTAATGCATCAAGTTAATGTCATTGACTTTCCTTTCACATGGTGATTGGAATTCACTTCCCATCCTAATTACCTCACACCGAAGCGGAACTGAACATTGCATTTGACTTTAAAAACCTATTTCCACTTAATGGAAACGTCAAAAAAAAAAAAGAAAAAAAGAAAAAGAAAGAAAGAAACTCCCCTGAGAGCTTGCACCGTAACATCTTAGCTACCCCCATTGCTTCGTCCCCCAGCACCATGCTCTTTCATGTCTCTCCCCTGGGAGATCATGTAGGCCTTCAAATCTCCATCTTCTCTCCTCTCCCCCTCTGCTTTCATCCCCTTGCTCGCTCACCCTCGCTCTCTCTCTCTCCCCCATCCTCGGCGCCTTGTTCGTGTCACGCTCTGCCGGCCAGGCGTGGTTGGCTTATAATTCTTTGATCGCCGCTCTGATCTGTTCCATCAGTGCCAGGAGCTCCAGCTGATTACAGATGAAATGGATCTGATTTGGACTCTGACTGCGGGCCAAACACCTGCTCAGACCCTAAGAAGTGATAGAAGAGGAGGCG
>JAPQRN010000027.1:11344529-11362499 GCA_037367275.1 Coranthus polyacanthus
TGAACTGAACATCTAAGTCAAATAAATAAATAAAACTGGCTCAATGAATATCAAACTCCAAGCAATTTCTCAATAACTATGGAACTGAACACTAAAAGTATTTTAGGAGCTATTATTTTCTCTCAAAGTCAGTAATTCCAGTGGAGAAGCCTGACATTAGCCATAAGCTACTATCAGAGCCAAGTTCTGTCGATGGAGATGGTTTGTAAAATGTCCTAACAGTGCAGATTAATCCACCAATTATTACAAACAACCAATTATGCAACGCCCCCTGACACAACCACCACAATACAACTCTGTGGGAAACAGTGGTATATTTATTTACCCTAAGCCAGTTGATGGAAGCGTGCCTAATTTGCATTTCCTTTCTTTTCTTTTGTTTGCAACTTTTGTAAAGTTTGCTTCAAATACGGTTGATAATGGAAACAGCCTTGGACATACAAAGCCTATATCTACACACCAACACACACATGAATCCTTTCAGATTCACACTACAGATCACATAACCAAGCCAAGTCACAGCACGCAATATGTGTGTGTATATATATGTGTGTGTGTGTGTGTGTGCGCAGAGGCAAGGATTCATGTCAACATCAATGGCTCACTAATCACAATAAGAGCGCCTGGGGCCAAGCAGAAATGTCAGTAACTTATGGGTTGGCTAGTGTTACACAGAGGGAGCATCCAAAGGCAGGACCAAAAACCTCTGACACCGTCATAGTTCATTCACCGCTGTCAATAAACTAGACACTGGAAACTCAGCTACACTCAGTGCGCACACAGCACTACATGATATCGACTGGAAAAGCTGTGATGTTCATCAGACTTCATTGATCCAAACACAAGAACAAATAGCGTGCGGAACATTGCATTGTAGTTGTGAGTTGTGTAGTTCTAATTACATTTTTTGGGAACACTTTTTTGTTAATTGTCTTAGATGAAAAGAAAAACAATTCATGCACCATTGTATGATAATTTGCATTTCTCACTGTCCTGTGAAAGCCCTCAAACAATTTAAAAAAACTAAGAAAACAGACCTGTTTTAGGCAATTTGACTAAACATTAAAACTCCTTATTTATCCAAACTTCTCAAAACCATAAAAAAATCATTTAATCCTTCAGTTCACAAGAGCAGCAGAGCTGTTGACATGCCTTTCTAGATTCAAAGGCTACAAAAACCTTCTCTGACTGTTGTGAGTTACGTAAAAATCTGAAACCCTATTTGACGCCATGTCCTCCGAATCGAGTTACTTTAATTAAATGTGCTGGAAAGTGAATTTAGACTTAATCTAAAACCTCACGGCTATAACTAACTCACCATGTAAGTGTGTGTGTTAACTGCTTTCTGGTAAAGAGTTTAACCCTTCAGTGAGCGTCTCAACCTGGGATTGGGAGTCTGCAGAAGCTTCGACAGCAGCGGGATCACTTTGAAGGAAAAATGAAATATAGTGCTGCTACTGAGTCTGCTGGCTGGGTTACATGTAGGACTGGATGAACTGAAACACAAATGCACACTATGTGACAGCACGGCAGCACACTGGCTATCTCTGGTGGATTTTTCCTAAATAAGTAAGTCATCCAGACCTCAGCTTTCCATTGGACTCATCCAGGAGAATTCGGCAGCCAAAACCCTGCAAGGCTCCACAAAAACACAGACACACACGCGCTGAATATGCATGCATCCGCACACTAACACTACTCCCCGAGCACACACATATGCAGACACACGCGAGGCCATAAAGGAGGACAAGGGGTGGAGTGAGGAGGGGGGAGTAGAAGCATTTGGTTAAAAAGCAGGATTTCAAGAACACCTGCACACACACACACTCCAGCTGCTGGCTGTGTGCATGTTTGACAGGCAGCACTGTGAGTGGTAGTGTGGAAACCAGCCAGTCGAATGTGAATCAGCAATGACTAACAGCTTAAACCTGCACTTTCTGAGCTAATCGCCTGCATGCTCATTGTAAATGTATGTGCGCATGTGGGTGGATGCGTATATGTTATACATCCATGTCTGACTGTGCATCTGTGCCCGCATGCTGCCACTATATGAGCTTTGCCCATCAGGCCCAATTGTGACAGACTGGATCTTTAATTGCATTGCACCAAATTTGATATTGTCTAAGCTGACAGCACCCTGATGAGCAGAATGAAAGTGAGACAACGATGTACCTGTCACTTCCTCCGATCGGACCCGACAAGAGCACAACTCTCGTTTGATCGCTGCGCAAGACAATGCAATGAGATGCTAATCACATTCAAAGGCCTGAGCTTTGAGTATGTGCCAAAGTGTGTGAGTGTTTCAGCCTCCGTCTGGGTGCATGGAAGTGTGCGCGTATATGTGTGTGTGCGTGTGTGTGCTAGTAATGGCAACTCTAATCAGCAGCAAGATTGGAAGAGGCATGTGGCAATAAAGCCCAACAAAATGCCTGCCAGTCCCTATTAGGGCCGAGCACTCTCCAAAAACCTGGCTGATGGTGCACACACCCACACGCACAGAAATACACACACACTCCCCTTCTTGGTGGACATCTGGCCAAGGTCAGAGCTTCATCTGAGATGAGTGCCAACTGCATCTCCCCCTCCTCCCGTCATGCGACTCACGCCACCGTCATCACCTGCACCCCTTTAAATATTAGAAAGATTGAGTCGCGTAGCTTGACTTTACGCTTTTGTCCTCCTGAGTGATTTAGTCACAACCTTTGACCCCTCTAAGTGCAGCCCGTTACTCACAGGTCATGATTTACAAGCTAAAATTAGAGGTGGCCGCCATTTGCTGAGGCCATTATCAACATAAACGCATGATAGAGTCAAGCGCTACTGAGCTCTCTCGTGAGAGTCGTCAATTCATACCGTACTGAAGGATCGATTATTCAGCGTACCATAGAAATGACTGATATGCGGCTGACAGAGGAGCATTTGTCTTCTTATAGCTTTACCCTGTATGTGTGAAAAATAGTGTCTGCACTGCGTTACTATTTATGTCAAGGTTTGAGAGATATGAGGTTTTGGAGACCAATACTAGTGACTCATGTCATTATATACACTCCATATTTTATTTTAATCCACATTAAAGTTTTTCTTGCGCAAAATTCTCTAAAGTAGCCTTTACGGGTTAATTCAACTTTAGATTATAAACTTTCTGCTTCCTTTTGTTTCATGGACATACCACTACCAGAGGAAAACACATGCTTTGCCAGCTTCAACCCTGTAACTGCAGCCCACAGCACAGATGCTATCAAAGTCTCTGGCACTGCAGTCGGTCAGAACGCATCGACCAAGCTTCTGGCAATATGAACGAGCAGTCTGAAATCCTATTGTCTCTGCACGGTGGGGAAAAAAAAAAAACTCAGCATTTGTTGGTGTGGACAGATAAAGTGATTGTGATTTAGATTTTTTCAGTGAAGTGGGACCTTTCCACTATCATCCACTCATTTCCTGTGTGAAGCTCAGAGGCTGCTTTTGCTGCTTTTGGCAACTGATATTGGTTTGAGCGGAGGGGCCGTGATTATTAGTCTCACTGTGCCAGAACACTCACAAGCTCACAATGGCAATGAAATACAGAGCAGCACCTGATGTACGGGCTGCGCTGAGGAAGACATGAATATAGAGGAAGAAAAATGATCACATTTGTCAATATATCACCATGTGCTTTACATTTCAGACAGTTTCCAACAGGATAAAAAAAATGTCATCTGTATTCAAAGAGATAAAATGATCCCACCCCCCCGATAGCAGAGTCCATTAAAATGAAATATGTCTGATTATGATCCAACAAGTGTGTGTTCAAGTTTTGCAGGAGAGGAAATAGATGAGCGCGCACACGAGTACAACAGGGCGCTGTGGGGATGCATGCATGATTGTGTTGCGTTGTATGAAACATCTGTTTACATAAGCGGGAGGATGTGATGGTAAAGCGCTGGCTTGGGCCCTGGCCTTTTCACAGCAGGGCTCAGGGAGGAGAGGGGATTTATCCCAATATTTGTCTCATAAAGGAGTAAAGCCAAACAAATCCCTCCTGCTGAGGTGCCCTCTGATAAAACCTGCAACTTTCCAGCGCCGTTTTTTTACTGGACCACTTTTACCACCTATCTCTGCTTTTCTCAACACATACTTGTCAACAAGTCAACTTTTCCATCCATTGAAATTCCCAATAATGGTGCGAACGCTGGAAAAGTGCTGATGCTGGAATGAAATCCAGCAGTAAACGTGTTATCCTGGTGTTAATAATGCTAAGCCCCTCCGCATCAGTCTGGAGCAACTTACCAAGATTTGTTAAAGCTGCAGTCAGTGTCTTACGTGAAAAGGGATTAGATGCATTGTCAAAGATGTAACTTGTAGCTATGTAGCGAGGAGAAGTAGCCAAAAACTGTTGATAGTTCATAAAGTCAGTATCAATGCACCTTCAAAGTCATTGCTAAGGTTTCAGGGCAAAGGACTTCACAGTTTTGGTTCACTCTCACCACTCTTTTTGGCTGTTTTCAGGAGAAAAAGAACTCGCTGCGCATTAAGCACCCGATAGCAAGATAAAATTAGCAACTGGCTGGTTAAAAGTGGAACATTTACTTGGTGAAGAGCCAGATACTTCCAACAAAAACACACACAAGAGCAAAAACGGAGAGAAAGGAAAGGGAGAGAAATGGGATTGCATTTGCCAGGTGGTCTCAAACGTGACTCCAAATGAATGCTAATGTTGAGCTGTGTCATCCCAATATGCAAACAGGCAGCTGTTTGCTAGCCGGTCGTGCTTTGCGGTGCTTGTCATGTTAAGAGTGATTATTATTATTTGTTCAGAAAATATGTGAAAAGTTGTTTTTATTTTGTATTCACACTTACTTCTATTGCAAATTCCCACAACATATTTATTAAAACGCACTACATAAAGAGACTAGAATCCTCAATAAGGTGTTGAAGCCAAAATAATTTTTGGCTCAATTAAGAAACTCTGAGGGATAGGCAACGGTAAACTGGTCAGGGCAAACCAACAGACACCTGATACATCTTTAATCAGATATTACTTTTACCCTCCTGTTTTATATCTCAGCTGCCTTTTAAAAGGTAAACACACACTTTTTCTTGGCAACAAATGCAAGTAAATGAACTTAAGAAGCCTCAGGCCTGTAGAAAAAGAAAATTGTCTTTGTGTTGACACATACCTGGGGTCATGGAGAAAAGAAGGATGCATTAAAAGTATTCTTCTAAATGTTTTTCTTTGTAATTTCATAGTGTAGGTACTGGCATTAAACAATATGTGATTTAACTCTCCACAAAAGACTAACTGGTATGACTCAGTGTCTCCCTGGAGGAGACCCTGAATCCTTTATGGGGGAGTACACAGTGTCTCAGATCCTACGTGGGAGTCGGAGAACAATGGCAGTGAATAAGTTAAAGCGGGTAAACCTTCAGCCATTCTCTGCATACTCTATTATCTTATAGACTCATTCAAGGTCAGAGTTAGTGTGATTTTTCTTCTTCTTTTCTTCCAGTGGAATATCCAGTGGCAGGGATATCCTGTTTCATTAGCTTTCCTCTCACTGCTGTTGCCGTCTGTACAACAAAATGTAGCCGGCTGAGGGTCGGCGCTGCAGCTGAAATAGCAAATAGCTAGGGAACCCTACATGGGTGGAGGATTATTGACAGAGAGGAAGGTTAAAGAGTAATATATGCGAGCAGAGATCAATTCATACATCTAGTCCAGTGTGTGTCTGCGAGAGTGTATGTGGGACCAGACATGCATCACATCTATATTCCCACTGGGTGCTCTTTCTAATGTGTGCACACTTCCATGTGCCTCTGCATACTGTATCTGTGTGTGTGTGTCTGTGTATCTGTGCGCAGGTGACAGTAATAGCATGAGCTCCCTGCATTATCTCATTATGTGGCTCTCCCAGGCTGCAGGAGGTCTCCGTCCCTAATGCTCACTGTGTACATTGTGGTGGGGCAGACAGAGGGTAAAATGAGGGCTGCCCTCCCCCTCCATGGTAACTACCGGGCCCCCGGGGGCCCATTGCCGGGCTCTGTGTCCCACTCAGGCTCCAGCTCCAGCCCTCAGGGACAGATACAGAGAGGAGCTAGGCAGCTAAACAAATGAGATCACCTCCCACTACTCAGAACGTGAACCTCAACCTTCCCTCACTTCAGTTATTAACCTTGCTTTACTTTGCTAATCCTGATTCTATCTTTAAAGAGTCAACCAAATTACAAATTTACATTTTCTCACCTAGTTCGAACGGCACGCGATTTATGTTCGTAGCTTTGAATTTGCCTGGGACTTGAGATATTAATCTTTGAGATGTGTGTCTACCGCCCAAACAGAGCAAACATGAAAGGATTTTCATGTGTCACTCATTAGAATTCAAAAGAAACTAATTCGTATATCACAGAGCACTGTCAACGGACTATTTTTTCAACAGAGAGCACTTTTACTGTAATTCATACACAGTATCTGTGATTTAGCTTGAGTCTCGTAAGTCAAAACGTGGCCCAATGAAACCAATACTTTCTAGGGCTGTGCAATATGATGATATATACTGTGTGATGAAAGAAAACGTCCTTCATATTATGTGCCACAAATCACACTGTTCATGTCAATATTTTTCGTCATTGAGATGATGCCTCAAGTTCGCCTACACAGCACAGATGCAGGCAGGAAATCTGCATGAAGGCAAACAAATATGGAGGAGAGTGAATATATCACAGATTAGGTTAATTCTGAAGAGGCAGAGTAAGACAAAACGAGGGGCTCAAACCTAAAGGAGGGGTTAATTCTGTCACATACACATGGTTTTGGTATGAAAAGGCTCGGATTAGAAAATTATACTGTAACGGACTCAGATTTCTTTACGTGCGTAACTGAAAACGAAAATGAAAAGATGTGAAAAAATAATCAAATTCTATCAAGAATTTCTCTCAAACTCTCTTCTCATAATAATTGAAAATGTGCTATTTTGCATTATTATTGTTATCGCCTCACACAGGTGACATGTCTCATTTTTATAAGAATGATAAAAAAATGAGCTTTTTCATTTGTGCACCTAACCTTTTTAACAACAAATAAGCCATGCTAGACTTGCCGGCAGATTGTGATGACTGATGGAGATGGACAGACAGTTGTCAGTCTGTCTGTCAGGCTTGAGACGAAATAACTCACCCTGCTATTCTTGTGGGGGCATCTGTTGTCCTTAAGTCACACAGCAGGTGACTGACGTTTGCACACATGCACGCGGTCAACTCGACCTGTTTAGTCCGACATAATGAAGCCCATAATCACATCCGTGGACGCTGAGACACAAAGGAGTTGTATCAAGAGGGATTATCCCCGTTACACCCGCGTACACACACACACACGCGCTAGGATGGGTTTGCACGCACGCAGGGACACATCATGAGTCCACGCAGTCCGAGTGAAACAACCTCAGACCGCAAGATGACAAAGAAGAATGAGAAAAGAAAGGAGATTTCATTGAAATTTCTGCATGAATACACAGAAAAGGAATCCTTATTGGCAAAATAATACTATATTTGACTTGATCAAGGAGTCACAAAGGGTGAAAGGAAGAAAAAAAGAAACCCACGCCCTGTGAGCAGCTCCGGCTGAGGTCATCTTTATTAATAAACCCTCTGACAACAAACACACTCACATCAAGGCTCCTGCCCTCCCTCCATCTCCCTCCCTTACTTAGCTTCTTGAGAAATGGCAATTGCCAGACTGACACAGTGGGGGGGGGGCGTTGTCTGTAACCACACACACCTACACACACTCACACACAGTGCAGGATGGCCTAGAGACAGCGTGTCAGTGATCTGTCAGAGGGTAACAGTGCGGAGCAGGTGTGTGTGTGTCTGTGTGTGTGTCTGTGTGTGTGTGTGTGTGTGTGTTTTGGGGGTGGAAGCAAGAAAGGAAGGCCAGACAGACAGGAAGTTTGCCCTGCACAAGTACCACATTCAAACACACACACACACAGAGGCGCACTAAGAAACATGCCCCGGCTCATTTGTTCCCACTGACAGGAGACGAGAGGGATGGTTCTCTACAAGATATGCCTAAGGGAGGAGGACAGGTGTGTATGTGTGAGACAGTCAAAGAAAAAGAAGCCGTGGATGAGAGCTAAAATTTGCATCAAAGCCTGAGACTGTGTGTGTCTGCTTACGTGGAAGTCTTATGTTGAATTATCCAGGATGTTTACATCTGAGTTTTTTGTTGTTTTTTTTTTGCGTCGGTGTAATGTTTGTTATGATGGAGAGTCACTGAAGTTGCGCTCTGAAGGCCTTACGATGAACCTGACCTGGGATCAGCATGATGAAGTGCCCGTAAGGAAGTAACTCGACTCACGCTGTTGTAAGAAACTCTTAGCAACAGCATCAGAGCGGCTGGATTTTCTCTTGTGTTCAGACTGCATTGACAAAGGTCTGCGTTGGTGGGAGGGGGTCTATGTTGTTCCTTTCGAGAGACCTTAGCTCTGACTCACAGGAAGTAGTCTGTCGGAATAATCCTGCCATTAGCCGATTATTTCAGTGGCATTCTCCTCCCTTCCGCTGTGTGTTACCCTCTTGATACATGAAACAACAACAGCCCCTAAGCTGCAAATACATGCTGAAAATGGCAAGATTTGACAAAAAACATGCGCCTTTTTATGGGGCATTTTTTTTCTTCCCGGGGATTTAGCCGCTTTCGTGCCAGGGCTCACTTCTCCACCCGCAAAACGTTCCGCCAAAACAAGTTCTTCCCGACACAACATCTTTGGATTAGCGCCAGCCTAAATCAGTGTGATTCGTTTGAAGAAATACAAACTAGCCAAACAACCCAGAATTTTTTTGTCTCTTTTGTGTTGTGCTTAAGTCTGGATACACGAGATTGGAGCTCCCTTGAAAGGAACAAAATGTTAAGTTTGGAGGGAGTCTTGAAAAAAAAACATTAGCCATTAGCATTTTAAAGCTACTATGACCGATGCAAGTAATATGCAAAATCTAATGTTGTTTCACCAGTCCTTTAAAATATGCGAGGGCAACTCCGGTCAGAATCCCATCATTAAGCCACACTGATTGATGTGGACACGTCCAAAGGTCTTTTCTATGTATCTTAGCTCATGCACTGCTATCATAGTGATAAAATGATTGCTGTAGGTACCAGCAGGAGACACTTTATCAGCAGCCGCAGTCGCAGGTGAAACATGAGTGACAAAACCATTTATGGGTCACACACAGTTGGAACATTATAATCTTCTCTAGCAGACTGGGTAAGTTATAGCTAAACCAGCCACTGGTGGCAGCCTATGTGACAGGAAAATTACTTTTTTTTTTTTTTTTTTTATAAGTGCATGTAAGAAGGTAAAACGACAGTAGCAATCGAAAAACCCACCGTGACGGCACCCAGAAAAAGAGAGTGGCATGCTATCAGCCAGCTGAACGTCATTATAACCAAATGATTAGACACACACACACACACCAACCCGGCATACATCACGCACAGTTCTGTGTGTGAGTAGAAAATGCCAGACTTAATAAGTGTGACTTTAAGCAGCACAATGAATCATTATTGATTGGTCTATATGTTCTACTTTATTTACCTGTGTGCCTTTGTAAACAAAGTGGTTAACATCAAAGTAGGGCATTAAAACTCAAAATAAACCCTTTTTTCTCAGGTCATTAAAAGGTATCAGTTTTATTGTGATAAATCTTTCATCGCCTTCGCTTTACTTAAGTGGTGTGTTCTTCAAACCATAGCGACTGTCAGTAGTATTTTAACAAACATGTCATATTCCTCTGGCTATTTAACTGTGGTTGCTGTAGGCCAAATGTAAGACACACCACTTCCTGTGATGCTTCTTGTTCCAGAGAATTCTTCACAGTGCTGACTTACATCACACTGTTTACTGCAGCGAAGCCCAAGAAAAACAAATAAATGCTTTATGAACGGCCTGTACTGTATGTTTAATAACTGGTGTGTTGTGTCATAGAGAGTGTTGTAATAAGAGAGGACAGCAAAGGCGGATTATCACGTTAACGAGTCTCGGTACACGCAGTATTGTACATTCTGTGACGAGATGAATTTTAAGTCATGCCGTGTCGTTAAGCGAGCTCAAGAGCGGAGCATGTGACATTTCAACCTCAGCAGATCGTCTTGCTCTGTAAATGCAGAACAGCTGGTAAATTTCACCATTCGCTCTGGTTAGGCTGCATTTAACATTTGGTCAAAAAGCTATTTCTTTTTCCACCTCAACGAAGCTGTTCTATGGTATTTGTGCTTCTTTTGGATGCTGTGGAGTGGAGACATGGCAAAGACAGTGAGGGTACAAACACAAGCGTTGCCAGCTGGGTTTAAACACACTGCGTTGTTGAGTTACACAGCTTAGCCCGCTGAAGCTCTGGGACATCCCAAAGCACTATTTTGACTGTTTGGGCCCATTTTATGGAGCATCCTCAGGGGTAAAAAGCCTTGAAATATCTTCGTGATCTTGAGAGAGGCTGAGCTAGGCTCGCATGCATTTTTGATGTATATATAGATGTAAATTTAATGATTGTTCAAAAATAGAGGTGAAACGACGCCAGGCATTTACATTCAGCGCTCTGTTCTGAGGCTCACTAAATGGTAAACAACTGGCAGCTCAGACACCATGACCAACAAGGATTATATCACCTCGTCATGCGATCACAGAAGGCCTGGAGCCAATTGCTAGATGTGCTTTAAACCGTCAGGACCAACGGAGATGAAATTAAACTCTACACTCAAACCCTCTTCTCGCTTACATTTTATCCATTTCCAATGTGAGCCTAACTGGAATCAATGGTGCTATAATGGACAACGAGAGACCGTGTTAAAGCGTAATGCTACCTGTTAAATGCAGCTTCTATTGCAGCCCGTTCAATGCGGGTAAAATGCTCGCCTTACAATTTGCAAGGAACAGAGAAAGCGATGGAAAGGTTAGAAACGGGAGATTGGAGTTCGATTTGAATTGCAGTGGCTGTGATATATATATATATATATATATATATTAGGATTGAAAATTTGAGAGCTGAAAAAATTAGGAACTCTGTTTGAGGAGTTTATTCTTGTCAGTGCTGAAAACTCTCTGAAGCCTCTTTTAGGCCACCGTGTGACATGTAAATGCTACAATAAAAGGCACACAAACGAGATTTTTTAAGGTGGGTGAGCAGATGCTTGAGGCAAGTTTCACTGCAGAGTTTTACAGGCTGACAGCCCAGAAGCTGTGGAGAAAAATCATTACTTCACCTACATTAAATCACAGATGGAGACTCAATAAAATCAGCTTGATATTATTCCAACCAAGATATAAAGATCGGCTTTTAGAACCAGTAATTTATTCATACAAACTGTCATCACATGCAGCTTTGTCACTAAGAAGCTTTTTTCAACTTTCCATCTACCATTCCCAAATTGCAGGCCATTTCGAGTAATATCAACATAAACAAACCTGCCTCCAAATAAATGCGAAGCTCACTGGTAGCTGACACATGCTGTCAGTCCTTGAATCAAAAGCTCAGCAGTCAATTTGGGATGGAAAAAATGTCTTCACTTTGCTAAATGAAAGCCACATCTGCACATAACCAAACCAGTGGTGGGCCAACTGTTTAGACACCCTGGCAGCATGCAAATACAAATTGGTATGCTTAAAAGGATGCGTCGAATTCAAGACACATCTATCATTCTTTTTATCACATGATGTGAAAATTAGGGCACATACTGAGATATTCAAACCTGTGCCAAATTACCTAATTTTAAAAGGTATTGGGACAGATTTGCAAAAGTAAAACCTTTAAAAAAACAGCCCCAACACTTCAATCGACAAATCATTAAAAAAAAAAACCTCTAATTAGAAAAATACACAAAGGCTCAACTTCACAAAGTGTCAGGAAGAGTGAAAGCACACTTTCTGGCCCTTTAAGCCAAGGTTAGAGGAAAGAACTAGGCCATTTTGTTGCAGCAATGGAAAAACAAAAGCGGCAGGGTGTCTGGGTGGTGAGCTGGGAGGGGGAAAATGACAGCAGCAGAAAGAAATCAAATAAAGACTGACAATAAATGAAGTGCAGAGGAGGCCTGTGGTCACTGAGCAAAAGTCAGGGAGCTGCTGACGACAACAAATGCATACTCAGCCGCTGTCTGTTTTATCTGCAGTATTTGGTGCTTTCCTTTTATTGTCTGCATCACTCTATCTCCCTTTTTTCTGACTCTCTGTCGTAATCTCAGACACTCGGATTCACCGTTCACTATGTGTGGGGTTTTCTCAATCCTTTTCCCCATTTATTTCAGCTTCCATTTTTGCTTTTTTTTCCTCTCACTTTTATCTGGCACTTTGACTTTTCTAAGTTATCAACTGCCCGGACCTATTCACTTCACTTCTCCATTCAGCTGCTCTTCTTAAAAAGAACGTTTTTGAGAGACAAGTTCTTTTTTGTGTCTACACGTGTCGTAGGGGTTGATAATACTGTGATGTGCAACACATGGCCTCTACAATAATTAGCGACGCGACAGTAAGCAAAAGGGAAACAGCTAGAATGCCGCTGTCTAAAGTTAAAAACCATGTATAAAAACATTTCTAACGCTTGTATTTAACACTTAACGTTGGCTTAATTCGTACACAAAATGATAATTAGTGGGGAAGTGACTTATTGGAGCCATTTCTTGGCAGGTGGTGCTTCTGTTTAGCTTCTCTTGTTGCTACACAGAGCAGTGTCTCGTCCAGCAACCTCACATTGAGAAGTTCCTTCTTTTTTTTTTTTTGACAGAACTTCTCAAAGTGAGGTTGCTAGGTGTGATTTTTATGCATTAAACAAACTAAATACATTGTGTTTACTGGTGAACTTCTGAAGTGTTGGCTAATTGACTGTGCTTTTGACTTTTGGCACATCCAAGGTAATTGTTTCTTCCTAGTTCATAAGCAAGCTAGGCTAATTATCACTTGCCGCATCCTGCAGCTACATGTTTAGAGCACAGACACGAGTTGATATGAAAACATCTCATCTCAGTCTCAGAGTCTCAGACAGACGTCGAGTAAACATAAAGGTGGAAACCATTCGTTTAACCATTTCTGTTTCTTTCTCTCTCGGATCTGAGTAGCGTCTGCTCGAGCAGTCCCTCCTTTTAAATGAGCGACGAGGAGCCAACCGATCCCACATTCCCTTTGATAGAACCATTAAGTCAATAAACCCTCAGCTACTGCACCACAGCACTATAGCACACACACACACACACCCTCACGGTGATAAAGACGCACGGCTGTGAAGTCTTCATTATTTAGTAACAACACCTTGTTTTCTTAGGTGTTTGAAAGATCATGCTAAGTCCTACAGTCCAGGTAAGAAAAAAGACACAAATAAGTCATTTACTTGATGTTTTAATACTAATTGCACCCTGCATGCTTGCCTTTGAGCGTGCGTGTTTGTGTGGGAGGTGTGACGCCGTAAGTACGACAGAACAAGAACATGTGAGAAAAGAGTGTGAGTGAATGTGTTGGAATGCTACGGTGCATGTGTTTGTTGATTTTGCAAAGCTCGCCCCCACACACACACACAAACACACACACACACACACACACACACACACACACACACACACACACACACACACACACACACACAAATACAACCATCACCCCCCCCCCTCCCCAAACCCCTGGTGCCTTTGTGAATCAGCCTCTTCAATGTGTGTCTGTGTGCACACACATCTTAATCTCCAAGCTTAGACAAACCCAGCAGAGATTCTAGTAAATGTTGTAAATAAAGTCTAGCGGGAACTCAGTCTGTCATTTACTGTGGTCACGCATCAAAATAAAGACACCCAGAGCATACAGATATATATAATTAATTAGACTAAAGACAGGCACGCACCCTCACGTGAACAAAGTCATACGGAAGCACACTTGTGCAGACTCGAACACACATTCAGACACAAAGTGATAAGGACAAACGCAGTTTACCACACGCAGACGCAGACACAAAGAAACAGCTCCACAGACTCAGAGAAACAAAGGCAAAGGCGCACACACAGACACAAAGAAAAGGAGACACACACATTGCGACAGACGGCATGGGCCCGGCAGCATGCAGCAGATCCACCAACAGTGCCGTGACAAACAAAGCGACCCGGCCAATGAGCAACACAATCCGATAGCGATAGCGAACGTAGCTCTGGAGAGCATGGTTTTATGTGCTATATAATATCAGCATTGAACAACACCGCAGCTCTGTAGAACAAAGCGCGCATCTGGAAAAGAAAGAAATCACACAAATACAAGCACAAAGGAGCTCTCAGACTCTTACACAAAACACAGGTTGGAAGGCATGTGTCCAAAGTTGATTTCACAAGCATTCCTACATGTGTGATTTTAAAGATTAACCAGAATTGGCTGTGGTGGAAAAGATTTATCCAGCTGCTAACTGTCCTCTTCCTAAAGCCATAGCCAAGCATCCTACTGGTTGCAATGTAAAACTACTTTAATAAACAATAGCTTTTAGAGTTAGAGTAACAGTTGTTGTGGTCGCTGGAAAATTATTTAGTCAAGTTAGTTTATTTATGAAGCACATTTGAAAAACAAAACAAAATGTCGGCCAAAAGGGCTGGCCAGAGACATCAGATATACAGACATAAGCGAATGAATTAACATCAAACACAAGCAGCAATAGCACAAGGCACAAAAAAATGCAAACAAATAAAAGCCAGAAAGTCGAAAGGCTAAAGAAAAAACGTGGGTTTTCTGAATTCAAAAACGTCAAATTGTCCACAATTTAGCCGATGACTGAAAAAGCTCAGTCACCTTTGGATTGGGAGTAGGAGCGTGCGACGGTGAGCAACGTGCTGGTCAGTGGATCCGAGGGTCTAAAGGTGGAATAGAGGGCAAAAAGCTCAGAGATGTAATTGTGTCAAATCCATGCGGTGCTTTAAAAACAAGCAAAATAAGTCAAATAATAGACAATGACTTACATGGTGTGGCAACAGGTCAAACGCTTATTTACATGACGTTAGTGTTTTCACTGCGGACCTGAAATCTATCAGGACATGTCAAACTCTGACTTCATGCATCCTTAAAAGTGTGCTTTTCTTTCTCCTGACTACCGATGTCCATTTGTCCACTTCGGCCTTTTTCCCATGATCCCTCACATGGGAAAAAATGATTTTTATTTCCCAAAAGCCCCGTGACCACATGAAGGTTTAGTGTCAATTTGGCTTCTCTCACAATAAATAATCACAAAGGCACAGATGCGCACTGAGCAACACACACACACCGCCGCCGCCGCCGCCGCCGCCGCCGCCGCCGCCGCCGCCGCCGCCCCTTTGTGACCCCGCTGAGTAACACACAAAGTTAACCGCACAGACACACACACAGCTGCTAACTTAATTTCAAAATCAATTAATTAAAAAGCACAGTGGTGTCCCACAGGGAACGAAAGACAAATTTGAGGAATTTAATCCTGGTACACAAATCAGAGCTGTTCAGCCGCAGAGATATGAGAGGACGGGATGGATGGAGGGATGGAGGATAGCCAGTGAATTTTAAAAAGGGGAGTCGATTTAACACAATGGGATACATTCGACACAACTTTGCAAGTTTTTCCCACTTTTGCACTTGTACTTTTGCCATCTATTAGTCTGTCTAGCCGCGTATCCATCTGTCTATTGTGCATCTCTATCTATTCATGTCGTAGGAAGAACAGGAGAAAAAGCGGCATCAGCAGAGAAACTGAGCAAGACAAAAAGTCTGTTGTATACGCGTGCGCGTCGCTGGGTTCATCAGCATCCCTCTGTCTCCCTCTGATTGTCTCTTTCCATTAGTTTTCAGACCTTTTTTTCAAAAGACGTGTTATTGATTTTTTGACGTGTAGAGGCAGAGTGTGCGTGCGTGCGTGTGAACGTCCACCGTGGCTGGTCTAACCTCAGGCGAAAAAAAATCATAATAAAGAGTTTGCCCTACACCCCTCCCTGGTGCTCTTAAAAAAGATTTTGCCTAATAGGTATGAAAAAAAAAATAACACCGGGAGATAAACTGTTCCATATGCCACGAGTCTCTGTGCGTGAGTGAGGGAGAAGACAGAGAGAATGTGTGTGTGTGTGTGAACATGGTTTGTGTGTGAATGTGTACATATGGGAAACAATGTGTGAAAGTGTCAGCACAGGTGAGAGAGTGTGTGTTTAATAGTATATGTATGCCTGATAACATACACACCTCCCATACTTGTCAGTCCAATGTGTTTTTAATATGGTGCTGTCTGATAAATTGCGATATGAACACATCGCAAAAGGCCGCCTGACTCGCAACGAATAAGAAAAAAAAAAGAATTTAATTTACATGTTCGATGCCCTCGCGCCATTTGGCCAACCGGATGAAGCCCTCACCATCAGATTAACTCGTGTCAATTTTGTGGCGGCTGCAAGTCACGTCACGTCACTGGAATACCGCACAATGTTATCACATATTGCAGCTTTTCTTCATGTCGTGCCAGCGTAATAGTAAAGTATCAGACGTAGGAGAAAGGTCATTAGTCTTTTACTTATGTAAAAACACCAATACAATAACAGTCAATGTATCGTGAATGATACTGTGTAGTCTATTCCGAATTTCAGCAGCAGCCTGAGTTAGCCAGATAAACAGGGAATTCCCATTCTAGGAGTCATATGGAGCTGAAGCCATGCAAAATTCTGTTATATTTCTGCTCCTCAAGAGTATGTCGTGTGTTTCCCCCATCAGCAAAACTACTTTTTTTTTTTTTTTTGTAAAAGTAATAATTAGATTTGGGTGACAGCTAATCAACAGCAACTCCCACAATCCACCATCATTACATATGAAGCATGTGACAGACTGAGGCTGCTGGAATGGTGTATGGATTTGTGGAATCATCCTTAACCCAGATGTTGCAGTGAAGGCAACATAAAACACGAGAGGGTCTGAAATCTCAAAGGTCTTTTAAAAAGCTTTGACAACATACGAAATGTGTGTTGCCGCTGGCTACTGGTCAGTGTTTTGTCCTGGTAATCTAAATGCCACTACCGACATGTATTCTTCTGCTCAGCAAGCGGACATTCAGGAAAACACAAAAAGAGAAATGTCACACTCAAAACGACAAACGCAAGCTGTGAAAACCTTACATTCGTTTCAGCTGAACTTGAACGCACTGTTGCATAACCCCAAAAGATTTTGTCATCTATATTTTACAATTTTTTCAAAAATGTGTAAATGCTGCTTCAAGGAGTTTAAAACAGGCCAAGCACATTAAAAGTTGATGCTTTGGGGGTGCATGCATTAAATCACATCCTGAATTAAAATAAAAGAATGAAAATAAGATGCATTAGCAAAATATACCTATGTGCATTAACATTTAAGTAGCTGCAGTGATGCTGTCCTGCAGCCGCTCCAAGTGGTTCTACTTTTACCTTCTTCACATGTACTTATTTACCTTCTACCACCTGAATCTGTCCGTGAGTACATGAGCACATACACTATGCATGTGTTCTATTGCATGAGGTCTATTACAAAAATACCCAGCGGAGAGGACAAAAAGGGAGAAAAGAAAAAGGGTGAGTACAAGAAAGCGAAAGATGAAAAAGAGAGTGAGAAAAGAAGGTGAAAGCCAGTTTGGAAATTGATGGTGTAATTGTTGACTGCTGGTCGGCTCTTATCTTGGTTTCTCAGGGCTGTTGTCTGGGCACACTGGCTTCTTTCTCGCTTTCCAATCTGTGTCTCTCTTGAGATGTAGACCAAACCTGGCAACCCATATACCTCTGTCTTCTATATTTCTGTTTTTTTCTCTCCTTCCAGACCTTGTACTCCTTTCCATCTCTTTCTTTCTCATCTCTTCCTCCTCTCTGTCATCTCATTGCAGCCTTATCCCACTGAGCATCTCACATCCTACTGTGTGTTTTTTTTTCTTTTCTTTTTTTTTTTTTCAACCCCTCTCTGCAGACAGTCAAGCATGCAGAGAGCAGTGGACTGGAAAAGAGCAGCAGGGGAGGGGGGGGGG
>JAPQRN010000027.1:11379677-11390386 GCA_037367275.1 Coranthus polyacanthus
GACCTGGGAGGATTTCAAAAAAGGCACAGAAACAGGTCTCCGCCCATTAGCCTCTCTGAACAAGGGCCCCGACACCGACGAGGGCCCCCCACCCCCCCCAGCAGCCATTACGCTGCTTGATTAAGACCGTTTCATTGTGTGTAAAGTGACGGCCTATGTTTCAGCAAAGTGCTTCCCAACCTGAGGTCTGACCCGAGACACTCAGAGGTCCCTTTATGAGGGGACCCACAGCCAAGTGAGCATTTATCCGGGGAGCAGGGTGGCCCTCGGTTAAAGAAAGCTTTGTCCAACTGGGGCGTCTGGTTTACCTTCGCTTCCCGAAGTGCCAGCGAGCAAGGCTTTGCTCCTTTTAAAGCTGAGCCCGGCTTTTGATATTTCTCTTAGTGAAGAACAGGCGAGGGGAATGCTCCACAAGAGATCGATACAACATTTATACTGCGATATTATTATTACCTGCACTGTTATTGCATTGAGCTCAAGTGAACACATTGGGAAAGTGGGCATGAATGAAAATAGCCTCTTTCAGGCAAAGCCCTTTGGAGAACCCTCTTGCCAAATGCTTCATAGTCTGTATTCAATTCTATTCATTTTTCTTTGTCTCTTGAAATCAATAATCCGAGTAAAGTAATAAAGCATCTTGTGGACATGAAAAGATTTGGGGTTTTTCATCAGGTATGTAATGTATGCTTATTGATTAGGCTCAGAATGTGAATTTCTGCCAACCATAAAAGTGTGTGATGATATAGCCAGCTGTGGAAACAAAGCAAAAGAAGCAATATGACACTTTAAAATATTCCATTAAATTCCAGTCGCGCACCTCGCAGTCTTAAATAAATATGACAGAATGGGGCCGTCATTACATATATATATGTAATGCACATCTGCAGTTCAAAACGTAAAGATGTTAGTTCATGAAATGGGATGCAGGTCTACAAATTAAAGCTTGAGTAGGCCATCTTTTCTTGGCGTCACTGGGGGGGGGAAAGAAATGCATCGTCATATTGCAATTCAAGAAAGGAAACAAGACTTGTGCATGTCCTCTTCATCTCTGACAGCAGACTTTGGTCAATGACAGAGAGGCGGGGATATAAAAGCAGGTGACTGACAGCTGTAATGACCAATCGCTGTCAGGATGTGCCTCTACTGAGCAGACTCTTGTCACAGAAGCAACATGGCAGCCCCCCTGCCTGTGATATTTCGCCTTTACTTCTCCACAGTGGTACGAAACGGCAGAGTAAACATAATAAACTCTGAAACGTTACATCCATAGAACGCTAATTATAACGATATAATATGAAACTATATCACAATATGATTGAAAATGATACCTACATGTCTATATGATGAGGATGACATATCTATATGATAATTATCGTTGCAGACCTACTTCAGACAGATATGACATTAACGTAATACATGCATATGAAATAAAAAAAAATTACGGGTCTGAAAGAATAAGGTTAAACTAAAATACTTAAAATAAAATTAAATTTGCATACAGCCCACGCACATATAAATAACAGAGGATTTAAAACAACTGACATGAAATAACAAAAACCATGGGATTATATCTAAAGATTAAGTGTACAGATTAGAAAGTCAATATTAGAATAACAATCTCGATGGATTAGCACAGAAAATGTTGCAAATAATTTTTTGTCTGGTATGTTTTGTGTCGTGCGAGAGGAGCCGAACGTAGCTACAGACGCCGTGGGGCCTTTTAACCCCTGAACAAATCAATACGCTCACTGTGACTGAGGCTGTTTCCCAAAGGAGGGACCACGGCATCTTTAATTTCTATTGGTGCTAGAATACATTTAGTTGTTTTCTTATGCTGCTTACAGCCATCTGTGAGCGCGTGTCTAGCACCTTTGAGCCCAGACTGCTGCTAAATTATCTGCACCAGCTGAATTTACATGCTGTCTGATGGCACCGCTCTGAAGTTGCCCAAATCCTCACGCAGACAGATTACCAAATAAACAAGGCTGAGTTATAATGCTCATAATCTCAAACATACATCAGGTTGTAGACGTCTGGCACACATTTGTTTGGTTTGAGAGTTAATGAGTTTGGATTTAGGACACTAATTTAGAGTTGGACTCCCATTCCACAGTGCGTTAAAAACAGCCCAGTGATGAAAAGGACAAGTAGCACAGCCTCGGGCCACATCAAGAGACACTGCTGGGAAAAATGCGAGATTTGTGTTAGAAGGTTGTGTTTAGTATGGTGAATATGGCCTTCTAGGAATTTAAATAAACCGTAAGCAGACATTGACCTTCCCTCTACATTTTCAGCGCCTGTCCCGGTGAATAGCACTTCAAAATTGAAATGACTTTGTTGAAAATTAATTTAAGGGGATTATTATCCAAGGTTGGATAAAATAGAATTCAGATGTATTATATGAAGAAGCAATCATGTGTAAAGTTCCATGCCTGACCTCCAGTTCAGTTTGTTATTGACGTGCTGTGCTGCATTCTGCTGCACCTCAGAAGAAATAAGCTTCAGTGTGTAGCAGACAACTTTATATATTGTTTTGCTTGTTCTCTTTGAAAGTTTACTCAATTTCCTATATGCTGAACCACTTTCACAGCCCCCAGGCCCGGGGGCTATTCCGATCGTAGAAATCCATGTTGCTGATTTGACAATACTCCGCACTCTCCGCTGCGCTTGAAATGTTTATGTTCAAAAAGCAGATTCTATTCTTGATCATATAATAGTGGCATATTCATTTTTTTTTTTTTTAAGATGAAGTTGTTTGAACTGAGTGTCTGTCATAAGACTCAAGGTCTGTGTGACGTGCACCTTGCATGTCGCGTCGCTGTGGAGTCAATTCGTACCTCCGCTCCAGTGAGCGCTTTTTCATTTTCTCTTTTATTTTTTGTTCGAACACCTGCAGTGGGTGTGAAGGAGCACTCAATTTGTCAGCGTTTCTGTTTATCAGTCAATGTACAGCCGTCAACAGGCTCAAAGCGAAAACTTTCTTGCATACAGCAACGCCATTGCTTTGAGCATAAGGCCTTGAGGGAGTGAAAGCATAAATTACAGGCTAATGGCTGACAGAGCGGTGAAGAGAGATAGTGGCTGATAGCGAGTCACTGGCTTGGAGCTCGCACACTATTTTTCAGAGCATCTGATAAACAATAACAAGGATACGCCAGTAATTACAGCATTGCGGCACCATGTTTTTTTTTCTTCCACAAATTGACACGAGGGGATAAAAAAGATACAGATTTTCTTTTAGAGGGAGTTCAATAGATCATCTTTAGATTAGAAAGGTTTTAAATAAATCGCAAGTTTCTTTAGTCTGTATACCTTCGACAGCAGTACTCTACACGCATCAGTGAGCTCACCTCTGTGTTTTGCACAGTGGCTGCATAACCTCAGACATACCCATATTCTATATAAGCATTATAAGCATTTTTCCTTTTTACCTTTTCCTCTGACATTCCCTTTGCTGCAAACACAGCTAGTACATCTGATAAATGACAAAATACAGAAATCCAAAACACAACAGAGAAACAAGAAAGAGAGAAACGCAATTTTAGGAGTAGTGCTGGAGAAAAAGCACCGTCAATGTCAGTTATATGTACAACGATGTACAGAGCAGAGCATGTGAAACTCTCTCTGCAACGAACTTTTGAAACATGTCATCAGTTCAACGTCCGGTTTCTGAAATCATGTCTTAACGCTGAAATAACATTGTGAAGTGTGTTTTTGAGGTGCTAAAGAGGACCCTGGTGAGACTAGGATTTAAAAAATAAACTCATACGCTGAAAAAAAATAAAGAAGTCAAACGTCTGCAGTGTGCAGGCAGTCATCAACCTGATGCAGAATCCTGTCTAATCCACATAGCTTCTAGGACGGTCTGCATGGGGCTGCGTCTCTGGAGCCAGCCCTTCATATAGTAAACGTAGGAGGGATTAACTCTAGTGATTCACAATTCAGGTCAATCTTCCCCAGCAACAATAGAGGAAGAGATTTTGCTGGTATTGATGAGAGCTAAACCCTAAAGAGCTTCGGCTGCATGGCAAAAAAAAAAAAAAGGAAAAAAAAGAGCCCTGCTTTCATATCCTCAACTGGTGGACTTCAAATACTAAAATTGTTGTTTTGCTCCACTACTTCCACATCCTGTGTGTCCCAGAACTGGTGGTACCAAGGTTGAATTAGTGACAAACAGCAACAAGAACATTATTTAGCACACGTCTGGCAAATGTAGAAAGCAGGCCATTCGGCGAGAAGTGGGGTAAAGTCTCATTACGAGGCAGAGCACAGGTCACCTCCCGTGAGCGTCTGCTCTCTTTGCATCATTCTTCTGGGTTTGCTCTGTTTGGACTTTTCCATCACAAGGACACTTTGGATTTACTTCGCCTGAGATTCATAGTGGGAAACAGCAGAATTGGGAAGCAATTATTCTGAATGATTACCTCATTCACCTCACATTACCTTTCATCATCTGCTCGAGGAGTTTTTAATAGCACAGGTATGAATACGCACACCTTTTTTGAACAGTGCAGGTGGGAGTTGAATGTGTTAATATATGAAGAACATCTATTTGGAGCCAGTTCGTTTTCATTAAAGTCACCACTGGGCACATAATTAAAAAATTTCCAACAGATATATATATATTTCATATTCTCTATTGACAGACATCAGTCCAATTAAAGCAGACAGAATGGACCTGATAATAGAATTAGGATAGTAGACTATCAGCTAGATCATAAAGGGAGTGAAATGCAAAGTAATGAATGATTTTAACACCCAACAGTGGCAGTTTGATTCTAAACGGCAGAGCACCAAAGTTGTCATAATCAATCTAAAGGTCTTTTCGCAACGTTAGCTTTTTGACAGAAAACCGCTTTCAGCCGCTGCTGATCTGTCACATTTCATCTCATTGCAATTTCATGGGTAAACATTTGTGGAACGAAGTGGAGAAATCTCCTGTCTTCATCTGAAATGAATGGCCCAAATGTTTCATTGCCTCTGCAATCGCCTGGTGGTTAATATCTATTGAGATGAGTGTATTAAAGCATGTCCCATATGATGAGTAGCTCCCTCCTTCCTGCAACGGAAGAAGGAAATTACAGCTCAACAGAACATCATTTCATTTAGCTTGTATATTCATTAAAAGAAGATAGGAAGCGACAAGTGAGGTTTTAATCGGAGCGTTTTTTGGGGCAGGACAAAAAAAAAGAATCATTCAAGAATGGCTCTTAATTAGCACTTCATAAACACGCTCCATCTTTTGCATCTGACCTGTAGATGAAATTGTGGTATCTGATTAGAAAGAATAAGGCCTATTTTCATCAGAACGAAGTGGTTCAGTTTAGGAGAAATCTCAAAAGGAACTTAATTTTCTTAAAAGTCCAGGTGATGGATCAGATAGATGACAGAGATAAAACCACCGGCTAAGCACCAACTTTCTTTCACTTAATTTCAGGTCCCCAAGCTTATAAATCAGTGTTGGTTCTCTGTGTAATTTGGGTATCTGCATAGATTACTTCTCTGCCCTTCTTTCTCTCCTGATGGGATAACAGCATGCTAATTTACTGTCTTATGTAAAGAAGAATAGTTTCAGGGGGTTATTAAATTCCACTGGAAATTATAGAAGTGGGCTTTCTTCAGTCCCCAAGTGAGAGTGTGCTGCTTGTCAGCGCAGAGCGAAAAACTGCTGAGGGAGGCAGGGTTTGGGGCCCTTGGGAGCCCTGTATCCCTCTATCCTCTCCATCTTCTGCTGCACCCCATGGCCCCTAGCTGGCTTACTATAATAAACAGCAGCTAGCCCCCTCACATCCCTCAGCTCCATCATTCTTGTTGCTGAAAAGTCAGCCTGATGGATCTTCATCGTCAGCTATGCAAATGCAAACACACTGGCAAACATGAAAGAAATTATACACGGGGTTGCTTAACTCCTACACTGTTCTTTTCTTCAAGAAGATACATGGGAATAGGGTTTGGTTATGCCTGAAGTTTGATAGATTTGAGATGCCAGAAGTTTGGCTAGCATCTGAATAAAAACAGTCCGGAGTTCAACAGAATGGAGCTGTTTTTTAAAAGGTCATTTTGTGCCTGGGGCTAGTTAGTAGTTGGCTATGAATGCACATAATTCGTGTCCACTTGTTTGCTCGGAGAAGCTGCCACGAATGTTGAATACAGTGACCAGCTCCAGAATTGAGAATGTGTCTGTGACTCTGCATTTTTTTTAATCTTCTGCTTGATTTAATGTTGCGTGCGGCCAGATTTTAAACAACCCAGTCGCCAGAATAAAATGTTGCCCTAGTATGTTTCTGCAAACCAAGGATAGAGATTATCTCAACATTTGTCAACCAAAAGTAAATTTAATATCATGTTGACATTTCAAAAATATGTGTATATCTGTCTTCTAGTTTTGTAATGGATAATGATGCTTTATGATGATAATGATGATGATGATGATGATGATAATGATGCTCAACCGTGCCTCTCCGATATTATGTTCAAGTGTAATTTAGTGATTTTTTAGGGTCAGGTTTTAACGCTGACAGCAGGTGGTTAGGGTTATAGAAAGATACCAGGACTTGGTTTAAAACAGATAAAAATTCTAAAAGACGTGATTTATTTATTAATGATGTTACCAAACCACAGTGTTTTCCTAAGTCTAACTAAAGCACTTCGTTGCCTAAACCAAAAAAAAATTCTAGGAGTCGGGACGTGAACTCCGGTATCTCGTGGCAGACTTTAAATGGATTTCATGTATCTGCAACCCACCCAAATACTTCCTGCCTACTGAGGAAAGGCTGTCTTTCCTTTCCTCAGTAGGCAGGAGGTAGCTGGGAGCAGGTAAAATGCTATTATGTGGATATGCAACATATGCAGTTCACAAACACTGACATTATATGCATCCGTGGTTTGTAGAAACATGGATTTTTCCTGAAAATTGGGTTCTTTTTAAAGAATATAACAAGTAGCATTGGTATGAGAATACGTGCAACATGTGCCTAACATAGACAAGAAAATAAAACGGAAAATGGAAGCTACGGGGCACAGAGGCTTACAATCCTGCCACATGGCTCAAAACGAGCTTGTTTTTGTGTGTATTTTTCTGCCCCAGTGTCATCTAATGCAATCATCCTTCAATCAGTGTTCAACGCTGAAAATCTAATCACAGTGGTTTGAGGTTTCAGAAAGCCATCTGCTTTAATCCAATTCTTGACAAATATCCCTGTCACAGAGCTCCCTCTGCCAGGGTAACAACTCCCCATTTCAGCAGGCTAATTTTACAGGTTCATCTTGTTAGGGATGCGACAGATATGAAGGCTTGGCGGTGCTTGAATTGTGGAGACAGCCGCTTCACCTCCCACACCCTCACCCATCCCACAGAGGGCATTTTCCACTGCTGTGACCCTGGGCGGCCCCTGAGACGTCTGGACAATGACGGACAGACACTGAGCTCCTTTCTACAGCTGAGCGTCTGCCAAAGCCCCCTGCCTTACACCATATCTTGCATTCTCCAGAGCCTGGGCGTCGGAATGCCTTTCCGAGACATCTTTGCAATCCCTAAAGGGCAACTCACTCAGCCGTGAAAAACAGTCGAAATACTTACACTTGCCATAAATGCCCATAAGCTAGGCAATCTTTCATGCTTTATAATGTTGTTCCCTGCAACACGGCAACACCGAGGGCTTCTGATAGGAAAAACAAAAGACAAATGACTGACCGTGGCCTTTTCTAATCTATCAATTTCTTCTACAGCCCTTTGTCCTTCAAGCGAGAGTGCTGCATGTAGGCCTGGCAGTGCACAACTGCGATTGTATCATCCTGTAAATGCTTTGGACAGGGTTTGAACTTGCTTAGGCGCTTTTATTCAGTGACCTTTAACTAGAACCACCTTGACTTGACTGTTTCCACAGCATGTCCTAACATATCTGCCTTACATATAAATTGGACTTGTCAAGTTCCCGGACATCTCTATTTGACACTCCGGCGCAAGACAACGAGATGTTTACAGGACGATTTGGCATTTATATGGGACTCCATAGGATCGTTTAGGGATGTTTAGTATTTCCTGGCACTAGAGTGTCTCTATCCTGCTGGGTAAGTAAGTGGACTGGTACCATTAGCAGACAGATTGTGGGCACTGGGCAGAGACTTAAGACCCATTGTTAGAGGAGCAGTTTAAATACCAGCATGTTGTTAATACCCCCACACGCTGATTCACACATACTGCCTCCTCACATGCACAAGGAAATACACGTCAACACTCCTACCTTTGTACTCTATCTCCAAGAACTCACCACTGGCATTTCCAAGACTTCCTCTGTCTCCCCGTGTGTGCACACTGTATATAACAGTGCAGTTCTTTCGAGTAAGAGGGGTGAATTGTACTGTATAACCACTTAACCCCTGCTCCCCCCCTAATGCCACCCTCCCATGGCAATCCCAATAAAACTGGGATTATTTTTATAACACAACGTATGGCTGCTGACTTTACAAGCTCCCCTCCAGCTCCTTGGGCGAGACAGAGGGGGGGGGAGAGGAAAGTCAGGAAAAAGGAAAGAAAGGCCAGGTCAAAACCGCTCCATGTCTCTAAAAGGGCAGCATATCCAAAACCATCAATGAAGGCCTTTGCTGCTGGGAGGAAAAATAAACACTCACTGATCCTTTTTCTTTTGCTTCAGTCTGGTGCTACAGAACGCACTGCTATACAGTACCGAACAAAACCTCATTGCTTTTAGCGCTTTCTGCCCTGTCTACTGATGTCCATTTTTTTTTTTTTTTTTTTTTTTTTGCAGAAAAGGATGAAAGTAGGTACGTTTTTACAGTATCCCTCACCGTCTGCTACGATAGGAGATGAAAATGAATGGAAATTTTTGCCTTGGCACAATCCAACATTGTTTCAACTTCATACAGAAAATTCTGCTTTAATGTTAGATCCTATAATTAAATGATTGTAAAACTACCGCTGACAATTGTTTTTGAATATATTCGCTCTTGTTCTCTGGAACAAGCAGAACAATTCACCTCCTCTCGTCCTCGCTCTCTCTCTATCTCTGCATACATGTGTCTTCGTCTCACCCCGTGGTTGCCAGATCTAGAATAATTACTGCATTTGTATGATAATTTTGCCCTCTGTAGGATGTAGCTCAGTAATACCAAATGTATGATCATTTGATTGACTTGTAATAGGAAATTTTAGGTATTCTATATTAAATCCAGTAACATACAGGTCAGGGCTATACTTACCCAGTGCAGATTTCTTGGTTATGACTGATGTGCAGAAGTTTTTCTTAAAATACAGTCATTTTGAGCCTTGGTAGGATACTTTAACATTTCCCATCTGACAGCGGTGTATCCCTCCCTCTGTGTGAATGGATGCCGTGTGGTTCCTGTGCATTCTGTCCTTTATTTTTTCAGGTCACCATGACAGAGGTGCGTGGCTCGGGTCCAATGTACTGGAAGTACCTGGAAGCTGCCGAGGCCTCTCATCTCTTGGATTACCTCCTGCATATTCATTGATGTATATATACAATATATGTGTAAATTTCTGTATACATGACCCCGTTCTATTCCCTAGAGGAGAGTTTATCCTGATTCAAACCAAGGGTTGAAGGACAGAGGGCAATGTCTGAATTAAACTTTTTTGACTCGCCGGCCAAGAGGACTGGTAGATAAAAAAAATACAGCGGCCAAGCATACTTTTTTTTTTTTCACCAGCTAAAATGATAAATTGCTCTTTTATGTGATATATACATTTGTTTCAGTACATTTCATAGTGATGAAGTATTATGTTGCACACAAACTTAAGAAGAGGCACACGGAGCAACACATCGCCACAGCGTCACCCTCTTACAACTCCTTTGTTTCCAAACCTCCATTTCTCACAGAAATGTCTTTTTTGTCTGCGCTTCATCCTTCTTTCCTTTTGGTGGATTTCAGTTTTAAAGGCTGTCTTATCCCCTGTAAATACTGCCACAAAGTAATTAGCCCAACGGTAGCCAGCAGCAGACTGGCGGTTTGAGTTCCACAAAGACCCGTCTCCAGTCCGTCTCTGATTGGCTGCTGTTCCCTCGTTGGGTTCCCTTTAGATGGTGAGATCGTTAGGTTTAAAAGCAGCGTTAAGGTCAGAGTCAGTCAGATGGAGAGTTAGGGTGGGTCTTTGAGGAAGATGTGTGACTCCAGAACATGGCAGAGACTCACAATGTACTTTTTTATGATATGACTGTTATATGACTGTTTTGATGCATACATTTACTTACCAGTGTGGCAGAGGGTGAAATGTTGTGCCTTGGGGTTACATAAGTAAAAATGAGTTGACCTTTTCTACATGAAAGCATTTCCGAGCTTTTAAATTAAGTTATTGAACAGACAAAGGAACATTGGTCGCCAATTTGTTTGGTGTTTTTGATCTTGCCAGTGGGGTATGAGTAATGCGGCAGGTATTATTCCTTTAAATATTTGGAGACACTTCAAAAGTGATATCGTAATTTGCTTCTTGGAACTACACTACTATATTACCTTATTGTTGTAGCTGTAAAATAATCAGTGGCATCCTCTTATCCTCGAAGATTGGGGCTCAACTTAATTTCCTTTCCTCTCCCTCTTCCTTGATAAAATCAAAGTTGAGGAAATATTTCCTCCAGGCAAAGCCAACTTTTCTGCTGTTCCACATCTCAGCTCAGTGCGATCTGAGAGAAGACGATGACTAATTCTGTAAAAATTAATCAGGGAGACGG
>JAPQRN010000027.1:11420456-11435831 GCA_037367275.1 Coranthus polyacanthus
ACAGATAGACAGAGAGACAGACAGAGAGACAGACAGACAGACAGACAGACAGACAGAGAGACAGACAGAGAGACAGACAGACAGAGAGACAGACAGAGAGACAGACAGACAGACAGACAGACAGACAGACAGACAGACAGACAGACAAACCCGATTTCAATACCCTCTGGAGGGGCGAGGATTAAAAATGTATCATACAAACTTAGTAACATATACAACATTTTTTCATGTTTTAAGTAGCTTTGAAAAATGATTACTGGGATGTTTTTCTTTTCATAAGGATAGTGGAAGTTTCTAAGAAAAAGATAATAAGGTAGCAGAGAAAAAACACAACTCAGTTATATAATACTGCAGTCTGAGATCTCCAAGAAAACACAGATATGCAGAGAAACACGCACGTATAGTATACACACAAAAACACAATGAAATCACAACCCTTTTCCAAAACAAAGTGGAAACATGACAACAAAGAAGCAAAATGAAATAAATACCGAGACTGCGGCTGGATTTACTTGATGAAATGCCAAAACGTACAATCGCTGCAGAGAAATAACTCCCCACCACCTACTGAGAACTAGAGAAGAACAGAAGACTGTGCTGCCATTTTTTATTTAATTATGTATATTTTATTTATTCACGTCTTTTCACATTCAGTTTTCTGTACTGCGTATTGTTTTGGCTCTAGTTATTGTCTGTATCCCATCACTCATCTGCTTTTGGCTATTACAACTTTTTAGTTGATCCCATACCCAAATTGATTCCACTAAATGAATCTAATTAAACCAGTTATGGAAGTCAAATGAAGTGGATTCAATTCAAGTGAGAAATAGAGAAAGAGAGAAGCTTTGAGATATCTGCATATGCAATACTGAAATAGAAACACAAGGAGAGAGAAAGAGCACGATAATGACTGGTGGCCAGGCTGTTTTAGGGTGGCAGCACCCTATTTTTGGCCCTTCTGTCGTGAGGTCGAGTCATCACCCAGTGTGTGAAGATGACCCTGCCCTGGTTCCAGCACGTGAAGCCACAACCACTTCTGATACTTTACCATCTATCGTCAGGAAACCCAGTCATAATGATGACTGACGGTTTCACTCAAGGGTTTTTCCAAAGATTTAAAAGGGTGTGTGTGGCATATGTGTGTACGTGAAGGCATCTCATCCGTCATTTGTGTAACATATCTCAAACGTTCTTCCTTTGGCACATGATCTCATATGGTATAGTTTTAAATAAGTGAGCAGGCAACACTGCAGCTTCTTTTCACAGCACGATGTTGTGCATCTCAGTGAAGGCATTACTGCTTCTTCGGATCATACAGTTGTAGCAGATGGAAAAACACAGTGGGTGACACGGGGCAAAAGTTGTGAGTCGGATGAATGTCAGCACCGTACATGGCCTTTGGCTGACCTGACCTGCTTAGCCTGCAGAAGATTTTCTGTTTAATGAAAAGTCCAAAAAAGAGAGAGGTTCAGCCACAGTATTCTTCTGTGCAGCATAATTTTCTTTGTGTTTTCTGCTTCCACTGAACAAGGTCAGCATCCTTGTATTTTTGTAGTCTGATTTTTAGCACTCGGGGCAAAATGGTATTCTTTTTCTGGCACTTTCCCTTAAGAAATGTAAACCATAAAACATTTTGTCTACAAGAAAGCAGCCACAGAAGCTGTGAAACAAAAATATATTACAGAAATACAGTAATTATTACAGTATTTAGTAAATATGTGATTAAAGAATAATCTGATCAGATGTTTAAATTGGCGCTCTAGATACTGAGTCAGTGTTTTCAGATTTTATTACACGAACTGCCTTTTCTTCTGTTTCGAATGATATTTTCACAAATAGTTTACATCGACAGCCTGACGTACAGACAGACCGTGTATGCAGTCACCGGAACGTAAAATGTGCAAAATACTTACATACTGAATTTGATTGTGTATTTTAAAACGTATCTCTGGATACAGTCCACATGAAATGTATTTTTGCGTTAATGGAGTTATTAATCATTGCAAGTAGATGGAGAGGTGTGCACTGACACAGCTGATTAATATAACAGAAACTAATGAAGCGTTTACATGGCCCAACTCTCTGCTACCATGGCAGCCACAAGTCAACAAATGATAGATGCACTTAACACGCGGTAGTGACGAGTGCATAGACACAACGATGTGAAGGTGACTCCGTCAGTCATTCGCTTCCTCCGTCTAAAGAGTCGACAAACACTCGCCGACAGTTCTCCACGTAGGCCTAGTAGGGATTGGCAGATAGTTCTTCTGGGTCCACTTCCCAATCACTGGCCGTCAGTTTGATGTATAGCGCAGGGAGTAGTCGTAAGTGGCCCCGAGAGCTGACTAATCAGAGGTCATATGATTCACTCTCAGTGATCAAGGCGCAGATTTGGAGAGGATAAGTTGATTCCAGGTCTACCCCTTTAGGGGAGCCGGATGCACTGCACTGTCTCTCTCAGCTGCATTTCAATTTCCCAGGTCCTCCACAGCGTCCGGCAGCATCAGAAACACCGATCATGTCTTCATGCATATCGAAGCTCCCTTTGGGTTATCAATTTGAGTTCTGACACATAAGAAAAAAGGAAGTAGGAACTGCAATGGAAAGTTTCAGCTCAAATCACTGAAAACAAACAACAAAAAAAAACTCTTAAAAGCAGTCTGACTTATTTGCCTATGCTAATTTACTGATTTACTAAAAATGTCATGACTTTTTGGTGGACAAATTTCTGCAATGTGGGGGTTGTTTTTGGCAAGACTGTAGTTACATAAACCTTGCAAAACATACTGACCTTAGGTTGTCTTCTTTGCGAAATATCAAGTGGTACTGATGCAGTTGAGTGGGTAACTTCAAAAATATTTTTTTATTTTTGCTGCAATTACTTCGGGAACAGTGATTATCCTTTTAATTCTACGTCAGGTAGTGGGCATATTTCAAAATGTACAGATCCATGTGAACCTGTTTCTTTGCTTCATATTAATTTTCAAGGGCTTTTAAGCTCATTTTTGGAAAAACATCATGGAAAAAAGTAGAAACTGCAGTGTGCCTTAGTAAATCCAGGTGTCCTCAAAGGGATTGTATCAAATAAATAGCTTAATTTATCAACTGTGGAAAAGCAATAACAGTTAGAAAATGCAATAAATACATTAAAGTGTCTTATGTTGTGACCAAAAGACAAAATGCAAATGATGACAACAGTTCAAAAAGAATAAAACACCAAAAAGTTATTTAGTGTTAAATGAATAAAAGAATATTAGTATGTAAGTCTTTCAAAACATTCTTAAAAATATACAGAAATGATTCCTGTGTCATTGATGGATCTCTGTGCAAGTCTTTGAAATTTCAATCAACAAATGTTTCTGGAATGAGAGTAAAGGCTGATGGTCACTATTGTTGGGATGGCCTTGTGGAGGGGAAAGATGTTTGCCTATAATTCAGTAACGCCACAAAGTCCACAAAGAAGTCTGATAGATATCTTGTGAGTATCTTTCATAAAGCTGTTGATTGAAATTGACCTTCTCACTAACCCAAGGCCTAAATAAAAAGGAAATCTCTCAGTAAACCTTTTCTCAAAATAAGACTTTGTTGTCATCGTGCAGTCACGTGTACAACGAAATTGGGATAGCCACGTCTGCTATCCCAATTAGGTTATTACGGGCTTCAAATGAAGGACACCGGCCAAGATAAAACCGAGATTAAATATGATAATTATGATGAGCTGAATTAGGGAAATTGATTCATGAACTAACACATGCACGAGCATTATGTTATCACAGCGTCATCAGCATTAAGGACAGATAAAACAAAGTGTGCATCAAGTGCCAGACTGAAGGGAAATAGTTTTTGCCTCAACAAAAACTAGAGGACCCAGTAGATTGCCCTGTGGAGACACAATGGCACAGACAGTGTTGGCATGTCTGTGAACTTCTCTTGATGGACTAATTATCACTACTTTTTATATGGAGTTTACATGGTCTTGAATAATCTGATTAGAGGAAAATTCCACATGCAACTCGCACAGAATCCACAGTGACCCCACTTCCAGACAAAGTACTGTTGATAAAACATCGATTAGAGTTTTGGCATGACTTCGTCTGGGGTTAATACCCGATTACAGGGATGAACCTTTTAATCCTTTAGCCATATTATCCTTTCAGCGTCATCGTGCTGATTCTGAATGCAGGCTTAATGCTGCCGGTGGCTACAGAGTCAGAAGCTGCTACAGGTGCATCTAATTAGGTTAATAATAATTAGTACTGATTAGCGATTAGCTCCTTAGCGGGCAAGAAACAGGAGTTTTAGATGTAGTTGACTGGATTATGAGAACCGGGAGGGAGTCGCTCTCAAAGAAGTTTAAGCTGATGAAATTGAAAAATGTAGGTGTGTCACTTTCTTTCATTTCTACACTAATTACAATCTTATGACTAATGACTAATTAGTGTGATAATAATAACACTTTAATCTGATTATAATTGAAACATTAGGGCACCTAGGAGTACAGTGAATGCTGTTAGCAATTCATTAAAGGTAGGTTATCTGCAGACACATGTAGCTTATTGCATGGTAAGTGATATCACGCTGGAGAAAACCGCTAAATAGCCACCGTGTCTTTCTGAGGAGAGGGAGTCGCATAAAAAAAAAAAAAGATTAAACACACCGGATTCAAGTGTTTTCTGTCTTGAGGTTAACGAAGGTTCAATTTCAACAATCCTACTAATAAACACAACATTATAGATAATGAGGAAACAGGGTTCAACTAGATACTTTTACCAGCAGTGTCCAATTAGGTTCCATGTGGACAATTCAACACCTCAGAATCTAATCTTATTAAGCGGAGTAGTATGCGCTATATGAAGTGATACTAAAAGTAATGGCATGGAAAGAGAAACTTGCATCTGAACTTCATACCCAAGGTTGAAGTTTGATTCTTAGAAGGGCATTTGGCTTTTTCATTAACCATAAATACAATATTTAGTTCCATAACCCTTAAACATCATATCTTATAGCCCAAATCTTAACCGCATATTGCATGGAGAAAATGTTCTCATTATACACATTTCAGCTTTTACACGATCTTTGAACATTCGCAGGCTGACGATAGGGTTGACCTTTTTGCCCTCTCAACTCATACTAACTTTTGACAAAAAGTAGAATTAAAGTACAGTTAAAAGTATGGTATCTGCCCGTGGCTAATAGACACTTCATGAACAGCAGCGTTTTCGGAATGAGGTACAATGAGACAGAAAATAACAAGAAGTTGTGACTGCAGTTACATAAATCTTGCAAATTCTAATGACCTCAAGAGAGCAGGTTAAAGTGTATTATTATTATTGCATTATTAGTGCAATATTATGACTAGATGCAGCCCTGCAATCACAAGCACTGAACTGATGTAATAGCAGCTGAAAAGGAATCATGGTCTGTTGAAGTTATTTAAATTCTGTCTGCAGATAGCTTAATTAAAGCATTTCACCAGCAAATTGATGTGATGGAGTCAGAGTGGACAGCTGAACAAATTTAGGAATTTATTTGATCCATGAGATAGCCTGAGGATTTTTCTGGTGGATCTTTCGCCTGTGTTGTCCTCAAAGTCATTCGGCGCCGTGTTTGCTCGGAGGAAGTGGTCGGACCATCAGTGTGCTAAGGATGGGTATTTACTGATCAGAGGATTAGTGCGGCGGCAGGCATAGAGATAGAAGGGACGACAGCAGGGGTGTCGGAGAATGATTAGACTGCCAGTAAGCCAATTGGGGAAATGGGACCGTGGCCAAAAAAAGACGAAGAAAGGCAGAGAGGGAGAAAGAGAGAGAGAGCGAAAGAGACATCGCAAAGGGAGACGCGAGACGAGGAGCTCGGAATGAGAAGGGAGGAGCGGGATACGTAAGACCAGATGGGGTTGGAGGGGTGGAAAACAGCTAGGGTAAGCAAGAGAAGGAGGGACGGCGAGAGATGACGACAGAACGAAAACAAAAACAAGTGAGAATGAAGGAGTGGAAGGAAGACAGACGACAAAAGAGGCCATTGCAAAAGAATAAACAGGAGAGAGAAGGAGACAGATGGAGTGTCAAGGTGGGGGAAGAGAACAGAGCTTTTATTCGCTGTATTTCCACTTCGCTCTCGCCAAACACCAGCAGCCACGGTCACCTTACAACACACTCTCCCTTTTGTGCCAATATGTCCTCCAGAAATATAACTGTGGAGGATGAAAAGACTGATTGTGACCTGGTTTTTAAGGCGGACTAGCTCACTTTTGCTTGCTTGTTGAGGTCAGAGAGCCTCTACATCCCATCTGTCATTTTGTCAGCAGAGGGTCAATTGTAAGGACAGTTTGGCTGAAGAGGGTGGGGAAGTTTGGGTGAGCCGTGAATCTGGGTGTGAAAATCAGGGGCTTTCTTTCAACAAGTACTGTACTTCTGTAATTGCATGAAGAAATTCACAGCGCTAGCCTTTTCAGTGAGTACATTTTAATAAACGTACCTGCAGCAAGTGACAGCTCAGCCCGAGTACCATACTTTCTTTTCATACTTTTTACATTTGCCTCACTATACGCCTTGCTCTCCCTATTAGATGCTTGCAAGTTTTTGGCAAATTAAAATTCAAGTTCTTTTGCATTTTTTATCAACATCCAGATGATGCAAGCGCTTTAGCTAAATGACTACAATTTAAGTGTACGTTGTAAAAGTTAAAAATGGGTTGTGTTCTTGCCAGCCTCAGGCATCGCTTGTTAAATGTTTTGTCGGAGTAAAATAAGAGGTTTCCTTTCGATTGGAGCCTTCTGGCAACTTAATCAATTCATTGTAAAAACTAAGACATCTTGCATTCACAGCTGGGCTACATGCCATTCCAATAGCACGACAGACTGTGCAAAGTCCCACAAGAACCATTAACTGTCATTTGTGTCCAAGTGGAACAAATCTTAAAACTAATTAAGCTGCACCCCAAGACGAGAATGTGAAGACAAATTTTGCCATCGGGAGCGGGTGGATTGAGAATCGATGGCTGACAATTTCCAAAGTCCTGTCCTGAATTCAAGGCGCAGGAGTGTGTAGTGAGTGGAGAATCAATCATGCCAAATTGAGTCCTGCGTAAACAGTGATAGAGTGATTGACCAAAACAGAGTAATTCAGACAGAGGGGAGCCAAGCCAACCTTATTGGCGGCACACTCCATTCTTTTGGAGTTCTTGCCAGGGAAACGGACAGCCGGTGCCATTTCAAAAGGTTAGTGCAGTCTGCAAGGCACTGACACTGAAATGAAAAAAAGAAATTCCAGACAAACAACCAAGCCAGAGATACACGCACATAGGTGGCACGTAATAAAGAATGCGCTGGCATAATATACCACCGCGCACTTACCACTGCCTTTCTCATATTCATGAAGCTCAATAACTTTTCAGTGCGGGGACATGCAGAATCACACACCAACAATCAGTCTCACACAGCGAGGTTGAAAAACATTACATGAACTACATGTCTCTCTACAATAGTGTCTATCTCCAGACATTTGAAGAGGAGAAGCAAAACAAACTCTGCATTTGCATGGTGAAACTTGAACAGGATTAAGTGTGTGGTTATTTTCAGTGAGCATCTGGCATGCTGTTTTTCTGTTTACCGTGACATTTGGATGACAGCACCCAACAAACTCTCGGCATCCACCGCTAACAAGTTTAGAAATATATACAGCAGTTTTTGTTAAAAAATATGTATCTAAGAAAACAAGTTAAAGGCAAAAACATATACACTACATAGACTCGATCATTAGAATGATAATCCTTCTCAATAATCACTCCTGACCCCCTGCATGTATTTTCCCTTCTGTATTTTGCCTGTATTGCTCGGGATGTTTCTGGGTGTCGACCTTTGGACAGTTAGGTTGTACCTCCAGCCAATCAATAACAGCATCACACAACATGTTGAGGTGGAACAACATAAAAATGAAGCAGCTCCAGTTATTCGACCCTCTCTCCTCTTTCTGCTCTTCTCATGTGCCGTCTGCCAGACAAAACTCTGGGCAAAGCACGCACACCTATGCACAGACCATTCAGCCTATCACCTTCTAACAGACGACGGTCACGCGCACAGCTTCACAGCACAGCGCTTCAGCTGCATATCGCCTCTAGAACATTCCCGTAGAGTTTTGCGAAGGTATGGGTGTGCATATCGTCCTGTTCTCTACTGCTGGCTCGTTCACAGAGAGTAGGGGCCAAGTTTGTACAATTCTGTACCCAAAGCAGAAATGTTACAAGCAGACATTCATTTGGTATTGACTTAGTGAAAATACAACTTTTTTAGTAGCCCAAACTAACGTCTGATGAGCAACGTATGTGTTCTCTCATCTTCATACTAGATAGCACTGATTGACTATAATAATAAAATAATAAATAATAAAAACATGTGGAGGGAGGGTTAAGGGACGGGGATGAAGCCAGAACAGTAACAGACATTAAGGAGTGTATTATCTGTGACCGTCTGTGACCTACAACTTTGAAGTCTTTGCATTGTCAATCGGGGGGGTTTATTTGTGATTGTGATTATAACTTCAATGATGAACACAATGGCTCGAATGTCACCACAAAATAAAGTGGCAAGTGACAATCCTTTTCATTTATGTATTTATTAATAGAGCGTAGAATAGTTAAGGAATAGCTGTTCCGGGCAGCACTGGTCAAACATTTTTAATTGCACTCTTTGCAGACTGCTGACCTTCCACATGTTGAGTCAACACACAGCTCTGGTATCTGTGTAAAACAGATCCAAAAACATCGTTCTGAGGACAGCACTCCAAAAATGATTAATGCACTGACATCTAGAGCAAACCTTACCTTAATGAGAAATGTGACAAACTTAACTTACAACAACGGCAAAAAAAAAAGCTGTTAGCATAATTAAAAGAGTATGGTATCCTTTCTGTGCTTTTTTGCATATAGGCACATACCACTAACAGCAGAGAAGGAAAAAGAAGAGATGCTTTCCACAGCCTCACTATTTTACTGAGTAACCGTGTGACTCCTGTGGGTCGTATCTGCCTTTCAGTACTGTAAGCAAAGCATCCTGTCTGAGACATTTTTCTAACATTGCCTGTGTCGTGAAAATATAAGAGACAACCACAGTGGAATAGTGTATGTAGCCTGAGCAAATTCTTGCCATTTCCACCTCTCCTTATGCAATAAGTGGCTCTTCATGAGGTATTGTGTGCCCATGGTTTGTTTAAAGGGTATGTTCAAATTTTCTCTGGCCCATCTAAGTACATTACTCACATTCCCATAGGTGGCCTGACAGAGTTATTGGTCGCAGTAATAATTTCTCCTGTCCTTAGTGGCCATGTAGAGATCTCTTTATATCACTGCAGCAAATATGAATACAAAAGCCCATGTTGTGTATATAAGCAGCCAGAGGAACTAAACTAAGGGCGTTTTCATGTCTATAGTTTGTTTGCACATTTCTGAATCAATTGAAGAGTTTGTAATCTTGGTTTGGTATGTTTTCACACAGAGAAAAATACAGGCAACAAATATTAATCTCTACAAACTTTGTTAAGAGCGTTCACTCCATTTGTTAGTCAGGCAGGACAAAGAAAGTGAACACAGGAAGAAGGTGCATAGTGCACATTTCTGTCTGAGTAACATCTGTGAGGAACCTCAGTTCATTCTCCGACTACTACTACGCAAGCTGCTACAGTTTGCATGCTCTGCCATATCCCAGAATGCAACAGACTCCTGGCTATAGTGCCATTTACACCATTTACCACAAAAGAAACCGATCCGGAGTTTGTTTGGGACAGGACTGAGAACACCTCCTCCAGTTTCTGTTCAGGTGAATCGCACCGAGGGGAAAAAACAAACAAACAAAACAAGTTCAATTTGTGTGTGAAAGTGTGAAAATGTTAAAAAAAAAAACCAAACATATTGTCCATTTCATGTTTACTCTTCCACACCCACCACCGCAAATGAACTGTGAAGACTTCGGAAACTAGTCCGATAACACTTAAACAATAGCGGCAATTGAAATGCAATTCTCACAAATGAGGAAACAACAACAACAACAACAAGTCATTGTGTTATTTTTTGTGACAAAAGAAAAATGAGACTAAAAAGCTCCTGTTTCCAATCTGTACACAAGCTGCAGCAGCATAAGACCAATCTGCGACGTTCAGCTCCATAAGCCAGCCTGCCAACAACAGTAAGTTCTATCCTCTTAGATTTTTTTGTTTTGTCTGGAACAATCATGCAGGAAAATAAATTTGGTTAGTTTAGACTGTTCCAACATTTATTTACAGAGGATCGTCTTCAGGTGAGCTATGAAAACTGTGAATCTATGGTTTACCCAGCCTGACCTCACCATGAAAACGACAATATAGGTCAATGCGTGCAAGGTGTTAAAATGAGTCACGCTTACGTATCTTGTGGTCGTTGGTGAATAAATGAAGGAAGATAGTGACGAAGGCCAGCTGACATCGTTAAATAGGAACAATCTTTGTTCCTGTCCCATTTCAAAAGGTGTTTTCGTGCCTAAATCTAACCATAGCCATGTGTTTGTTACTGTAACCAACAATCGACGTGTAACTTGCTAGTTTTAGTCCTTTCCCTGACCCTTTTGCTCAGCCTGACAAAGTTGTTTTTGTACCTAAATCTAACCAAAGCTTAGCCATGACATTGTCCCAGCTCAAGCGCAACAGTTACGTGTCGTTTCTTAACGCAATCAGCAGCAATTTGTGCCTGCAAATTTCATGCATATATGATGTTTGGGGAGCGAGTGGATCTACACTGTCGTTGAGGCATGAGGATGTGTTGGTTTTACTTCATCTTTGATTCATGAAATAAAACGTCTGATGTTATTGCTTGTATCTCTAACCCACATTTCTACTTTCACTTGCTGACGGTGCCTTAAAGCACGGCACAAACAAGAAATGAAATTCAGTTTAAATGACTTAAGTTAATAACAAGGCCATCGTTTTAGTACATTTTTATTCATTATGTACAGTTGGAGCCGTTTCACCTTGCTGTTGTTGGCACAGAGTTAAAATGTCACTGACAAATTCTGTAATGTAAGCATGAATTATTTATTGAGGGGATGAAGTTTTACTTTCTGCTTTTAAAGTGCCAATAAAGTCACACATGGAAGAATGAGACACATCCTTCCACTGCTAAAGGACATAGAGCCACTGTGTTGAACTACACACCACAAGTCTAAAGAGTGATACTGTTTGTTTGCTCGGGGTGTGAGGCTGCTCTGTACCTCTCTGTGCTCTGCCCCCGCTGTCTCCAGAACAGCACATTGCACTCTGTCGAAGCAGCACAACTCCTGCCATTGTGCCCTAATGGACTGCTGATGGCTACGACCTTCTGCTCAACTCATCTAGGGCACAGAGGGGTGTGTTTGTGTGTGTGTGTGTGTGTGTGTTTGACTTTACTTTTGAAATGGTGGATGAGTGCATAAAGGAGACAGAGGACATCCAACTCATAAAACCAAAATAGTGATGAGAGAGAGAGATGCAGACAGGGAGGATGAGGTGGGGTAGATGGCTCTGAAGAGGAGTTAAGTATGATGGAGGAAGGGTCCCAGGAGACAGAGAGAGGAGGGAAAGCACTACTAAGAAATAAGGAGGGATGAAAGGGAAATAAAAATGGAATCAAATTAATGAAAAAGATGTTCTTTCCACCCTGAATAACGGCATTAGAATTAAGCTGTCTGTGTTGGTGAGGTAATGTTCCATAAGTCACTTCCATTAACCAACAAGTTACAGTGATTCTGCAGAAATGCTACTCTACGCCGGCTATCTTTATCAAAAAAGGGAGAGACTGGTGCAGTTTTCATGAGGACAAGGATTAAGGGAGCTCAGGTAGCTGTTTGAATGAGGCAGAAATATCTCGAAACTTAATGTTTTTCCACTTCTTTGTGAGCGAGACAGGGAGATGAAGTGGTTGGTAACAAACTGAGACAAGGCTCGATGAGAGGAGGCGAATCTCCCAACAAATCTGCTAACAAATATTGCTTCCCTAACCTAGGAGAGGGAGACAGACTGAGAGACGGTGCGCTTACCGAAACATGTGCCTAAAAGCTCAAAACACGCCCGGGAATAGTGAAGCAGTCAAAGACAGGAATGAGAAAAGGGGATGGGGAGGAGGGGGGGGGGCAAAATAAAGTCTCATCTTTTTGAACAAACAAAAGAGTAGGAATGAAATGAGGAGTAGATACAGATGGGAGATGCTGATTTGAATGAGAGGTGACAGGTACAGTGGCAAAGCTATAGCCGCAAATAGGCAGGACTGTTAATGAGCAGGTGAAGAAATAAATCCACGTCTGATGAAAGAGAAATGATGCAAAAACTCAGCGGTGGATGGTCCTCACATCCTGTTTTATGCCTAGCATGGCCACGGTTTGTTAATAGCCACATGATGTCAGCTGGGGTTGACGGATTACACTTGACACCCGTGGCCCGTGATGACGTTGACGCACCTTACGAGACAAGAACTTTTTTTCCCCCCTTCACATTTTCATTTTCCAACTTCACAGAATCAAACTGGCAGCCCTTAGTAAAGTCGGAGGATGTCATCTTTGAACTTGGAGTTGACGGTAAGTAATGGAGACCATTTCTGTGCGAGCGGTGAATCGACAGGGAACGTGCAGCTGAAAGGAAACACTAACTGAGAGAGAGAGAGAGAGAGAGAGAGAGATGAAGAGCTGCAGAGGTTCGGATCAAATGCCCCTCCCTGCCCGGGGATGTGCTGACTGGCAGAAAGAGACCGCCGAGGGAGGAAGGAGGTAGGGAAGGGAGGGAGGGTCAAAACAGCAGCGTGGAACTAAGAGAGCAAGGGGAAACATGGGAAGGTTCAGCCTTTGTGACAAAAAATGACATTTATTCTCGGTGGCTTTAAAGTACCTCGACATTGAGGCTGTGTCTGGACAGAGAACAGAAGATGTGAAAAAACCCAGCCCCTTTATCATTTCAATGAGAGCGCTGCACTGACGCAGCAGAGATGGTGATCAGTTCAGATCTGCATAAAACACAGCAAAAAAAGTTAAACTTAACTTTTGATAAAATGCAATGACATGCCATCCTCTACGGTATGGTAGCCCATCACATACTTTCAAGCGCACATTCCTGTTGGATGACTTTGTTACATGAACTACTAACCCCCCAGCATAGTAAAATCCTTTCTCATCAGTGTTTTTGCATCTGATAAGCTGTCATACTCAGGGATATGTTACTCAAACTGTCCTCCTTGATCATATTTCATCACCTCACCAGCACCTGGATCAACATACCTCCACAAACACTTTTTACCCTGCACGCCAGCGAAACAGGGTAAGGTTACTACAGCATGTCTGTCTGTGTGTGAAACCAACAAAACCATGAATGGATGCATCGTGACTCACTCAGTATCTACTGCATAACTGATCAGAATTCTGTGCCTCTAGATTCAGATTTAAATGGTGTGCAAAAAATGCTTTGCCCATTAACAGAGACGTGTTTCATTGTTAGTGCAGAGCTCTTTTCAGTATGAAAACACAAGCATAATTTGACCATTTATATTTTTTCTCTCCATTTGGACCTCCTAACCACACTCCTGCATAAACAGGTGAAACAACTGGCCTCCGGATTGGACATATCTAAAAATGTCATCCTCAAGTTGTACAGTGGAGGACGAAAAACTGAACTTTTGGACAACACTGACAACAGGGTATGTGACAGTAAAGTAAAGAGGAAAGCTCTCTGGAGTGATGACAGGATGACACTGAAAAAAAAAGCCTTTTTCTATCTGGTGTATTTTCCATTAAAGTTAATATTGTCACTAATATTGGACCGCGCCAACTTTGCTCTCGTCACCTACTTTGTGACGATTCATCGAAGCGAAGACTCAGATGTGTGATATATAAACATGAGTATCAGCCTCAGATTTAGAACTGAATCCTTTCCAGCTGCATTCATCTGCACTCATTAGTTTGTGTGTACACTGCTAGAAAAGTAGTTGTTTCTACTCAATTACAAAAGGAAAAACTATTCTGTTGTGTGCTGGAATAGCTGCAATAGGAGATATAACTTCCGAGTTAGGCCTGATTATATACATTTTTACTTTTGTATTTGCTGACCAAAAATCAATACAAGATAAGATTTTTCCACATTTATATACTTTAGGCATTTTCATACATTCATTGTATACTTTGGGCAATATTAACAGAATCTGTATACTGAAATGTTGAGATAACACTAGTGCAGACAAAGCAAGTTTCCAAAAGAGCCTGTCCTTCTGAAAACATGGCCACAGGCTTTTGGAGCAACCTGTTTAGCCCGACACCTAGTTATGCACTGTTGCTAAGCAACATTTAGTGGTCGTACCCCAAATTGCCATATTGTTAGGTCTAACAGACAAGAGTGAGAAAAAGCTGAGTGATGTAGTTACAAATCCACCAAATTCCCTTTAGCGGCAGGTCGGGGTGGGTCAACCATCCTTTGGCGAGCGCTGGTCGTCTTCTGTTTCAAATCCAACTTAAACTGTGACTGTTACATAATTATGTGTTTGCGTCTGTATTTTAACCCTGAGCATGATCATTTTGTTTGCATTATATTGTCATTATTTTCCTTGGAGATCAGCGGCTATGATTATCATGATACAATTGTTTTATTGAATTATTTATCCAAATTTCAATGTTTTGTTTTCCTTCATTTTAATTTTACTGCATGTTTTGATGTTAAACATTTGATCACTTTGATTGTTTTTGGGCTTCTGGGTTTTTCAGTTTTCGCCTATGACGAAAACAATCGGTGTTTAAACGGGAAAGAAATAATGATTTGACATTTATCGTGATCACTGGCCATATTGCCCTCCCTAGTCACAACCTAAAAGCAAGTATTTTTCTACATTTTAATGCCATTTGCAGTAATCCATCCAGCATTGCTACGGGTCATGTCAGAGGGTATACGGATAAATGACTTATATGGTTGTTCAGGTTGGAGTTTTTTGATTTTCAAAATTGGAACTGGCTTTAGGGAAAGTAGACCTGTCGCATAAAAGCGCCATGTCGTGTAGGCAGGGCCCAAGGTAGCAAGGGTGAGTTGGGGAAAGCAAAGGAAAAGAGAAGGGGGGGAGAGACATTGAACGGAAAGGCTATTATACATTTTTCATTAAGTTTCCAGGCACTAAGCCACATCAAAGCCTCTCAGAGATAGAGGGGAGGCCAAAAGAGAGAGAGAGAAGTAGACACAGGATGTTCTAATTAACTTCACAGTCGCTTGCTCTCCCCCCTTCTCTTTCTCACACAGCCGTTCTCTGTCTATATAAGTGTGTCTTTAGCCTGCCCACCGTCTGTATGTGTGCCTTGTAAATTCATCATGACCCCCCCCCCCCCCACCCACCCCACCGCCCCAAAAAAAGTTC
>JAPQRN010000027.1:11436715-11456456 GCA_037367275.1 Coranthus polyacanthus
GAGGGAAAAGGGAAGAGAGCCCTGAGGTGCTGCTGCTGCCACGCCTCGGGAAGAGGGAGGAAAGGAAGACACAAAGACCCACCCTTTCCACCATGTCTCAAGGTGCATTCAAGTCGCATGGGAAAAACGGTGGATAGGAGTTTCCACTTTAATAACATCAGCTTTCAGGACAAACACTCCCACAAGCCTTTGAACTTGGCAACTACAGCGACTCCATGTTATTGTTTGGCAAAGGAGCGGAGGAGAAAAGGCCAGTCCATAAATTTTTCTTTCGCAGTTAACAGCGTGTCTAGTGCTTTAAATCAAATATGTATGAAATGTGAAAGCCTGATCAGAAGAACTTAAGTAGGCAGAAAAAAAGTTGAAATTGTTTTTCAAGTTATAAATCTTTCCCCCGTCGGCCTTCAAGGCAGCGTCACGTTACTCCTCCTCCTTCTTCTCATCCCTTCTTTTCTACATCCTTGATGCGTATTCCTGCATGGTGTGAGTCAACGGGAAGTTGCACGCTCTTCACATTGAGAAAATTGTATACCAGCCTTGTCATCGTAGGAGCATTGCTGAGCTATTAGTCTTAGAGTGCTGACGGAAATGACTCCCATGTAAAGGAGTAGCTACATGACTGTGTATAGAAATGCATCTGCTCTCTGTGCTCCGCTCTTTGCTCTGTGTGTGTGTGTGAGAGAGAAATAAATTCAGAAAGTGTGTAAGAGGGAGAGATAAACAGAAATGACTCATTAATTTAAGTAGTGATGGCTTCCCTGTGATTGCATTTCGATCAGCCTTAAATATTTGTCAATAAAACACAGCAAAATCGACCGCTAATCCCTAATGTTTTATTGATGGAAATGGAGGCTAATTCCTTCAAACCCTGCTTGGACTTGTAATTCCTCCTCTGATTTCTCTGGGCTTGTGTTCAACCCCCCCCCCCCCTCCCCCAGCGGGAGGGTATGGAGGCAGCTCCCTATATGAGCACAGGTGGGTCAGATCATCCAGTCTCTTTAGTTTGTGACAGAAGGTGGAAGGTAAGGGCTGGGTTGGATATGTTGACAGGGTTTTTACTTCATTTTGAAGCGGCGTAGTTAATGATGCTTATTTGATGAGGGGCCCCCCTTAGATGCCTGAGCCTATTTCGTGTGGTACTTGCTGAGCCAGGTAGATTTTATTCTAATATACATTTTAAGTTATTAACATTACTTTATATCTGAAGTTGCCAGGCTGCTGTTTTGTCCCCTTTCGCTGGATTGCGTTGCTTTTCGGCCTCATGTGAACCCTCCGCCTTGTGGCTCTGGCTGCATTGTCTGGTCCGACTGACCCCTGTCGCAGCTGTTTCAGCCAGCCCGGCTTCTCTGGAGGTCCCAAGAGCTCTAAAGTTTCCTTTTTTAAACTCAACTGAATGCACATCTCCGGCTTTGAATGAAATTCTTTTAATTGCTGATCCCTCAATATTGAAGTAGATATTCCAGTAGATATTTAATTCTGGTTGGATTATAGTGGATGTACTGGGACCGGTCACACAGACTCTGGCATGACAATATGTGCTCTTGTAAGAAATTCTTGCCAATGTTCATGGTGAGGTCATGCAACAGCAAGACCCTTGAGCGGGTAGACGTTCAGTGTTGCCACTTCATTAGTTGTTTTGCTTGGGTTCAATCAGGTCAGTGAAATAGTTCCCAACTCATGCCCAATAAAGAAAGCATTCTTTGTAGGTCTTGTAACTCATTAACCATGAGATTCATTCAGAGATTTTTTTTTTTTGAAGGTAGTATTTGAGGGTCATCTGTGCCATTGCTGCTGGGAAAGGTTAACATAACTGTAAAGTATGTATGTTTTTAGAAGGACTTTTGAAAGATGCGAGCAGAGAATTAATTCGCTCAACCTTCCACAACCTTGAACTCCCAGTTGTTAGACAGCACTTTTAAGCACCAGAAAATACCCATACCCCATAACAGCATTTGCATTAAACAGAGATCTCACTAGCCATCAGTGGACAACTGATTTGCGCAGATAATGAAAAGAACGCCGCAGATGACAGCCTGAAGAGAAGTAGTTCATCTTCCCCACAGGGATCATACCCACAGCCCTGCAAACATTAATTGGCAATGCGACCTTGGGCGCAGTGAGAAAAACAGTTCTAGCTTGTTACCATGATTCATAATTAGTTTTTTTGTCATCTTCGAATAAGACTTGGAAGATAATGAATAATTTGAGTTGTCTTGTCACGTAATCCTGATGATCCCTGTTGGTTTGCTAAATCCATAACCGCTCTATAAACAACACAAGCATTCAGGGAGTGCCTAATGAAATTTGCTCCGCTTTTCGATTTGATAAGTGAATTTTTGTTTTGCTTCACCGAATGTCAGGACCTCAGTCATGTGCTGGTGGTTACAGCAGTTAAAAGCTGTCTAAAAATAAATAACCTTTGATAAGACAAAGTAGATGATGAGTGCAAGCTTATGTGGAGATCAATGGGGAGGGTAAAAAGCACAATTGCACAAAAACAACAGATTATTACTTTCACTGCACTGAGAGTAAACAAAGTAGTAGTCCATGCAACCCTTAAATTCTAACAAGAAAAATAAATACGCTGGAGTTTTAGGTGTAAGTTTTGCATGCACTCTGTGTTGTGAGCCTGGATATTTGGGGCACAAATGGTTGTCTCTCCCAGTGGCTTTATAGACAGCTTGGCAATTATAGATAGTTGTTTACATTGCAAACAAGCGAGATGCTGCTTCTCTATTCCTTTTGAATTGCAAACCAAAGAGCCTACTTGCTTTTACCTTTGTTCTCCGGCAGCCATCATCTTAACAACATTTAGATCTAAGGCACAAAAAAAGCTCTTTTACATCGGCATAACGGTGCAAAATAATTCTGTGAACACTCAAGTTTACACTTTTTGTTGGGCCTTTAGATCAGTAAAGTTACATGGAATGGAAGACTGCAGAGCTCAAACTGTCACATCTATCCTCTAATAAAGCACAATGCTGTCTTTGACTAGTCTGGCGCAGAACTGAAACGAGCTGTGCTGTCAATATGCTTTGCAGATGAGCCCATTAGCTCGTTGCTACTGTCAGCACCAGCCTGATAAGTATGGAACTGACTGCCTTTGGCCTTCAAAGCCCTGCATGGACTTGTACTTTTTTATCTGACAGATTTGCCTCTTCCTTTGGAAAAACTGCATAGAAACTGTTCTCAACATGTCTGCTATCGGCTCGTTCCCTGGTGTATCAAAAACAACTTGCCCTTAGTGTGAATCTCTCCCACAGTGCATCACTGAGAAACAATTGGCCTATCAGGCAGCAGGAAGGGGGCTAATGAATAGATTGTGTGACTTGCCTCCAGATAGACAAAGAGATAGACAGCCACACTGAAGCCAAAGACACAGATAGACAGCCATACTGAGGCACAGCTGCAGGATCATGACATGTTCTTATAAAACCCAATGCTTAACACAGAACAGAAGCCGTCATCTGAACAACAACATACCTGCGTTGAAATTTACAACAGGGTTATGACGAGTTTAGAACTGTACAGTAGACGACTCATCGTTAAGGTCAAATATCATAAATGACTGTTTACTCTAGCATGAGGTTATAAAAAAAAACACAATGCGGGTACAGTACAGTATAGTATAGCAGGCCTGCACCATATGAGGAAAATCTGCAACGTACGATAACATTGTTCAATATTGTAATGACAATATAACCTACGATAAATGAACTAACCTTGCAGTTGCCACAGTATTTGCACCGATTCATCTGAGGGTAGCTGCTGAATACAAGGCACGTGCAAATTAAACGACTACTCATACTTCTATTCACCATGATTCAGGCCGTCTCTTGCAGTGTGTTTATTGAATAGATTCATATCACAATGTTAATGAAAATGCAATCGGACATTGGCACTAGGGTGGAATATAGGATAACATAGTATTGCATATCAAATCAATCAGTATAGTTCAGTGTAGCATTGTATGATATATATTAATAAGGAACAGGGTATTAAAGGACACAATATAGTATAGTGTAGTATAGTATTATAGTAGTAGTACAGAGTAGTACGACAGAGTAGTATTGAAAAGTATTAGTATAATACAACAATGCACGGTATAACAGGATTACATTATACAAAATTACGTTGACTATGTTGAATTAATATCATATTACATACATCGTACTGTTTGACATTCAGCACATCAGTATGTACTGTATATACAGTGTTAAAAGGCGCAACGAAGACCATGAAAGATGCAAAAATCAGCGAAACAGATAAGGCCTCAGCTTTGAAGTTGAGGGAGAATCTGTTTCCTCTGCAGCTCCCTCTCAAAGCTCCCTGCAGCCGCTCTCTTACATCTCTACTGGAAACAGCCTTGAGAAAGCCACATTTTCATATACGCATTACACAAAAATACAGAAGAAAAAGCTTGAGCGTCTACTCTCCAATGGACGCCTAATTGGTTTTTATTGACTTTACGCCTACAACAGATATTGTGTGATAGTCTAATGACAAAAGATTAGCCCCTCGTGCGAGACTGGGTAATAACAGCTGAGGTGGAGAGTGGCTTCAGAAAAAGCCATCACACCAGATAAGCACTGTAAGCAACGCGATTATGTGGATAGTAGCATAATCTGAGCCCTATTAATATGTTTAATTGTAACCATTTGCAACAGCCCTGAAGCTCCCATCCATGATTGCTTGGCAGTCGCGCAAAATGTTATTTCATAAAGTGCTAAGCTAAATTCTCTGCAGGCAGCAGCAATTATAATGCTCTTATACGTATACTGGCATGCTAATAAAACACACGACAGAATTTAAAATTCAATCAGGTTCAGGCAGAGGGGTGCTAAATGCATCCTGGAATATGAATAGCTGTCTCTTTCTCTCTCTCCTCGCTGCCAAACTGTGCGCTGGGTAATTTCTTTCAGTAAAAAATCCTCATCTTCTCACCTCATCTCCCTTTCGCCATCTCTTTCTGTCACTCTTTGTTACTGGCTCTTGTTTTTCCTTTGCTCTCGCTCTCTCCTCCTCAGTTTCTCATTTTCTCCATTTAATATTTACAACCTTGTTACTCTCTGCCTTCCTGTAAGCCTTAATGCCTCTATCCCTCCCCCTTCTTTCCCTCCTCTGTGTCATCAGATAGCGGAGCACAGTGAAGAAAGGCCCGTCTTGACTTCAAACGCCTCCCTGTCTATTTGTCTCCACCGCATCTGAAATGCTGTAGAGGCAGAGCCCCAGAAAGCAACCCTCTTCCTCCCCCATCTCAGTTCCTAATCCCAGTCTTCCCTCCTCGTCACTCTTCCTATCTCCTTCTTATTCTCTACTTCTATCGATCTCTCTCCTCTGCCCACCCTCCTCTTTGGTTACTGGTTTGCATCTCTTTTTCTTCTCATTGTATTTCTCTTTGTCCTCCCCCTTTGCCTGCTCCCATGCAGTGGAGCATTTAAATGCGATATTGCCTGTAGCCGCGGAGCCTGCATCTAGCTCTCTCTGTGTGAAATAGAGACTGTTTATATCACTGTTATTTATTACTACAACTAAATTCTATCTTTTGCTCCAATTTATTCAGATCTCTGCATGACAATTTGAATAGAACTTAATATCAAGGTTGCGTGCCATGAATATAAATAAAGACTTAAGTGAAATAGGAGGACAAAAAAAGACATCTCTCCTGAGCAGAAAAAGGTGTCATTGGACAGAGCATGTTAAAATGACAGCAATTCAAGTTGTAAAAAGCACCTATGAGCATCATTAAGAACAGCTGCTTTTGTTTTGTGTTGCTGTCAGTCTCTGTCTTCGCTGAACAGAGGCAACAGCTTCATAAGCTTTGTCTATGTTTGCATGATTCAGGGTTACCGATAGAGTGCAAAGACATGCTATGATGCAACCAGAGGAAACATTTGTAGGGCAGGACGAGTTCTGCCCCGCCAACTATCCCTGGCATCTCAAACTGCAGAGTGCTGGGAGTTTTTTGTGCCACCGAAACTGGGTGCATCCATGCCAACTGCCGAGGGTCTTTGTTACAATACATTCATGTTCTGTGTGTGCATTATTAAAGTCTGTGTGAAGTAGTGAAAAAATACGTATGTCCTAAGTTCATCACACGACAGAAAAATGTATTAATTGTGTCATTTTTCTAAGAAGTGACAAAAGTTGGAGACACACGGTCTCCAAATATTTAAATTCCGTTTGTTCAGATTATCCCCCCACCTGCCAAGCAGACCACACCCAAAGCTCTAGCCACTTGTGGCAGTATGCAATTTCAAACCCTTTTATTTCAAACTTGCAGCTCAGCTCCATGTTTCTGTTGGGATCATGTGATAGAGCGTATAGTTGATCTACAGCTTGGTTCAGTTATTTTTGTGAAACCTTGATGCAGATATGGTTATACCAAGATATATGAATCAAGATATATCAATCAAAAGCTCAAGTGCTGTTAAATAATAATTAAGAACACTGTATGATCATGGCTCTCACAGCACTATAATTTCATCTACATCTGTGGTATTTCTGGAAATGAAATGATGACTACCATGATTACCATGCTCATACAGTATTGTCAATTGTTATTTAACAGGGTGAAGGGTTAATAGCAAGTTTTTGAATCAGGAGGTTCCATGATTACAGAACCTTATCGCAAGTTTTTTTGTCCATATATCTTGGTTGAATAGGATGCACCACTCCTGGGGTGCTACATCTGCATCAAGGATTCCTAAAAATATATGCTCTATCACATGATACCAACAGAAACATGGAGCTGAGCTGCAAGTTTCCAATAAATGGGTATCGAAAAAAGAAGCTCCCGCACACTGCCTCGCTTGTCTCAGATTTATTTTTTACTGAAGGGCAAAGGGACTGAAATGTTGTAAAATAAATCTACAAGAAGCGAGAGAGTGTCTTCTTTTTTTGCTGTCTTCAGAGTTAACACTTCTCCAACGCACCTGTTATATCTCAGTGTGCAGAGATAGTTTTTCAAATAGGTATAAAACTGCATGATGCCACAAATGCCACAAACTCTGGCCAAGGCTTGCTTGACAGGTAGGGGGTTAATCTGAACAAACTCTAATAAATATTCTATATCTGATTCTAAGATGTTTCCACCAGTTGACCTATCTTAGAAAACATCACTCTTAACAGCCCAATAGGAAAGATTATAATCACCAAGTACATGAATGAGGTTTCAAAATGTGAACAAAATGAGCAGTGATCTCTGCTCTGAAATTCTGGGGGTGTGTCCGCTGAAGGAAACCACACCCAATCTCTCACTCGCAATGTGATTGTGTCAAATACAGCTGCGACCTGACAAATGGACGCTCTGTGTAGCAGCTTTACTGGAGCCGGGAACTCCAGGTCTACCTGAGAATCAACCCCCGGTCCTCTCCGTCTGCAACTCAAGCAGAGTTAACTATACGCATTACTAGCTGTGTTTCCATTATGGAAAAGGTAGAACACCAAAAACTTCCAAAATTTCACAATTTTCCTGAATTTTAGGCTGGCTTGATGTGGTTTTACACTTTTTCGAAAAAAAGAGAAACACTGTTTTTGAATATATTCTGACGGTGAATATGCAACTCACGGGACTGATCAGCTGTTCCCACCAAATGTGAAACACGGCTGGTCGTAGCTCCAGATCGATGTGGGCAGATTCCGAGACCCAATTACTCCTGAGTCTCATCTATGGAAAGGAAAAAAAAACACACAGCCATTTTAGATGGAAAACATCACCAGAATAGCAAAATCTACCAGGACCTCTGCTTCTTCTACTCTTCTACTCTCTCTACTCATTGGAGCAATGCGTCACGTAACCTATAAAGCCATGTTCTAACGTTCTCTACTTTAATGTCATGGCGTTAGTGGAGGGTCAGATTAAGTATGACTTCAGTGCATCATCAAGGCAAGATTTCTGGCGAATCCAAATATGATGAAAAACAGTTTAACAGTCTACCTTCCCAGTTCAGTATTATACATAGTTCAGTATTTTCACCTATTTTCATCAACTATTTCTCACATATATAATGTGTTTATAAACAATTCTCTGAATTTCCTTCACAAAGTTTTTGGCCACGTAATAGTAGAGCAGGACTGTGAGAAATAACTGCGTGGTCGGTGACTACACATAATATTTTGAATAAATAGATTGTTTTGTTTCAGAGTATGATCAGGAAGCGCAAAGCAAAGAAATACACTGTACCACACCAACAATGATCCTCCATCAAATGTTATTTCAGGCTTTGTTGCATTCACTACTACTTTTGTAATCCTTTGATAACAACTGGACACTTTAATGTTCACATGGATTATTGCTGTTTTTGTGTGCATGCTCAGGAGCTTGCCAACGGTAATGCTGCCTAAGTCAGTGCATGTGCGTTAGCCTGAATGTGACTGCGCATTTTTATAAATGTGTTTATGAAAGCTCCTTATCTCTAATTATTTCCTTGTTTACCCAGACAATTAGAATATAATTAGAGAGAGGGGGGAGGTACAGTTTTTTTTTTTTAATGCGCGTCCCTTTTAGCGGCTGGGCATTTCCATTTTGCAGAGAAAGTTTGAGAGAGAGAAGGAGATTTTTAAAACTGACCTTTATCACTAGGTGCCCTGTACAAAAACATATACATCAGCACATGCCCAGAAATTAATTGTCCGTCACCCCATAACCCCGAATCACCTGGAGGCTATCCAGCTCCCGAGGCCGCTGTGTAAAAGCTGAATTCTACCAACAGACTGGACTTCACCATTTTCACAACAACAGGAATCACATCAACATTCAACATTTCCTCCCCGTACACTGCCGTCTTTGCCCATCCTAAAACAAAGTTCAACAGCTGGCATTTGCTCTTCTGCTGGCGAGTGAATTTAGAACCACAAATAAAAATCTGTTTCGTGAAAACATCACATCTGCTAAAAATGGTTTCCAAAAAACACAAACAGAGCTGTCGAGACGAGTGCACTCAAAGAGGAATGGCGAAACGCTGTCTCTCTTTGGCTACTGATGGGGCATTTTTTGATCTACAGTAGCGCTAACAGAAATAAAAGAGTTCACTGTTAAAATGCTTTTGTTAGAGGAGGGAGCGAGACAAATGGAGCTGGACTGACTCGGTAAAGATCTTCATCTTTAAGTAAGCGAAGCTGTCTTTGCTGGACGTAATTTGTATTTCCTCTACTTCCTTCAGATCACGTAGCATAAGCTTGGACGACACACTTTGCAAAATTAAGACAAAGCAGCCAAAGCATTAACAATATTTCTATTACTTTTTTAAAACGATTTTTTTCACTGTTAGTGTTTTGCTAAAATAGCTTTTTTTTTTTGCCTTCAGGTTTTTTGAACATCTGGCTTCGGCAAATGCAAATTGCCTCCCCTGTGCAATTACCGTTCAGGCAGTTATTTCAGAACATACCTGATAAGTAAGTGTAAATTGTGTTCACATGCTTCCATTTTTCTCAAACTGCTATTTTTTGTTTTGCAGATAAAGAGGCTACTGTTGAAAATTATGCAGTACTTATGTTTTTTGGCTTTATTTGGTTTATTGTCCAATCTCAGTTACTGGCCAATCATAATACAGTGGTTTTATGAAGACACTAAACTGTACGAGCGAAGGAGAGACAAGCAGTTTCTCAGGTCAACATATAACAAATGTTGCAGAAGATTTCAAGTATTTGAGTGCTATTTTGGCAGCTACTGTACTGTATTTAGTCTCTATGGAAACAAACTGCTCGACATGTGACCTGCTCATTTTAGAAATGGCAAGGCAAGACAGAAAGAGTGACTTGCACGACTGACTGGGGAATCATATCGTAAATTAGGGAAGAAAAGGATTGAAAGATTAACAGAGAAAAAAAACATGTACACTGACAGCATACATGCATAATGCATATTTTAAATCTACCACGCTCCTCAGTCTTGAACATGACCCTTATCAGGGACAATTGTAGTTCAAGCAGCATGATAGGGAACATGTTATTTATGAAGAGCAGTGTTTGTGCACAGAGCTAATGAGGCCTAAAATTAACATAAGGATGTATAATTTTGCTCTTTGAATCAAGGAGGGCAGTGATGGCCTGTTGCAGCAGCAAGCGTGGCGATCAGCCAATGATAAGCCAACCACATGTAACTACTAAGTGCCTGAGGAGTCCTTCAGACATAGTGGTGAAGAGGTGTGAACAAGCAGGGAAAAAATATATGGCATAGACATGAATTTCTAATGTCAAAAATAATGCGTGGTATGAAAAAAAAACTAGACTAAAGCTTGAGTGTGTAAGATTTAGGGGGATCTAAGTGCAGAAATGGAATAGAATGTTCATAATTATGTTTTCATTAGTTTATTATCTGTCTATATCTACAGGACGGTATTCCTCTTCTTCCTCTTTCCTCCATTTTTTAGTAGGTGACATCCAGCATTAATGGTGTATTACTGTCATAAACTATGTAGGAGTTTAGACCACAGTTATAATCCTCTTAACTAAAAAGCCCAAAATAAGCAAAACAAACTCTGTCTGAAATGAGGACCTTTTGCATTTTTCCTGCCCACCATAGGTGAGGTGAGGGGTTTTTCAGATGGTTGTAATCTGCAACTTCACTGTGAGATGAAAGGTTGAGTTTGACTCGACAACTATGGGCACTTTCCAAACAGAGGGACTTTTTCATAGTTCAAATAATTGCTTGGAAGAACCCCCTTTTTGTCTTTTTTTTAGCCCCTCTGTCAGGGTACTTTCCCAGCACAAGAGAACAAGAGAGCACATCAGTAAGTGTATAGTAATTGGTCCAGACATAAGTGCTTGATGGTAAAATGTTGGCTGCGTAAACTATATGTTGTATTGATATTCCAAACTATCACCGGCAGGGGGAAGTCACGTACCATGATGCACCCACAGCTGCCAAAACCACCAACGAATCAATGCTACATCTATCCAAAGACTGTATCACTCATTGAATAAAGTCTGAAACTCGTTGTTTACACGCATCTGTATTATGTCAGTCAAAATGACAATGCTGTCTGATGATCTTCACGTAGGTTACTGCATCAGCTGATAGTTTACATTACAGCTCTGTTTTTAGACAGAAAACAGTCACAGCAAAACCACAAATCACCTCCATTTTCTGTACGGTTTGTGTTGTCAGTAGCTGCACTAAAGATACTTTTTGAATTGTCCAAACAAGGTCAGAACTGTCACAATTTAGTCTGAACCGTGGATCAACAAGCGGCAAACTTAGCAAACAAAACACCATTGTAGAAGAAGTGTTACGATTTCATCAAACTTAATTCTTTTACTTTAGAGCTGTGTCCAGTGTAGAAAACAATGGCAGTTCTTCTATTTTTTTTATCACTGTGTCACTGTCTTTGACTCTGAAAGTTCTTTCTTAATGGTTCTCATCCTCGGCTCAGCCTTGGTGTTCGTTTTCAGCGCCATGGAAGACCAGCAGAGTGACTCACTACTCCCTCTAGTGGTCACATACATTCAGTGACACGTCGGTCATGGCTGAAAAACAAATTCAGAGCAAAGCTCTGCAATATATTACAATGACATCTTTGACATAATGTCAGAACTCTTTATTCTAAACACTCTAATGATACTTTTAGGCAATTTTTGAAAATTTTCATGTAGAAATACTAGCTACATATCGCTCCTTTAACGTTAGCCATAAAAAATGGAACAAAACATGAAGAAATGGACCAACAGCGAAGGCTTTATTGCACGTCAAAGTGAAAAGGCAAACACTGTTGAAGGTATGTAGACCTCAGGGGAGCTCGCCAGTGGGTACCTCATGGAATCCCTTCTTGTGTTTGGTCTAAAAGCACCTTACCTTACTGTATGTGGAACCTTTTTTTCTGTGTTTTGCACTTTTATTCTTTCTTAAAACAACCAAATTGACTTTGCCTAATAAGAAACAAGACAGTACAATCCCCCACACACTGCTGCTTATACTGTACTAACTAGGGCACTGAGGATGTTAAACTCACTCTGACAACAGAGGAACTCCATCAATCTCTAATGCATATCCAATGAGGGGCTCTCCAACAACAGGCCTTTATATGGCGCTCCAAACAGATTGATCTCTTTGTATGCTGTGCACATGTTAGCCCCTCGTCCCCAAGGCCCTCATTGTCTTCTATTTGTTTAACATGATGGAATATGCTAATCTTGCAGGAGCTGCTGCGATAACACTCTCACTGCTAACAGAACTTTCAAAATAAAACTGTAACCTTTTAATTGAGTGTTCCCTTGGTAACAGAAATAGTGATGCAAGCAAATTAAATAAACATCCTATACATTAAACACAAGGATTCTCTTTGAAGCGTGAGGCTGCTCCCTAGTTTGAGAAAATATGAGAGCAGGCACTCGATGCAAACTGAAATCAAGATTGGGACCGGAACATTATCACTCAGGCATGCTTTCCGTTTTCATGTTTAAGAATGCAAAGAGGCAATTCTATTTGCGATTGCCATGTTTTCTTCATTTTACAGTAACACATGCAGCAGAGGCTTGTGGCTCCTGAGACCAGCAGGGTGCCACTCTGGCAATCTGTGCGTGGCTCTTCTGATGCAGGTTTATTAAACATAGTGCATGCATGCAGGCTGATTTTCTTTGCAAACATTCACACAAGTAGAAAATGAGCACACGCATAAACACACGCGAACATGAACACACAACATCCCACCTACCCCAACATGCCACATGCTGCCTTATGCTTTCATGTCCTTTGCCCAAACTTTTGATTGGTCCCAACAAGCAAGCAAGAGGTGCTTGTTTACTTTCTGGCAGCAAGTAAATATTTTACACGGAGCGCCTTCATGTTGGAAATCTGGGCAATGCAAGGGAGATATCTCGTCAGTCAAGATAGTAAACAACTTGCAAATTTGCAGTAAGAAGCACCTCAGACAGGCCTGACATATCTCACTTTCGGCGCTTTTCACAGCAAGTGTGTCAGACAAATCATACAATCAAAATGCAATCACACACATATGATCCAAACATGCTGGTACACTTTGTGAGCCAATAAGCAGAGGAGGGCGGAATGTTGCAGAAGTAGGTTAAACTATAATAAATCAGAGAAACTAAAACCAAACATGCAGAATAGAAACCCAAAACCCACTTAGTCATTCAGTTTGAATTTGTTTTTTTTTCCATGTACTGTAATCCGTTGGGACTTTCTTTGGTTGTATAGTACTACAACAGTCTTAGTGCTATTAATGAATGGCTTTGATTTTCCTTTTCTTTGGAACACGTTATCTGTATGCTTATACATTTTTTCCTTTTTTTAATTCTTGTTACACTATTAAACCATACATATATATATATATATATATGTTTGTATGTACAGTGCTTCTCTAAGTATTGAAGTAAAATACTTTCTTGTAATCCATTCAATCTCAACATAAGCCTACTTGTAAATATAAATTCTCTTTTTGTAGGAACTATTTGACTTACAATAGACATATAGCATGCAAAACAGAGAGAAGGTGGACTTGAATGCTTGGCTGCAGCCCACAACATCCTAAACAAGCCTTCCATCCCTGCCACGTAACAGCCTTTTAATTGGAGGCCTTGCATTTCCTCAAGCGCCAGTGGAGGAATCCATCTCATTCGCCTCCAAACGACATGACACAAAGCGCTCCGCTTTTTTTCCACCGCTGGGACAGAATAGCAGACTTGCCAAGGATTTTATTTGACACCAAAATAAGATCCGGCCCACTGAACTAGCCGCAAAGTCTGTCTTTGGAAAGATAGGGGAAAAGACGGAGAATTAGAGGGAAAATGAGAGGAGACAGTGACGGAAAATAAGAGACGAAAAGGGTAAGTGAGTTGGAGAAGGAGGAAAAGAGCAGAGAAAGAAATACAGCGGAAAAGAAAAGGCATGTTTGACACTGGCATCATGTTCCACAGAGGTGCAGTTTGACACTCAGACCAGCATGGTGTCAGAGCTTGAGCTGGGTAAAACGGCTTCAGATTCCCCTAAGGCAAGCAGAAATATACATGAGAAGTGTGTGTGTGGCAAAGGAAAATGGAATAAAAATAAATACTCATATTAAGTCACTGCAAATTAAGCAATGCTGCCTTCCAGTCGGCAAAGGAACTTATACTTTATCTGGATTCTAAGTGAGCTACAGTGAGGTGACTGAATAAAAAAAGAGAAACAGATACTCTGATTACTGCACATACGGTAATGTGCATCCATCCAAGTCTCGCACAGACACTCTTTGACAAAGACAAATAATTCACGTTGTCTTCTAATGGAGAATTGCAAAAGACAATTAGAAAAACATGACAGAGCTGTAAAACTATTGGCTACAATAAAACAGATCAAGTCGCATAATAATAAGTCATTCACTATGTAATATGTCAGAAATCAAATATAGTATTTCCAAGTGTAAAAGAAACAAAAAAAAGCTAGGCCCAAGCAGCAGGACATAACTTACTGGCTATTAAGGCATTATGAGGGCTTAATTTAGCATAAAAAGGTTTTTACATTATAAATAATAGAAACTGGTATAAATTAACAGTCGTAGTCCCAGTGGGAAGGAGGGTCGTGAGATACAGCTCTGTTTGGCGACACATTACACACAGTAGAAAAAAAAAAAAAAAACTGAAAAAGAAACAGCTGTGAAAAATGATGCCCTAAGTTCAAAGCAACTTCAATCAGGATACATTTCTCTGCTTGATGAATAATTAAGCAACAGCCTGAACAGCCTTGAGTCCTAGCACTTTTTTGTGACGGCTTTTGCATGAATAAAACACTGTTTGGCCCGCAGAGCTGCCTGCGTTGCAGGGATACAGCGGTGTGTAGTAACATGGAAAGTGCTCTGGGTGTCTTTCTATTCTGCTTCTCTTTCGGTTGAGTGTTCTCTGCCCCTGCCTGTCTAATTCCGCATGTCTTTCTCGCCGCCTTTAACGTCTATCTGCCTCCCTGCCTGGCTTTCACTCTTTGCCATCCCTCGCTCATTACCTCCTTATTATAGTCTCTCTTTCAGCCAGCAGTGCCTCAGTGAAAAGACGTGAATGGATGAGTTGCCTCCTGGTGAGCCAGTAAAAAAACATTAAAGAGACAAACTTACGGGCCAATAAATTCTTAGCACTTCAACTACACAGTTTTTCTCTACTCAAACCACCACATCTGAAGCCAAGCAAAATATTGTTGCCGCTGTTGCCTCTTTAAATGTTTGTGGCAAGCAGCAGATCTTTCCCCATCGTCCTCAAGTCTTCTCAGAAGAACAACAAACATTTATGAGTAGGGTTGCGCGATATGATGATACACAGAGTGACGATAGAAAAATGTCTGTCATTTTATATTATGCTCTATTGTTTAATGTCACACAATTGGGTTGGGTACCGAACTTCAATACTTTTAGGGAACTGAACAAATTAAGTTAACAGACAACTTCTAGATTGCATTTTTTTAATGTTATGTTTTTATGTAACAAAACTGCTTCAAGTGTATAAAACTAAAGATTTGTACCGTAGTGTCTTTTGTTAAAATGCGAGATTGGTGTCGAAAAAAACGATTGTTTAGGAACCGGCATCGAAGCCAAGGTATCAGTATCGGTACCTGTACTGACATGCTTTTCAACGATACAGATTCAGATGAATTTTATTAATCCCAAGGTGGATTTCATATATACTTCACCTCAAGAAATAAAGAAAAGAAAAAGGAAATTAAAACAAGCAATAAATGAATTATTTACAGAATATTCGGTCTATCTTCAGTCTATCTGCCATCGGCTAAAGTGTTGTACATTCTGATGGCAGTGGGGACGAAGGATGCCCAGCTCTGGTCACATCACACTCTTAACAGTCATCATATTTGTCATTTGGACAAAGCTTTGCATTCTTCTACACGGCATAGATGCAGTCAGGAAATCTGAATGAAGGCAGCACGAACAAACATGAAATATAGTGAACACGACACAGAATGAGGTAATTCTGAACAGGAGAAGAACTCCAACCGGCCAAGACAAAACAAACAGGTTGTGCCTACAAGAGGGGGCTATTTGTGTTGCATGAACATGGCTTGGGTATGAAAAGTCTCACATTGAAGAAAAAAACCTCAGAAAACTGTACTTTGTACTTGCAAATTATGCCAGTTCTCACAACAAAGCCAAACACCACTAACATCTCCCTAGAATCTCTAAACAACAGGGGAATCGAGCCAGAATCTACCATGACTTTGCACCCTAAGGCGCTTTCACACTGGCTGCAAACTTCAGCCATTTTAGTTGCTGCTTGGTTGCACCATGTTCAAGCATTTAGCATTATCATGTAATTATTATTACTCGTGGCCACAGTGGAAGCTGTTCAGCAAAAAATAAACTGATTGGCTTTGAAGCCAATAACGCAATACATGAAATAAATTAAAATGTAATAGGTTGTGTGTATTTTGCATGTTTTTGATGTTAGTCTTCATTTGCCTCATTGTACTGTAGTCATGGAACCAACTGGCTTTCCACAAGCACACAAACTACCCAATTTGCATAAGTTTAATGGAAAAAAAACTATTCATTGAAGGTTGTCCAATCCAAATTATTTCTGCAGCCCTAACCTATAGTCTTGACCCTTTGAGATTTGGAGCTCTGAAAACACTACTGAGTTTGTTAGTGGAAGAAAACGGGACAATCTGTACAGAAACCACCATGAACTTCCCCCCCTAATGTTTTTTAATGAACAGAATCTAGCCCAAACTCTCTCTCTTCTCATTATTTTTGCATCACATGGGAACCATCATACTGCATAATTTTAGTCAGAGTACATTTTAAATGTCCCCTGATAGAGAAATAAAATTTTCCCTTTATCTAAAAAGAGGCACACATGTGATGTTGTAAGACAATAACACTTGAGTAATGGTTCTCTTTTAGGCTTCTGCATGATCGGTGTTTTGCCATAAGGCCCAACCTCACACAGCAGATTTACCACGTGTTTTATGAGACTAAGTGCTGTTTTCAGTCTGCAAGTGTTGGTAACAAACACCAAAATTAGATAGTACCTCAACGAAGCTGCCACTTGTAAATACAAGTACAATACATTTACAAGTCAAGATGAAATAGTGTTTTTATCACTCAATGGCTCACAGCAGGACTTAAACTTAAGTACGACATTTTACTATTCTTCCTATCCCTGCTGGTCACAATATAAACATTTCAACGTCTTTTTTTTATGTTACAGTGGGAGCTGCAAAGTAGAAATGCTCGCACTATGATCCTGAAGACTTCAGCTGAAAGCTCATTAAAGGTGATGACGTTGTCACCGGCGGGGTTTCAGGAAATGTGTTCGGCAAAGGGAAAGGGATAGGCTTACAGTCTGTCATGGGGAGTAATGGCACGTCAGAATGCTGAGAGGAAACTCCTAATGGTCTACACTTCAATATTTAATGCCTTATTTCTGCCCCTGTCTGTTTTCGACTGAGGGCAGGTATGAATACAGGCTCCATATTTCACGGCAATAAGAGTTATTATAATGGTGAGCGGAACTGTAGCTCAATGGGAGTGTGTTTGGGGGCAGAGTTATGGTGATTTATAGCTGCTTGCTGTGTGTTGTAAGCTGGTTTGAGAGTGTGTCTGTCCTCCAAACTCTCATTGGTGGTAATGAGAGAGAGTACTCATAATTGATAGTCTGGTCCATGTCATCCACGGGGTTGGAGTCTAAGGACAGTAAACAACAGGACGATTGAAGTAGAAGCTCTGTCTAAAAAAGATAATTCTATTGGTGTCCATGACTACAGCCAGCACATTGCCGGTAGCATTGAGATCTGCAGCGCTTCTAGATAAAGAGTGGGCAGTTCGTTTTCCCAACTGTTAAGAACTGATTTCCTCCGCAAGAAAACCTAAAGCTTTGCTTGTGCAGCCTACATGTGTAAAAGTGGCTAATAAATCATTCATGACACTGTTAGGTTCATTCAGCAAGCACACACAACCAATACAACACACTCAAGTCAGTGACACTTTATTTGAAGTGTTTGCATAAGACTGACTGGCATAACTATGACACATGACATAAACATGGAGTCTATATGAATGTTTAGGATTGGTATTAAGTGCCATTTGATCACTTACATCATTTTTAATGTACCGTCAACAGGAGTTGTTATGACAACTTGACATTAAAGAGGTTATATGTAGTATTGTTATCCCAAACTATCGACAGCAGGGGGAAGTCGTGAACCAGAACGCCCCCACAGCTACCAAGACCAACAAATTAATGCTACGTCTCCACATACTGTATCGCTCACTGAATAAAGTATATCTGTGTTATGGTATCATCAAGTTTACACCTTCAAACAAAAACTCAGTTGGTCAAAATAACACAACTGTCTTATAATCTTCATGCGCTGTGTCAGCCGATAGTTTACATTATAGCTCTGTTAGTTTAGCCTTGTTCTTAGACTGAAAACAGCAACAATAAAACCACAACAAATCACCTCTGTGATCTCGTACTGTTTGTGTTGTCAATAGATTGTTTAAAATTGTCCAAACAAGGTCAGAACTGCCAGCGAACATAATAACATAACATTGCAGCTTTATACCTTCATAAGCTTCATAATCAACCTCACCGGTGTAGAAAATACATTGCGATTTCATTCTTCTAGCTGTGCCCACTGGGGAAAACAACAGCAATGCTTCTAGTTTTTATCACTTTTTCACTTTCTTTGACTCTGAAAGTTGTTTCTTAGTGGTTCTCATCATCAGCTCGGCCTTGGCGTTACTCTACTAGTGGCCATTAGTGGTCACATAGGTTCACAGTGACCTATCGCTGTGGATAAACTCACAAGCAGCAGAATGCATGAAAGGCTTAAAAAAAAATACAGCAATGAAATAAAAAAGTAAAACAAAAAAATCATGGAAGTCAAATAAGCAAATAAAATAATGAGAATTGATAAAACGAGTACAGCAAAATTAAAAACAATGATTAAAACAAGCTAATGACTGACAAGTCACCTTAAAGCTAAAAAGACATGTCTTGAGGTTTCTTTTAAAAATCTCCGATCCTCAGGAAGACTATTCCAGAAACTGGGGCCACAGTGGCGAAAAGCTGCCTCCCCAGATGTTTGTGTTAATCTGTGACTACAGGACCAGGGCAACCAGAGCAGTCTCATACAGTATCATGCTCCATTCACAAACCTTGTTTTCACCTGCATATTTCCCCGTTCCTCAGTGCATTAGAGGACTTTTTTTCTCAGCGTGGCTGGGGAAGGTTTATGACAGAAACCCCTACACAAGAGAAAAGCTCTTGATTTCCAAGGAGGAGGCCTGTGGGGATGTGTCCACAGAAGCTATCCAAGGCTGGATTAGACATACCAGGGCATAATGTCTGTGTTGCCTGTACAGGGAAAACGTCCTTTATGAAGTTGATGAAATTTTGAGGCTGGATTTAAACCAAAGAATATATAATGATGCAGTGTAGCCGTAACAAGATTTACTGTAAAATATGGAATTCATTTTGCTTATCTTATGTATGCTTTTATTTTTTATTTTTTTCTAAAATTGCTCTCTACCTACCCAATGTTCATTCCATATGCTTCCTATATGTGAGTAAAGTGATGTTACAAATTTCAAAATAATGCACATTCACAAAATACAGATGTCAGAAGAAAACATACATTTTGACATGAGTGTTTTGAATGAATCCCTCTAGCGTCTGAGAGGCAGTTATTTAACCCTCGTAGGGTACTCGGGTCAAACTGACCCGTTTCCAATTTTTACAAAAAGAAAAAGGGTACAAGTATACATTTTTTCTACCTGAAACTCAATGGCCTTAGCTTATT
>JAPQRN010000027.1:11482012-11527508 GCA_037367275.1 Coranthus polyacanthus
TGATATGGTGTCACCTTGGTGTCAAATTCCTTTATTCAGGTGCATCTTGTGATTCAAGTGTCTCGCCGTCTTATTTGTGGACTATAATAGGACTATAATATGTGACAGGTTTTTAGAATCTAGAACTCTCACCCTCCTCCAGTCGACCATGAGGGATCTATTCATTTTATCTACAGCACATTAACTTTGCCAGCGTAAAGGGAAAGTGAGGTGTTGAACCGTGGGATAAGAAGGATTCTTAAGAGCCTGCAGGACTTAGCGCTGGCTTCACAGCAGTGCATCGTGCATTAAGTCACTAAAGGAAGACAGTCTCAAGGTCTTTGACATCTAATTCCCTGACTTTAAAGTGAATTTCAACATGTTTGTCCATGTATGTAGATAAGCAACGCGTTTGAATTACCAAGTTCTTTCATGCAGGTAACAATAATGTCTCATAAGCCCTTTTCGCTTCCAGCTTTTAATGAATGTGACCAGGCTTCTTATTTAGACATGAAGGTGACAGTTGATAACTGGGTTCAGATAAATGAAAAAGAGTACATTTACAGCTCTTATGGGACTTTTTCTAAAGTTGTTGACAACTTACAGTGTGCAACAGCAGCAACACCCTCTGTCTAAATTCTGCCTGTTATAGTTTTTCTCTGTCTCTTTGGCACATTTCTTGAATCCTTAACATTTGCAAAACAGTAAGTGCCTTTCTCGAACCAGCTTTGCGCAAACAGCACTTCACGCAATGCAATTCAGACACATTGGTTACATGCAAAAAGCTTCTTGTAAGCTGCTCAAAAGACAGCCTTACTAGAAAGAAGCCAACAACTCCTCCACATAAAAACTCATTCCTTGAGAATAAGTGAAAAAAGAGGTGAAAAATCACTGCTAAGCTGCAGAAACATCTTCAGTGGAGAGATAAAGTTATGATGATGCCACGTACCTGTCTTTTGGGTGTGGAGACTTTCTAATTCTGGATTTTATACTAGCTAATACTAGTTATACTAATAACAGTTTCATGACAAATTGCCTCTTTCTTGACTGGCAAACGTTTCTTCATCATATGTGCAGTTGATGACATAATTCAAACGGGATCAAAAAGTAACATCTCACCATTGACTCCTGTACGTATTTTTTCCAAAGTAAGGTCCCATGGGGCAGGACACAGCCTCTCCATGGGCCCGATGGGAAAGAAATCCCAAAAGTTAAGCAAGGGTATAGTTACAAGCATCAAAACACAATTATTTCAGATAGACTTAATATTCTTAAACTGAGCAGTTGAGCAAGTGGTCTGACTCTTAAAATGTTGTTTTTTGTGCAAATAATTATTTTAGTTTGTTACTTGTTAAAGTTTGCTCAAGATACGCTGCAAATTCTGATCAAGACAAAGTTAGATATATTTTCTTAAAAAACAAGCTTGATGATGTTATTTATCATTTTCAGAAAAAAAATAAGACTCTATATCTATTTATTGCTTTTTTACATTCACTGCAAAAATTCCACTGGTACATATTTATTTAACATCATTAAAGACATGATAAAACAGCTCCGTAGGTTAACGCAACCCTGAAACAAAAACATGGTCATGGTCTAAAAACATAGCAACCACAGAGAAGAAAAATTTCCTTAATGTATTATATTTATTTTATAACCTGACAGGACAAAACGCAGGATGCGTCAAAAAGAAACAACAAGCTACAGACAGATGTGTCGGGCAACATGATTTCAATAATCTGCTGTTGAAAAGGCATCTTGTTAAAGCTGAACACATCAACAGCATGTAGCCTAGTGTACATTGAAACATACTAATTGAACTGCAACACTTGCTATAAAAATTCACATCATCCTGTAGCTGTGACATAAGTGAATTTTCCATCAGTGCTACTCTGCACATCATGACAGAGATGATTCATTGATCATATGTCTACAGTACCTGAAAGAGTTCTTTTATTTTATTGAAACAGATTTGCTGTGTGTTTCCGTGCAGGTGAACTGTCCTGACAACCTGACAGCTGTCCGAATGTGCACATCACATTGTCATCCGTCAATACTTAATTATTCACCCAATTTTTATGATGAGACACTATCACTGTCTCCCTATGTCATTTGGCAATTGCTTACACACTCTGACTGCAGTGGCAATTACCGTTTTCCATCAGCACATCACTCTGAATCCCGAGGCAAAGTGACTGACCACTAGGAAATCAACAGATGCCTCGAGAGCAGCGACCGACCACCGTAGAGTCAGCATCTGCCTCTACTCACAAGAGCAACTGACCATCAGCCACTTTCGACCTTGGCGCTGCTGAAAAGTGAATGTGATCTTCCTCTCCTCAACTCTAGTGAATGTGTGGATCATGGACGTGTCATTTAACATGTGAATGAGGAAATGAAGCGGCCAATCAGAGAGCTTCTTCAGACAGCAGGTGGGCGGAGACACACGGAAACTCAAGGTTTGTTGAAGGAAACCTGTCAGCGAGCAGGTTCGAGTTGCCGAAGTAACAGACTCGGAGTCAAACTGAACTCGCTTTGGAAGCTGGCATCGAAAGTCAGTTGAAGAGGCAGATGCATTGTTTACACACAAGATAATCAAAATGCTTAGCCATTTTTGTCAGTATAACAGTGTAGAGCATTTTGTGACATAAACCGTGGGTTAGGATTTGATGGCAATGATTGCAAATGCAAAGGCTGCCTTTTCTACATGGCATATATCAGTTTCGACAGTTACAGCGATACATATTATTGAACGTGGGAGAATGATTGCAAGAGATTGAACAGGATTTCCATTTTACTCTAATTTGTTGACAGTTTCATTGTGATACAGAAAAGAAAACGACTGTTTTACGGCGCTGCACAGCACAAAGGAAAAAAAAATACAAAATTAGAAATCTAAACATATAGGAAGCATCCCTCAGGCAGAACTGGAATAAGAGTGTAGTCTTTTTCCACCTCCTGATGGATTATGACAACTGCTTCAATCTGTTTACATGTAATGACTTATGCAACGAACGTGTGGATGCTCTGGGGAGAAAACCAAGTGTGATGCATTTTGATCAACATCGCATAAGCAAGTGATGATGTAGGAAAAATAATTATTTGCATGGATGTGCCAAAGCATTCGCATTCTTTTCAAAATAACGAGAAACTGCTTTTAGGATGTGACTCGAAAAGTTTTGAGAATTTCAATTCGGATCTGAGAAATGCACCAAAGTGACTGAGAAAAGCTGTAATATCCATTCTTCAGTACCTTAACTACGTCAAAATATCACCACGGGTAAAAACGGGAATTTGCTGAGCTGAGCTTCAGTGCTAAGATGTCTCAGCAGAGAAATGGTCAAAGGAGACACTTAAAAGTTCCTGATACAAGTCCACTCAGTGTGGATTCGCCGGGACTTGAACACCTACACCGTGCCTGTCTTGAAGCTGCAGTGTGTGTGTTAGTTATATTCTGTAAATAAATGAGCGGATAGTTTTTGGAAGACAGATGCAAAGCTACGACAGTTTTGTTGCTTTTGTTTGTCACCTATCTGTGAATCACTTTCATCAGTTTCCTGCTGCCTTCTGTGGTACAATTTAAGTCAACCAAACGAATGTAGGTTAGATGTAGGCTGAACATTTGTGGTGGATGTAGTATTTTTGTTGTTGTTGTTGTTGTACTGTTTGCTTTTTAAAGGCTCAGCTGGAAATGTCATTTCCCCTTCCTATCTGTGCCGGTTCCTAGATGCTCTTATCTTATTTCTGTCCACAGCATGCATTGAAGCAAACAAGCGAAAAGGCAGACATACAGAATGTGTAACATAACCATACACTGAACCCAAACAGTCTCACACACACACACATAACACAGACAATAACGGACAAATGTACACAATTAAGTAAAAGGGAGGCCATTTTAGCCACTCTGTCACCATCTTGGCAGGTGTTTATATAAGCGACCCTGATAATGCAGCTGAGTGGAAAGGCAACTGAAAGGTTAAGAACAAGAGAAGCTCAACATCTGATGATGACAGAGAGAGCATTTTAGTGCAGAAAGCCCCGAGTAAGAGAGTGGTTATGAAAGCAGTGCTAAAAGCTGCAATTTACCGAGCATTACACAGATTACTGTTTCTCTGTGCAATGCTCTTTGAAGACAATGTCACATAGCTTTGACTGGGTTTCATTTTCACAGGTTTTTGAGACTCAGAGTAACAGATACATAGAATTTTCTAACCTTGCTGAGAAACGTATGACTCAATGTCTAATGTAAAAAGTTTTTTTTAGGTTCTCTTAACTTTTGTGCAGTTCGGTAGAAGTAGTTTGACTTTTGTCTTTATCTTGAATTTCAACTTTCAGAGTGACATTTTTTTCCATCAGTTGTCAAAAGAATAAGCCTGTTTTACAGATCACTGACATTGAGATGACAGGACTGTATTTTCAGAGATATGACAAAGTGTGCCTTCAGAAATCTGGACTGTTTGTGTCCTGAGATTTGACTTTGCATGGAAACGAAGTCTGGAATACATATAGTGTGTCTCTGTGTGCGTGTAGGAGGGGGTATTATGTGGGTATTAGCAGGAAGGAAATGGAGAACCCTGAGATTTGGTTACAAGCAACTTGAGAGCATCGGGAGAGAGTGCAAGAGAAACTGAAGATAGGAGCAGGCTAAAAACAAAGGAGCATGAAAGGGAGAGCGTGACGGTTGGCGGGTCGATTCTGATGCAAGGGGGTAAGACAAAGAAGGAGGAAGAGGGATGAGATAGAAATAGAATGCTGGAGAAAAACTTAGAATGAAAAGTATAGACAAAAAGGGAAAAATAAATTGTGACAGATAGCTGGAGAAAAAGCGACAAAGCAGATAGTACACGGTTTTCCCTATAGGTGCGCTGCCTTGAGCTGAATGAACGTAAAAAGGCTTTTAGACGACATATCAGAATGAACGTACAGTTAAAACAACAGGGAGAGTTGTATGAGCTGACAATAAAAATCACCGGTAAGCCATTCAAACAACTCATTGGGTGTTTTTCTGTTTTGCCATCTCTCCAGCAATGCAGACCTCCACCAAAGCCAGTAGTCCACTCCTCTTCTTCTCCTCTTCTATTCACATTATTAATACATAACAGTAAATCCAGCACCAGACATCTATATCCAAAACCATCAACAGGTCAAATTTACCCACGCACCATTTCTGGTCCACAAAAACGTCCTCTGTCATTGTATTTCTGTCATTCTCTTCACAAAGGAATGTCTCAAGTCATTACACGTCTGGTTTTGTCATCTTTAAAACGCTAATCAGTCTGAAATGACACTGACGATGGGTGTTCGAAGAAAATATCTGCATGGTTCATAAACCTGTAAATGACTTGGCATAGTTTTCAGATCACATATTAACAAATGCCATTACCTAAGAACTTTGAGTGAAAGTCAATGCATTTCTAAAGGGGTAACTTCTTTTAATCTGCATTGATATGGACTATATTTAACAACAGGGAGTGCAACATTTTTTATTTTTTTGCCATTTGGGCACTTTGCATTTTTCTACATGGCACAGATGCAGCAGGAAATTAGCATGAAGGTAACACAAACAAACATGGAGGACAGTGAACGTGACACAGAACGGGGTCATTCTGAACAGGAAAGAGGAACATAATGAAGTGTGATAAAGCGCAGTTGCAATTCTTTCTTCATTTTACAAAACAATTGCCAGTGATATCATGATTTACCATTACTTTGATATAAAATTCTATCTCCAGTACCATGTACCACCAGGACATTGTGGCCATGTCAACCACACCGAGTAATAACGATCTTCCACCGTGCCACTGGTTAGTTAGTTTTTAAAAACTAAAGGCAAGGTATGTAACATTTTCTTTAAAAAAACTCTATATAGACTCCTTCTCTGACCCTCTGTCAGTGTGTGGTGGTGTATTTACCTGCACAGACCCTGCCTGTATTTTCTATTTTTCTCTTCGTTTCGTTGTGTTCGGGATGTTTCTGGGCGTCAACCGTCGGGCAGTCAGTTTGTACTTAGAGCCAATCACAGCATCCCGCAGCGTTTGTGGGCGGAGAAATATAAAAACCACTTTGACTGGGGTTGGGCTCTCTCCTCTGTCTGCTCTTCTGAATAACTGCACCTTCTGCCTGAGAGACAAAACTCTGGGCGAAGCGCACGCCCACAGTTAACTCTGAGCTTTTTAACTTTGAGTTAAGGAGGTGTGGCTGTGTTTGCGTTCTTTAGAATAAACCCGTTGAGACAGAATCAGGAAATAACGTTTTCTGCTGTCTTTCTCACTATGCCGCTCGCTCTCCCGGTAGAGTCTGTTGCTCGCTCGACCACCGCTCTCTCTCTCCCTCGTTCACTGAGCGGCGAGGACCAGTTCGACCAGTTGTGCTTACAAACACAAGTGAGAAATGTTACATACTTTGCCTTTAGAAAAAGAGTCAAAAACAATTCCAGCCTCTGCACCTTTTTATTGATCTGCTCCATAATTTAAGGAGTTCATCCTTGGCCCTTTCACAGAGTTTCATGAAAATCGATGCGATGGTTTTTGTGCAATCATGCTGACATGGACAGACACACAGACAGACAGTGGATGTAATATTTAATTAATAACATACTTAAGATAGTGTTCTTTTCCAGAAAAGGGAAATTGCGTGTTGACAATATCAAATATTCATTTTAAGTGGTCTGACTACCAGTGTGAATATAGTATTTCACAGAGGGAGTTGCATCATGGGTTGTTTGAAGCATTAATGTTGCAAGGCTAGTGAGTGTTTATAGTTTCTTAGAGTTACAGTCAGCACTGAAAGTGTTTGTTAGTCCATTTTAACCTGCAGGCGATGGTGCGTTGCCGCTACTGAGGAAATTCTGCGGACTGGAAACGAGTTCAGATCGTCTTCGTCTGAGCATCTTGATGTCTTTGCTGCAGAAAGGAACAAAAAGAAAATCAAAACAGCCCAAAAATTACAGCTGTCACGGACGACGAACTGTGATCTGTCAGAGAAAAGGATTTGAAAGCAATCGACTCGACTCAGTGAGCTGCTGGTGCCTGCGGACATTTGAACAGTGAGCTTTTCCTTTTTTTTTTTTTTTTTTTTTTTTTAACTGATGTCACTTTGCTGGTTTATATCAGTTCAAAGTTATGAGAAAATGGATACACTGTAGAAAAAAATATGGCCAAAATACCAGTTGATACCAAATTATTTGACGAGATAGGTCCATTTAAAGTTGTTAAATATTTAATGATTGTGAGTAGTATCTGGATATTTACATCTACTAAAGCTCTACGTAGAATTTTTGTGCATTTCTAGCATTTTTTTTTTCAAGAAATTTAAATCTACTCAATAATAAACTAAAAATCATTTTGAAAAAGTGAAAATGTTCCACTCTACACATCTCTAACTGTTCACAATAAATGAGAGAAATGTTCATAATAAATCAGTGCAAGGCTCGGAAACAATATGTTAAGAGAGAAACAATAACTTATTTAATTCAATCATTACGGTATCATTACACTTAAATGTCATTTGAAAGACGATTGATTTTAAGTAATATTTAAAAGCAGTGACTCTTTTCATCATTAAAATCTACTCAGTGTTTTATAGATTTTTTTTCTACTCAAATTCTACTCATGTGTGTTTCAACTAAATATCTGTTAAAACTACTTTTAGTCCATTTTATTAAGTAAACGCTGCATTTATTGATTGATTAAGTATTAATTCATCCCAATCTCACATTTCACAGCGTAGTTTTTAGTCAAAGTCCAGAAAATCCTCTAGAAGGCGACTCCCTGATCCATCACACGCACCCCTCACTTCGTGCAGCGGCTCTGCAGATACTGAGGGGAAAACCCTGCAGTGGCACTTAAGCATGCAATAAAAAGACAGACGTAGAAAGAAATAGGAAAATAAAAAAGAAAGAAAGTAGTAGTAGATGGCAGAGTGTGTGGCCAGGAGCCAGATGAATGAGTCATAACTCAGCTTCATTAGCGAGTATGTCTCTTGACCTATCGACATCCTCATCGCACTATGTAATCCCCACACATTGATCCGCTGACCTCCCGAGCTGCAGGACTGCTTCAGCTCCTCATTGTTTTAGCGTCTGAGCTCCTATATATTCCTAAAGCTTTCCCCTGCTCCCCCCCCCCCCCCGTTGCCATTAAATATTGAACTTCTGCAAACGAGTACAAAGGTCAGGATTTGTTTATGCGACCAGAAGGACTGTTGAGCTCATAAATTCAGAACTGCCAGCTGTCAATTGGAAAATGCTGAAAGTTTAAAATCAACTTGCTGGGCGATATAAATGTTTGACCTCATCGTACAAAATTTAGCTATCATGTCATGTGGTGAGTAATCTACGGGGCTCATAATGGCTGAGCATCATCAGCTATGGCTATCATCGGCTAATACTGAAAAAGCAGTTTCTCTGTCGTGTCAAAACATTAAAGCGATGGGTACATGTACCGTATGTTTCTTAAATTGGTTTTGTAAATACCTCACATTATGTTGTACACAGTAATCATACAAACTAATATCAATTTTATCTTGTTTAAAATGACATGCCTGTGTAATTTGTGTACTAATGCTGGATTCACTGCCATAAATGTAACTTTCATGTTATGCCTTTTCATTAGTGACTGAACTAATTAACAGAGCTTCAAAATAGTTTCTTGTCGAGAAAAGCGTAGATAAACATGCAATTATAATTTGTTCAGATGAGATGTCTAAAAACAGAACAGATTCAGAAGAACAAAAGCAGTCTGTCATCCTAAAATAAGTTTTCCAACTCTTTCAAATTTGTGCCTTTATAAATTGTTTAATAAGCGCCGCCATTTGGAATAGCCAGATATTTCGTTCTAGAAGACATTCTTGAATTGCATGTGAGGAATCACTGTCAAGTTGTCAGCCATATCTGCTCTGAATAAAATAAATAAAGAGCAAGAAAAATGAACTGTCACCTCTTATTGACAACAAAGTCCTGTTGTGTTGCGATAAGAGATATTGTTGTAAAGGATTAAATGTAACGTACGCAATAAATTCCAGTGGAGGATCTGTACGAAGCAAAAAGACTTAATATAAATAAAAAGGCATTGCATACTAGAAGAGATGATGCTTTTTCTTACCATATATATTTACTATTTAAGAGGTTTTCGCTGACATTTTGAGCAACGTGAATCTAGTTCATTATACTTTTTAAATATCCTGTAAATATGTGCACCGAAGAAAATCTCACTGCACGATGAAGCATAAGGAAATGTCAGGTTTCTATTTTGCCTTGATGCCAGTAAAGAGCATTGAAAAAAGGGGAACAATATGCAGGAGCCAGATATGAATCTGGAATGATTACAGAGTACACTGACAATGCTTCCGCTTCTCAGAGTATTCTTATTTATGCTACACTTTGTTCCCAGCAAGGAACATACACATTGAATTTTGGCTGCATGCTACTTGCCTACGACTATATGTGGAAGAATTGTCCTGCTTCTGAATCAATGACCAATTCAATTTCATGCACCATGCTGACATTTAACCAACAGAGCCAGAAAGGTTAATAGAATTCCATATGTACGCACAGACGGCCTGTACAGTGGCTGATTGTATCGCAATGCTACTTAGCAGAAAAGCCAAACTAAAGGGAGAAAATCCTCCTAAAGCTAAGCCCTATATCAGCACATTCTCACACAAGGCTGACTGGGTGCAAGAGCATTAGATTAGCTTCTCTTTCTGTCCGTCTGTCTAACGCCTACCTTTTCACCTACTCCCGTGTCTAGTTCTTAGATCCCTGTCTCCCTGATTGTTATATTTTGCTAACGCTGCCCCTTTGTTGGTCTTGGCTCATTTTTCTCTCAGTTGTCTTCATCTCCTCTGCTTTTGTTTTGTGTCTGCAGCCTATATTTCTTCCTTGCTGCCTTTCTGTTAGTCTGTCTGCTCGTATATCTGCCTGTCCTTGTATTCAATCTGTCTGTCTGCCACCTTCCTGCTTCCCCTATCTGTCATGTCAGTACAGCAGCAGTAAAAGACATAACACCCACCCCTATCATGATCTATCTATCACCCGAACAACCCCTTCTAATACTTCTTCTTCCTCCGCTCCAGCTTTACTTGTCTGCTAAAAAAATAAAGCAGAGGACTCGAAAGAAATCCTCTGATCTCGTGGGTTGCACCTGATGCAATACTAGCACCGGCTCACAAGAATGGATTGGATCAGCATAGCAGGATGTAAGCAGTGTTTGCTGCCAACTTTGTCGAGCCCCAGTAGCTGTGGTGATGAGAGCAGGGGAGACACTGGTTCCTGGCTACTGTAATGCAGCTGGACAGCTTATACAAAAACACAATTACCCCAACACAAGGGAGAGGTGCTCGCCCTGCTGCTCTAAACCAGTGATGAGAGGAGAATGGGCTGGACACAGCCAATAGAGCCTGAAGAGAATACCCACCACAACACGGGACACACACATTAAGGGAATTACAGTAGAGTGGTCATTAAGCGGCACCTAATACAGTGTTCTCCAAGGGTTAGACATCATGTAACACTGGACCTTAAAGGCTACACACAACTGGGAATACACATCATGCAACACAGGATGCACAACAGGATTGCTTTTTTCTATTTTGAAATACTCCTCATCCTATTGTAATCTAACACTGGTTGTTCTGTACATGTCTGTCACTAACGTAATCGTATCTTTTGTATTGGTTACGGTTGCCAAAAGGGCAAATATAGCAACAAACATGAACTATTTACTAATTATCATCTGCTGCAAAAAAAATAAATTGGTTGACCTCAGTGTGCTGTGCTCAGTTCACTATAGTTGGAATTGAATTAAACAACGACCAAATAAAGTTTTAGTTTCACCTTCTCTCAACACTCGCTGGCCATCCCTTACTTGCCCACACATGTGACCTTTAGATTTTACTGATATGCTCACACTCACTCACAGAACCGGTATAATGTAAATGCCATTAAATTAAATTTTCAGTCCCGTTTCATTAAGCCTGAAGGAAGGTCATAGGCCAAGTCAGACTGACACAGCTTGGCCTATTTATGTCAAGCACCAACATTAGTTTAACCCTCTTCACGGTGGTAGTGGTGTAATAGTGAGCACAGAGAGAGTGCTTTCCTTTTTCCTTTAAAGGAACTGTTTGACATTTTGGGAAGCACACTTAAAGGATCAGTGTGTAAGAGGCAGTGGCATCTAGTGGTGAAAGGGCAGAGTGCCTTCAACTCAGTACCCCTCGCCTGATCCTCCTCTGCGGTGGCTGCTAAAAACAGAAAAAGAAGTAGAAGAAGTCTGCTCTGAGCTACTGTAGAAATACGTCGAAACACAGCGGTTCTTATTTTAGCTTGATTATCGACTATTGCAATTAGATCCTTCTAAATGCCCCTAACTTTTACACAATGAACTTCGATCTAGCCGGGAATCATTCTAGACTCACAACGCCATGTGTAAAACAGACTCATGAGAAAGTCTATCTTACATATCCCTAAATTCATTACTTCACTTCTTGTAGATGCAGCCGTATTAAAGCTGCTGGAGTCGAAATCAGGGGGGAAAATGCCAGAACTTGAAAATACACACGTTCCTTCCGCAGCTCTCTCCTCTCGGTCCAAATCAAAACACTAAATATAGAGATCTGGGACGTGCATCTCCATCACTGAGGCCTATGCGATACGCATGCCAGTACAGGGCCGACAATCCGACACATTAAAGATACGGAGGAAGCGACTTCTGATGCCATACGATACGATTCACCCTCGTTAAGATGCGGTTTGATTCAGCGCGATTTCATTCAACACAACACAATGGGATGTGATATGATATGATATGATGCAAAAGAATATGGTACTACGCCTTTCAGTATTGTACAGATTGCTTTTATTTCAAAGTGCCATCTCTGGTTACACGTTTATAACACAGTACAATATTCTGGCACATTTTCAAGGTACACGGAGAAAGAAAAAAACTTGTGGTTCAGGTCAAGAACTCCAGCAGCACTAGTAGTATAGTGTGGGTGTATCATTAAAGGTAGACCAACACGCTGGGCTAGCTTTAATAAAGTTCTTCTGTACTACAAGTGCTGCTGGAGTTCTTGACCTGCTACACTTTTATAACACCTCACATATTTAACAATGAGCAAGTAGACTCATATATATATAGTAGAGTTTTATATGATTGAAAAAATAAAAAACACCTTTCACAAACTGGTTTTATTTATAGAAAAAAGTACACAGTACAATGTAGGGCTGGATATCTTTAGAAATGAAGAAGGCGACGGTGTTGTTAATTGCAGAGCTGTTAGCCAGCGGGACGGGAAAAAAAGTTGCAATATTTTGCTCACCAGTTTTCATGCAATGGTGTACAGCTGGGGCTAGTAGCTGAATCCACAGGGTCGGAGGAGGCTGACCGCTCCGCATTCACGCCATGTCCCCAATTCAGGTGAGGTGAGATGCTTCAGCCTGTGCACAGCATATTTTGCAAATTGCGTGAGTCTTGTCAAATTTGCCGTCTTCCTTGACAAATCCAAACCGTAGCTAAATATTAGCAATAGCAAAATGTTTGGAAGGGGGGGGGGGGCGTCGGGGTGCTCTTGGGGTGCATTTGGTTAAATCAAGTTTACACCAAAAATTTGCCATGACACCAGTTGAACGCTTCAACTATTTGCAAAAGATTGTGGTTTGCCACATCCCAAAACCCGCCAGTTCAGTCTATTCATGAGACTAGATGTGCATTGTTTTCAGTGTTTCTCTCAGCTCTTTGTTGCACGGCTCTATGCTGCCTTCACGGGAACGGGATGTCAGAGTATCATCAGATGTCAGAAAAAACTGAAACACTTTTCCTTGGTATTCCCCATGGAGGAAATAAAGAGTTCCTGTCTTTTGAAAGTTTTTATGTTTCCAGAGGATGCGCAGTGTTATCACCATTATTCTAAATTTACAAAAAGGGATATTCTGTTGTCAGACCACAAAGTGTTCAATTTGACATTTGGGTATAAGGTTGTATTGGATGTCAAAATAAGAATATAATCAAGTGTCAGAATAAATATCTCAACAATACCATGGGCTAGAAGGCTGGAATTTGAACAGTGTAGTTGTAATAACAGCTAATAATAGGATTAAATAGCTTCAAAATGAAGGTGACTGGAGAAGCTTTCATTTTGGTTACTTGTCACTGTGCTCCTCTGTCATATACGACTCTAACTTTTGAACGACAGGTTCACCTGTCTACCTTTCTTTTTGTGAAGAGGGGAATCTCGCCTTTCCAACGAGGGTAAGTGCTTGTACTCCGTTCCTAGGCTTTCTTTTATCCATATCCGTGAACTTTGGTGTCTTTTCCAGACCTTTAAAGCCGTAGTGATAGATCCGCTTTTTTTGTGTCATTTTTCTAGTTGTCTGTCTTGTTTACATGTCCATGTCGGTGTTGGCCATTATGCTTTACATCATAGCAGTCAGGTGACAGGCTTGGCCAACCAGAATCCATTTCTTGCGTGTGCTACAATAGTAGTGAGATTTTCTATGTGTTGTCAGTCAGACACAAGCAGCCTTTTCACACCCACACATGCTGACTCAGCAGTGGGGGAAGGGCATCGAGCGAGGAGGAAGTCATTTGAGTGATAGAAATCTAAATTCTGGCCTCTCCTTTGCCAAAACAAACACCATAATTACACATATTGGCACCGGGCTAAATGATTATTCCCATAAAGGTGTAGACAGAATTTGTATCCCGTTTCTTAGACGTCATTTGACTGTGATCTGTGATGAGCGAGCGCAGCTGATCACGTCATCAGCTGATTGAGACCAGGTGTGACACTGCACTGACATGATTGAGTTTTCAATGTTTGTCATGAGCCTAGAGCCTCAATCCTGCACCGAACACCCACGTATTATAGATCGGTCTTTTCAGGACAACCTGGACTATCAGAATATTTATGTAGCACTGATGTAATAAGAATGTATCAACAGTAATATGACAAAAACATGCTAAATACTACATATAATAGAAAAATGGAAGGGTTTCTCTGGGAAAAAAATGTGAATAATTATTTATTATTCACATTATTATTTTTTTATTGTTCTCTGTTTTATTTGATTTATTTCTGTGACTTTCAATTTCCGTTTAATTTTGTGTTTATAGTCATATAACTATTTATTACTTCGTGTGACATCAAAACAGCATACATCTTCTGAAAGCCCTAATTTTTCTGAAAATGGCATTGTGGACATATTGCCTGTGACGCTTGAATCACATTCATATTGATTATCTTCCATCCTGAGGTTTGACATTTGTATTGGATAGTCAGGATTCCCAAGCGTCACTGTCAATATCTCCACAATACCATGGGCTAGAAGGCTGAAATTTGAACAGTGTGACCACGACAATCTATAATTCAAACAGTAATAAAATGGAAGTGATTGGAGAATTTTAGAATTTTCTATAATTTTAGCCACTCTTCACTGTTTTCGAAGCCTTAAATTTGACATTTGGGTAAAAGGTTGTATTGGATGTCAGGATTCCCAAGCGTCAAAGTCAATATCTTGTGTTGTTTGCTTCTTGCTAATATTGGAAGCAGATAAACTTCCAATATTAGCTGCAGCTGTAATTTACTGACAACATGAGACATTTGAATTTGAATTGCATCAACTGGAATTTATTTAGGCTAAATATCTAAAAAAAAATATAACACAAAGCATGTCGACATCAACATGAGGTTTTTTTTGCTGCAATGTTTTTAGGTTGTCATGGAAAATTTGTGAGATCTAAAAGTAAGGAATTCTACAAATCGGTCTCCATGTATGTATCTATGCAACAGGCTGCAGGTTAGACCTCTTTTAACATGCAGCTTGTCAATACTAAATTAATAAGAATTACCTGCGTAGATACTTTTAGTAGCTGTGACATTAGATATTTTTTTAGGGCTGTTAGGGAATAGGAGAATAAATATTTGAATCCAGTACAGAATATCTGAAAGCACTGTATATAACGGTGTATAAATAACATGTTTAAATAAATAAATACAATTATTCCATAATAATAATAATAATTAGGGAAGAGAATAACATTTTTCAATGGGGGAGATAAGGAAGTTTGCAATGCGACTTTGCCGAGAGCGTTGTTGAGATTTGGCCACTGACAGCAGGGAGATGAGAGACAGACCTGACGGAATCTGATCAGTGATCGGTAATTACAGCTGTCAACACCTGTAGCCAAAATCTACGTCACAAGGTAGATTTTCTACAGCATGGAAACACACGCAAGGAGTAGATGAAGTCTCATTTCCTCACAGAACACTTGAATTACAATATAATGAAAGGTAATCATGGAATTTCTGCCTATAGTGATGCTAAAAAAAAACCAACTATCAAGCTTTAATCAACATTAGATGATCTGTTCTGACTTTAAGAGTTATTCAATCACACTTTTTTAATTAGGAGGCCAACATTTGCTGAGTTCCAAGTTGCAATAAATGCAAAGCTACAGTCTGTAGCCAGTTAGCTTAGCTTCACGTAAAGAAATGACTGAAATGATTAAAAAAAAAAAACGGTGCAAAGGTAACAACTTACCTACCTGTTTCAATTTAATCTCTTCTTGTTCTGTACTTCATCTTCTCACCTAAGTCTTGGCAAAAGCTGTCAAAACTGTTCCTTTTACATAGCTTTAAGGAAGGAAAGACGAGCCTGTTAAAACTTTTAGTTGTAAAGTCCTGGGTTGTTTAGCATAGCCTGCAGATCAATGTGAACTCTATGTTAATTTTATAGCCCAATTAAGAGCAGTGACCTTTGAGTGTCGGATTAGAGCAAAACACATTGAAGAAGCAATGTGAGGCATCAGGCCAGCAGCAGTATGTAAAGGGCATATGGAACAACTATTCTCAGCCTCGCGTTTAGAGAATTCGACTTCTTATCACTTCAAAGAGCATGTAAAATCCATTTTGAAAACCTGTAGAACACTGAAGCAAATGATTGAATCAGAAAATACACCTGAGCTCCGTGTCTCTGGATGGCTTCCTTTCCACTGGCTACATTTCACTTTGAGCAGAGAACTGTGCTGCCAGTTTCCTTTTTTTTTTTAATTTGGGTTCTGACATAATATTCAGCTGTTGGCCAACAATTTGGATTCATTTTTTATTCTTCTCATTATTCATTGATCCTTTACCCTCTGCAGCCTATAAACATAATTTAGAAATGTGTCATTAGGTTAGCCATAGGCAGGTACTATTCTGGGCACCCATCCCAACCCAAGCAATTTGTAGATTAAAGAGAAAGGTGTGGTGCTCTGGAAGGGAAGTCATTAGTCGATCAGTCAGGCGAAGGGGGGATTTTAGATCCTACACAGATGCACAGTGTATCCAAAACACATATTGCCACTAAATCATATGAACTGATTTATTTGTTTTATTGATCAAACGCCTTCTTTCCTAAAATATGTTGTAGAAACACAAAGCCTAGTAATGCATTTGTTAGGTCTGAATTCATGACACGCTAACCAAGATGAAATAACATCACTATATTTAGTATTTTCCAGGACAACAGCTTGCGGTCTTCCTCTTTGTTAAAATGGTAAATAAACTGTCAGGGACCTGGAAGTCTGAACGAAGGTCCAAAGGAAGGGTCGTGTTTTTGTTCCACTGTATATATTTGATTTGTTAGTTTTGGTTTCACATTACAATTTTGTGAGTGTGATAAAGAGTTGTGCATGACGCACGTAAAAGTCCTGCCGCTATCGCCCACGTGGGCTGCATCTCCCTATACTTGACACTGATTGGTTTGACGATGGGTGTGCGTGTGACATCAGGGTGTTCGATTCCAAAAAAAAAAAAAAAAAAAAATGAATGAGCAGATTTAGTTAATTTCCACTATTATAGTATAGTATTATTATCATGGCACCAACTTCAAGCATGCACTTGAGACTTGACACTTGAGTTCAAAGTTGCCAAATAAATGTCCTCATAATAACTATATTACTTCGTCTGCCCATATTTCTATTAAAAGGTTCTCTCTTCTCTCTATTAAAAATGTCACCTCCTCCCCCCATGCAGCTCATTCATCCTTCCACCAAATCTCTTTCTTCTTTTGTTTAATGGCTGACAATAGCCTACCTCTTCTTGCAATTGTTTTGAAAGTCCTTCCAAAAAAGTGTTTTCACCCTAGAAACAAACCGAACCAATGCTCAGTTCGATCTGGACTGAGACCGCCTCTTTTCGACCGACTTAGTTTAGGTTTGGCTTTTTGGTCCAAGTGAGGTTTCATGTCTGCAAAAACTCCAAATGTCCAAACAAGTAAGATATGAATAGCACCCTTAAATTGAACATTTTCAGTTCAGTTCAGTTCAGTTCAGTTACATTCAAATCAATTTGTCTTATATAGCACAGTATTACAAATCAGAGATTCAACACAAAGGGCTTTACAATCTCTACATTATACATTTCTACTGTATAACCTTGTAGGAGTTTTTTGAATGGATGGATGGATGGATGAATAGGGGATTTCTGAAAGCATTGCAAAGTATTTCCTTCATTAAAATGTCATTCATTGTCTGGTCCCAACAGAGAAGCTTTCAAGTGTAAGAATTCAGAGTTGAAGAAAATACTGTGCATCGGTGATATAATTGTGCAGACACAAAAAACAGTAACTACCAAAGAAAGTTTCTGAGACATAGTGTACAAGGACAAGTAGACCTCAGAAACTCAGACGCGCACTCACTCCCTCTAAGGTCACTGACTCAACGTCCAGGAAACAACAAAGCAGCTGAAACAAAACCCTGGCTGTTCAAAAAGAAAGGATGGAGAGGGTGCAGCAGGGGAAGAACGCAGAGATGGGGGAGGACAGGGATCGGTGAGCCGTTCTCTTTTAGGGGAACATTTCTGTTTATACTATATTCCATCTGTATCGTGTTACAGCTTGGTGCCTGTGTCGGCTGAGAGAGGCTTAAGTAAAAGAGTCAAAGAGAGAGTGTAAGAGAGGGAGAGGCCCAGCAGGGAATAGCAGGTCACAAAAGATTTACTTCACCCCTGTCCAGAAACCAGTTTTTCAAGCAAGAACAATACAGCCAGTAGAAAAAGAAATGGAGCGAGATAGGCAGAGCCAGGTAGGGAGGGGGGAAGAGAGAGGTAAGAGAGAGATGGAGGATTGATGACACAGTATGGAGAAATATAGAAAGAAGAAAAAAGGTAAGGAGTCCCAGAGTTCAGTCTCGGGGGGGGGGGGGGGATCTCTGGGCTGGCATCAGCTTCAAAGTGTTTTCGAAATTGAAAAAGCGAATCAAGTGCAGGATGGGATGAGATGGAAAGGGGAGAGCAAGCAAAGGAGGAAAACCAAGAAGAAGGAGACAAAGAAAGGGGGAGAAAGGTGAGGTTCCCCAAGGATGAGTGCTGCATTTGAATTTGAAATTGGAAACGGAGTGGCAGGTCACTGCTCAGCATTGCAGCTAATGCTGCTATCTCTTTATGAGAATGTTCTCTCTCTCCTCCTCCCATCCTCCTCCTCTGTGTTCTGAGCAGTGCAGATGGTGCAGTGTTCGCCCGCAGATATTAAGAAGCCCAGGAGACCAAGCGTGTGAGAATGTACTCCATTCTCCGCTACCTTTACAGCCATTCAGCAGCGCACTCATATGCACCAGAGAGCCATGCATACAGACTGCAAGTATCACTCAAAGTGCTTTAGGAAGAAGCCCATGATCTCAACTGTTTTATGCTCATAATGAACATATGCTGGTAAACAAGTATTTGAACACAAACACACATACACAAGAATACTCCCACGTTCTCTCACACACAAGCATGCGCAAAGGCGTTGAGTCTCGTGCCTCGGCCAGTAACATGCAATTATGTGGCTATGATGTCATTGATTTTCTGCATTCGTTGGAAGCAGTGCAATGCCGAGCGATTAGGGAGCACTGGAAAGTGCCTCGCTGTGTGGAATACTAATATGCTCATTTATGAGCGGTGGCTAAAAGGGAAATGTTTTCCATGCACCCCCAACTAATGTTTATCTCCACAGAGTTGAGACTGGAGGGAAGACCGATGGACTGTCTGACTGATTGACAGACTGGCTCAGCCTTGATGGACACGTCGGTTTCTGGCTGCCTGACAGGCCGATAGACTGGCCCCGGGGCCCGGAGTGGACGAGGGGCGGAAGAGAAAGAAGAGAAAATAAACAAGAGGTGGAAGAAAAGGAATAATAGGTCTGTCTGTGGAGAAAGTCATTGATGGGTTTCATTCCAAATAAGATATCTACTGTTTGGAAAAAAAAAACCTGACAGCTACTCTCACAAAATGATTGATAGTGCAAAAGCAAAGCAAATAATTGGATTTTCTGAAGGGTAGCAGGTAAATAAAAGTCACAGAGTGTAACGCTTCAATTGAGTGTATGATCAGTGCATCGTGATCATGCAAATGTTGGTATATATCTTTGTTGTGAATGGATTACCATCAAGCAAGCACTATAAAATCTCTGGATTCCGTTAGTGTTGTGAAATGAAACCGTCCATAATATGGATATTGTAGAAAACAACACTGCACGACAGCAATTTTCATAACCCGCTCCCCTCAGTTCCCTCGATACAGGCTGGGCTCTGGGACACTTTAGTCACAGCAGCTTTTTGCAGAATTGCAGGTCATGAGACACCTACTGGCCATGAATACCTTTACCTCCCATACAAAAAGATCACACCAAAAGAGATAGACAATTATGGTTTTTATCAACCTGAAATTTTTGAACTTTTTGTATTACCTAAAATTAAGAATGGCTCATTTTTATAATGTTATCAGAGTAAAGGCCACAACTTACTATTCTTCTAATGACTTAATCTGCCAATTCTGAGTAACGTTTGGTCTACTAAATGCCAGGAGATTGAACAAAATAAATTGACAGACTCATGGAGCCACAGAGTTTTTGGCATTTTGTACAATTGTTGTACAACTAGTGCTGGAACACTAATTAGACTGAAATGTAATTTTGCATTAATCCAATCGTCTACTGCCTAAACTGACTTTTGTTTGTAACATTTTTTAAAAGTTCTCCTTTAATCGGAAAACCAACAAAGTTTTCTCTCATAATTTCCACCACCAAAACCAACTACATGCATAAACAGAATACTACAAACAGAAGAAGCAGACTCTAACAGTAACAGCGAGTGAAGTCACAGATGGCAGGAAAAGGAAAGAACTACTAAGGAAGAGGCGATGAACACAGTCGGGAAATAATTCAATGAAACAGATGAACTCAGAGGAAAAAGAGAAAAATCGTGTGTTTGATGGAGAGAGGGTGCTGGGACGGTGGAAACAGACATTAGACAAGGGAGACAAGACAATGATTCTGGTGAGGAGAGAAGGGGGTGATGAAGACCAAACATCTGTCTCCAGCTGACGGAATAAACCGAAGATACAAGAAAAGCTGATTTAACAGGATCCCAGGACGAGAGAGGGAAGTAGATAGAACGAGACGGACGGGAAAGCCCAGAGGATCGACACCAAATGCCCAGTTCTGCCGCTGTGCTGTTGACTCCGGAGAAGCCGGTCTGTTTCACAGATTGTGCGATAAGGCGGGTGGACGGAAAGAGAGAATTATGATAGGTAAGGAGAGAAGAAAAGGCAGAGAGAGAAAGAGAAACAAAGTGGTTTAGGTGAGAACAAGGCTAATAGAGATGGTGAGAGGCATTCAGAGAGACAGGTTAAGAGAGAGGTTAAGTGAGGGAGTTTGAGAGAGAAAGGCAGAGTGTAAGGCAGGTTAAGAGACAGTGAGATGGGGAGAAGTGTGCAGTGTTGCTCTCCTTATTACAGCGAAGCTCTTTGCGCCTGAAAGAGCCGAAAAGGAGCATCCTGTCACAAGAGCCAATGTACCAAAGGACTCTAAGGCATCTCGTTTCCGGAAATTCGGCATGAGAGCAATTGCAAGTGCATGAGCGTGTCCAACTAATTTTTGGGAAGCAGTGAATGTAGCGCAGTCCGGGCGCAGCAATGTGCAGAGGAGGATGAATACATTATTAAGAAGAGGAATTCCGTATCAGGATGCGGACTTGAGACGGGCTTCAATAACATCCAATTAAATCACTTTCTTACATTCTCTTTTACAGAAGAGGACAGTTTAATGGGAGAGGGGTCCGGGCTGACCCGTCTTCAGATAAAAAGTGACAAGAAATAATATATCCGAAAATGATTTATTTCCTTTTTGCAGAGTTATGCAAGGTTTAGCAGTTTAACTCTCGTTTAGAGGCGCTGGAAGGCAGATTTTGTTACCTTTGAACTTCAATGTAATATTCATTATTTTTACAAGTGCATAAGTACTTATTATTTTGAAGAATTGACTAGTTTTAATTCCACATTTGTTTAGTTTTTGAAGGTATTAAGGGAGAAGCCTTGATTTATAGAAGGCGAAAAAAGGTAGGATGTCGATGATTAACAAAACCGATGTTTTGGCCCCATATTGTGCATATTTGTATTTCACATTTGCCATTAAAAAAGTTAAATAACTAGATGATATGATATGATCAGATTTTTTTGAATAAGAAGGGTTATGGGTTTTTAAGGCTTGATGAGATTTTAAATATCTCAACATGTTGGATGGAGCTCAGAATGCATCAGGAGGATGCCTGATTTGCTCCAGATGATTTCACTACGGAGAATTACAACATGCAAGTGTTTTTTTTTAACGGCGTGCATTCAATTCAGATGGAACGGAGGTCAAAACAAGTCCAACTGCAAAACACTTGGACCAGAAATAGCCCCCCACCCCCACCCCCACCCCTCCCAAACAGCTATGTTAGCACTTCGACTGGCACGGGTTTAGATGCCCATCGCTGTCAGTGCGTATTCGTGAATGACGTGGTGAGCCAGCCCCTACCCCACCCCTGAAAATTCACAACTAATCCAATTCCAAGCAATTAAATGAAAACAGAGAATAATTCCACTCAAGGTGTACTGCACCAGTCCTCTGCCATCATCATCATCATCATCATCATCATCATCATCATCATCATCATCATCGCAGAGAACCAGCCTTAGCCAAATGTGTGGAAATGTGCTGACGCAGGCAGAGCACACAGACAGCCACAGACAGACTCATCAGCACTCGCACACACAGATTAGGAAATAAGCAATATAAAAAAAACCCCAAACAAACAAAGCACTCTGTAACACGTGCACACGCTCATTTCACACACACACGCACACGTTTGTTCATTCAGCACTTTAAAGCAAACCATTAGTCGCTCAATCAGGCAGACCCCACAAGGGAAAGAGAGCTAATTAACGGCCATATCGAAACACCAAGGCTTGCACTTTATCAAGGTTTTCGGGAAACGCGATGGGCCCCCACAAATGCCAAATTGTTCTCTCTCTCACTGATTGTCTGTCAGTCTCTCTCTTTCTCTGTGTTTCTCCCCATTCACAGAGCTTAATGGAAGTTTCATATCTCCAATGATATTAGGAATACCATGAAAAGCACAAGAAATGCTGGACGTTAAAGTAAATCTGAGTAAGTAAGTTAGTTTGGATGAGTTACCTTGACTTCTTGGACTATGTGGGCAGGGAATTCTGGCTGAGGGGGAATAGAAATGTTATACAGTGGGAGTTTTATCTAAGTGGGAGGCAAAGGTGAAATGATGGTATTTTGGAGAAAATCATTTACTGCACTGGAGTATTAGGTCAGCTCAACACCAACATAGGTAACAGCAAAGACAAGTAGATCCATATGGCAAAAAGCCAGTATAACAATGAAGCTAACTGGCTGCAAAAAGCAGCACCAAAATGCAGGCCGTCTGCAAAAAGACTGAAATACTACCTTGTGAGTAAAGCTGGCATTTTAGCTGCAAAGTGAAACATTTTGAACAAAAAGAATAGCTACCAGAAGGAATGTCAGACTTAAGTTTTGGTAGTAGTAAAAATAATTAGGCTCTGTGTCCACTATATGTTAACAGGTTACACCATAATAGGACTATATTAAATCAAGTATTTATTATGTGATTAATTATGTGCATCCATGAGTGAAAAAGTACTAGTACAATACAAAAAAAAAAAAATACCCTTCACACAGCTATAATCTGATTTTATTAGCAGAAAACTGCAACCCATTTTAGTAACTCTCATAAACAAACGTTATAGCATGGCAGAAGATGATACGCATTAAACTTAGAGTATGGATATTAATGTCCTGTAAAGGGGTGGTGTGGTGGCTGGACTTTGACTTTGCTCACAATATGAATGATTTGTTTTATAACACAAACCACAAAAAAAATGCCATAAATGGAGCCATCTGTTCAGCCTCTCTTTCAGCTGCTGAATAATGTGATTGACATTTTGCTCTTCATCTTTGTCATTAGATGAGAATGTCCTCACCCCATAATGCAATTAACCACCTGGCAGAGACTCATCTAGAAAGAAATCCTCACTAAAAAAAAAAACCCCCCATGACCCAATCACACATTCGAGTGCACGCCCAATCTGCACTCATATACAGTATTTTCTGTAATTATTATATCTATTGCCTCTGCTTCTTAACATTTTGTCTGACAGACTCCAACGTACGTAATTATTAAGAAACGCGATGGCAAACGGCATCAGTAATACTTGTCTGGATTAACTGGTCAAGATTAACTCTAAACGCAGAGCAAAACAGAGCGTGAATTGGTTTGTTGACTTCTCAGCCATAAATCACTCACAAATGTACTCTCTCTAAAGTGATGAACACAAGTGTCATTAAGCCTCTGTCTCTGGTGGCTCCTTCAATCAAGCTAAACTCTGAAAAATTCCACCTGTGCAGGTTAAACATAAACACCAAAGACTGAAACAGCTCCAACATTTTAAATAAGGCTAAACTAAACAAAGATAAATGGTTATATTCTCGCAGGTTGATGCTGCGTTTTGCATGCGCAGCCATAACTGCAGAACCTCTATTACATCTGAATTTAGCCTTGACTAATTGACAAGTTCTACAAACACTTTCACTTCTGCAGAGCTTGGTATTGGTATTATGAAGCCTGACAATCCTGCACCTTTCATTAGACTGGCAATAATCACCTGAAAAATACCGGAATGGTGTTAAGTTACATTGCTATTTGCCAACGTGGAAAACAATACATTTGTGATTCATCGGTTGCTGCTTTGCCATTGTGTATTTAAAAGCCCCTCTGGCACAGAGTTTTGAAATCCATGCTTATGAATGGGTATAAGATAACTCCAAGAGGCCAAACACTGACCTCATAGCCGTGCTGCAGCTATTCCCTTACAGAATCTAAAAAGTTCAGTGCGATCCAAAACAGAGCCTGTTTTCAAACATTCATGAAGTTTTGCGCGGTTTTACCACACAACCCTTTGTCACTGCTCTTAAGATTCCTTCTGATCAATATTGCTGCATTGCGCGTCCTCAATAGCACCACTGGTAATCTTGTACGCAATTGTATTTTCATATAAGACCATTTTAAACTGTTTTTTTTAAAAAAAAACCCTGATGGCTGCCTGTATGAATGATTCAAATCAATATGTTTATATATATATACTTCTATACACACGATCAGAGGGATTTGAAAAGAAATACTGAATCCGGTATTTCTCCATGGGAAAGTCTCTAAAAAGAAGGACAGAGTTGAGCGCTTGGCTTAACGCTAATGGCTGCCATTAGTGTACTGGTGTGCTTTTACTGCTTTTAACACAATATACCACTCCTGCACTTACTAAAATGGGAGAAGCTGAACCACCTGCTGCTTGCCTTGATCCAGAATCTCTTGGAAGTCAAAGCTACTTAGCCTAACCAAAGAAGGCTCCCTTATGAAATACACAGTGCTTAAAACTGACCACCAGTGGTTGAGTGCCATGAATGGCAAAAAAAAGTGGAGATCAAGTATTAAATTTTAATTCAATATAAATTTAACTTAAGAGGGCATTTAGTGGCGTTGCTTATACCAGTGGTATTAACAGACTCTAAAAAGAGGTTTCAATACATTTTCAAGTGGAATTTACATGTCTTGGAAGCTTCTAATAAGGCATTTCTTGTTATATTCTCGTTATTTGCAGAATTAATAAGACGGCCCATGCAAAAGCAGCAACCGAATGGTCCTTTGTACTGAAACGGCACACCTTTCCCATGCTCTCTTCCCAATGGAGACTGTAATTACATGTGACAGCACAGACAAGATCTTTCTGTAGGCTTCAGAGTTCATTTGGCTGCCATTATCAGTAACATCAGTGGAATCCATGGAGCCAGGTCCAGAGGCAGCCATGCATGCTGTAATCGTGTTGCCTCCCAGATGCTTCACAGGTGAGAAGATGTGCTCTGCAGTTTATCTCCTCCTTGCATTTGGCTGTGCTCTGCTGATGAAAGGCTTACATCCTGCAGTGTACTTCTTCTGCAGTAATCGTCCTCCATCGGCCTAATATGAACTGTTTCACCCTTGGAGTCTGGAGATTGTCTGCAGATTCTTGAGCTCATTCTATTTTTCATTCACAGCTGAAATGTACTTTTCTTTCATCAACTGCTGTCATCTTTCTTGGATTCCTGATTGCACCTCCAGCAGTTCCCTCTTTTCCATGCCATTCAACGTGATTGATTTTCTAAAAGTTAAACAGTTCTGCAAAGCCTCTAATGGGAATTATTAAATTTCATCTCCAAAATGACACGATTTTCCATCGTAGACAGGTCCCTAATTTTACTTTATGGTTTCTAACAGGAGAGACAAAGGCATGACATTCACAGCTTGTCTTTGCCTGCATAATTATGGCAATGTGGAACACCTGAGCCACTAAGAACACCTGTTTCCTGTTTATCCCAATATTTATTCTCATGTGAGACTTGTTGATGGCAAACAGCAAATTCTTTAAAAAAAAAAGGATTCATGGAACAAAGAGTCTTATACTTTTTAGAAACCGGTGTATATATACGTGGAGTTGGTTCGTACTTTATGTGTACAATCAGTGTGCGGGCGGTCACAGGTGGAATGGACCAGAGCTCCACATGACAACAGATTTCCTGACCCTTGTGCCCTCCCGACTCCACCCTCCTTTCCCTCCTCTGATGCCACAGCATGACAGACGGCTGCTTCAGACTGCGAGGAAGCTCATAATGAATACTTAGTGGATTATCCTTGATGAGGGTAATTTGTCACTGACAGACTTTTGTGGGACCAAAAAAACATCTCAGACTTGCAATCTGGTGGGATGATGATGATGATGATGATGATGATGATGATGATGCTCTTCATACATACAGCTCTTCATACATGGTGGTATTTCACTGATGTTTTCCATCTAATATGGTATTTCTGTTTCTTTAATTCAAGCACCTCTTTCAGTTTCCGTATCGCTCCACACATGCAGACGCACTCAATCGTTTGATCAGACCAAAAGAAGAGGAAGAGAAGACGCAGACAAGATTACATGTCCAAACAAAATGAAAATTAATATTCCAGAATTCTCTCAGTTAGTTTGACAACAGCTGCGACACATTTTACACACCGTAGGAGGAAACTATGCTCTTTTGCACAGAGCTGTAAACATGACAAAGCTGAAGTTGAGCCCTTGTACATCCTGCACAGTTACTTATGTACATCACGTAGGCCATGAAACATGCCAAGTTGTGATTGCTTGGGGCCCAACGTGGATTCTAGGGTAGGATTTATGACTTCATGATTGTCTAGTCCAACACAGCAACTGTCTAAAACGACCAAAACCTTGTGGAGTCTGCTCCTGACACAAGAAGATTGCTTTCTACCTGGTGAGTACATATAAATTTTATGAATGCTACAGTGAAATGTTTGTTTGTAGTCAAGTTCAAGCCAAGGGGAACCCAAAGTTCCACCTAAGATAGCTTATGTAAGAACGTCTGCATTTCCTTTATTTAGCAGACGAAAACTACAACGCGCAGAATAAAAAACATTAACAAAAAACAGGAATTTTTAGTGTTTCAAAGGGTCTTTTTCTGTGTTGTTACCTCTGTGACTGAACAGGCAGCAATTTGGTCAGCTAATATATTATTCCTCTATTGTTTTAAGGCTCCTACAGACTCAAATTTCATCAGTCTTACAAGTTTATTGCCAGCCGCACTATGCGACATAAATCTAATGAACCTGGGTACAATGTGTATGCAGACTGTGCAACGATAAAACCACTGCATCTCAAGCCACGACTCAAGAATTAAATGTCATCATGTCCTCTATCTGTGCCGCTACAGTTGTAAACAATGAAGCTAAGCTGATGATTACGCTGTTACAAAAGTGGTATTTATATTTACTTTAAAACCTCCAGAGTTGAGGGGGAGGAGAATGTGGTGATTCAGGAAAAGAGGACAACATGGGATGACAATTTTGAAAAACAAAGCTTGAGGTTAGTATTTTTATCTACATAAACGTATGTGTCACGTTGATCAGAGCATCATTTCATGCTGAATTTCTGTTGGTTGTTAGCAGCAGTCACACTGTGACGCAGTCATCCTGAGACTTTCCATCCAAATGTATCGCAAACTTTAACTGAATGTTCAGAAACTGGGCAAAAGAAAATGTGCATTTTATACATGTTTCCATCCACCACTGTTATGTGAATATCAAGAGCTAGTTTTTCATCATCGTTAAACCGAGTTAAAATGAGTATTTCATACAATAACATACGATCTGAGCTGTTGATTGAGGAGCTGACAGAACTGAACTGAACCAAACCAAGCCGAAGCTCTGGACCGAATCATATAACGTTGTTTCAAACTCTTTCACAGTTTGTCGAAGCCTTTCTTTAACATTTCTTTCTGCAGCTCTTCATACATGGTGGTATTTCACTGATGTTTTCCATCTAATATGGTATTTCTGTTTCTTTAATTCAAGCACCTCTTTCAGTTTCCGTATCGCTCCACACATGCAGACGCACTCAATCGTTTGCTAAATCTGTTTCGCACTGACCTTTCATCGATGCGCCAACTTTTCCATCGTTCCCAATGTGAAAAAAAAATGCTTTTGCGATATTTTGAGGTTTTTTTCAATTTTCCACCATTTCCACTCTCAACTTTTTAATTGAAAATGTGAATAAAAACAGTTGGATGGAAACACACCTACTGTTTATCCCAGTCCCAGTCTGTCTTTGGTCTGAAGACCAGGACAACGGCCGTCTTTGAACGTCCCTCACTTTTTTTGCTGTGTACACATCACTAGGTTTTCTCCTCTTTTGTCTGGGACAGCCTAAATCACACAGAGTATACGCTGCTGCTTTAGATAAAAATGAAACCTCTATTAAGGCTAACATAACACAGTGATAAATGCTCTTCAGTGAAACATAAGTCACTGTGTTGCTGCCTTTGCTGTGGGTTTATATGTAGTTGTCTGAACTGTGTAAATACTGTTAAATTGTATATTGAGAGAATGATGCACCGGCAAAAAGTTAAACTGAGAAACATAGTGCACAGATTGTACATTTAGAATTCAGAACATTTTAAAAAGGTGAAAGGCACAGTGACGTTCGCCAAGTACTGAGAGGTCATAGTTCATCTTACAGTTGTTAAATGAGCTTGCAGAAATCACAAGCAACAAACTCAACCACGTACAGTGTGTTTCCTTCTCTGCGTAACAGAACCCCCACATACAGGGCTCCTCATTTAGACTGACATGTCGACCATTAGCTGAATCAAAAAGTGCCAGATCTCTTTCAGACGGGCTGGCTAATTGGGCTGCTGTTAAAACCAGGGCAGTGCTTCTGTCGAAGCAGCTGAGAGAGAGACATTAAAAGATAGAGACAGACACAAAAAGAGAGGGGTCATCCACTGACACACATAGACCGTGCAAAGCAGCAAGTATGTATTACGAAAGTTTGTATGAGAGCTACTAAATATGTGTATTAAAGAAAGAGTGGCTTAGTGAGAGCAGTACAAAGTGTGGGAATGTGAGACAAAGACAGAAGTGGCAGAGAAGAAAATCTGCATGACATAAAACAGAAACCTTGATCAATGGATCCCTCAGTCACCTCGTTAATAAAGACCAGCGCTTTTATTAGACGCAGTGCCTTGCAATATTTATACCATGAATATTTCAGAGTCCCAGGCAGGAACGGAGACACAGAGCGCAGGCTTTCTACAGAGAAGACAGAGTCGCCTTCCACCCAGACAGCCAGAGGAAAAGAGTTAAGGTCCTTCATCACACTTACAGCATTAAAAAGAGAAAAAGTCTAAGAATTTCTTCTTCTAAATGTAACTATTCAAGACCATAAGCATGTCAAGGCTGGGATATAGCATGCAGGAAAGCAGAGCACCAGTGGGTGTGAGGAAGAAAACATAATGAAAAGAAGAAAAATCAGAATTAAAGAATATATACAGTGCTTAACAAATGTATTAGACCGCCACCCAATGCAATGTTTATGCCACAGCTGTCCTTAATTAACAGCATTGGTAATTATCAAAACCGTTTTTTTTATGTTTCTGTAATGGTTAATACATCAGTATGTAGAAGCTCTTTAACTGAAATGATATTTTTAATGCTAAAATAGAATTATTATTGTTATCCATGAATTTGCAAATTTACTGTTTTACAAAAAAAAAACCAGAAAAAAATAATAAAGCGCACGATTATCTCTTGTTATTTACTTGCATTCCTGAACAGAAAAAACTAGTTTTAGTGGTTGAATGTTATGCTTGATTAACTTCTGACTCCTCAGAGAAGCCCAGGGAGCCGGGTCACATTTGGGTATAAAAAGGTGAGTTCGCTTTGAAATTCCTCAGTCCTGTTCAAAGTGATAAAACGTCAAAAGAGCTCACTGAAAATGAAAGAGTTCGCATTAAAGCACTTCATGATGCTGATATGTTTTCTCCTTTTTATGACAGGTGGTCTAATGCATTTGTTAAGCACTGTATGTAGTGCAGCAATACTAAAACCAAAACCATGCAAAGTACAAATTTATAGAACAGCATCAGATTTAATATAGAGGTTGACAGGCTTGTCACAACCTGAACGATACACGTCGTTATCTCTGCCCTCTGATATGACCTATAGCAGTGTTTGATGAATTAGCTCCCCAAGCTGCTTCACAAGAAATTATACAAAATGCCGGATGCTGTTGGCAGGAAAGATGACACAAAATACCACAGTTAGCAATAAAATGTACAAAATCACCGGTGCATTTAGGTTGTAACAGTGCTGAGGCTAAGATTTGGTCAGGACTTGGCACACAGACAATATGCTTTGTTGCTGTATAGCTACGTCTTGTCACTTAAATGGAAAAATATGATGAGGTACGACTGCTAGATGTCCCTAAACTAACCATTCCCAAAGACTGTCACAACTCACGGGTGGGAAATTGTATCTTGTGATTTGTACATAAGGTGAGTTTTAAGTCGGGTTGTGACAGTTGGTCATTTTTAAAAAGACGGCTTGGATTCTAACTGAAGCCCGGGTGAAGGAGTGATGGACTTCATAGTAGAGGTCCCTCTCTGGATAACACATTCCAACGTTCTGAGATCTGACCCAGAAGTAAATCCGCACAGTCAGACTCATTCATACAGACAAGTGATAATTAAACCCTATTCAAATAATTGTCCAGAAAATCCCAAATAAAAAGTAAATGCTATAATTTACATAATCATAGAGCGTTTTTGAGTTATCTGGCATCTACAAGGGTAAAGCTGCTGCTTCGTCAGTTCATTTTGTTAATTCTTTTTTTAATTTATTATGTTTTCCATGGAAATAAAAAAATCAATCAGCCACCTATTATCTCCATCTCCTTAAATATGGAACAGCATAGTGTAACATTTTCATAATTTCTCCCAGATTGTTGGAAATGCTTTTGGCCTTTTACAGCAACTGAAGAGGGTTTAGCATCTTTAGAAAGGCCATGAAATGTCTTGCATTAATATGCCAAAGACATTGAGATACAAGGTTAACATTTTCAAGAAAGCTTTGAAGCACATGGTTAGAGCAAACTGAATTAAATATGGACTCATCGGCATTAATGGTCCCATTACATTAGCATATTAAAAAAAATAAAATTAAAATGCAGTTCTGTACAAATGATTTTTCCTCTTCTTTTCGATGTTACTGACAGGTTCTCCTTTAAAATCTCACGCTGTGCAGCAATGCTATCGTCTTCAAATAATTCATCAAATGTTCCCTTCTAGTCACCATTTCAGTCTCCACAACATCACCAAAATTCAACTCAGCTACAAGTTTCATTCAACCACCTGCTGCTATCTCCACCCCAAGTGTCCAGACTCCGGAGAGCTCTGCTCATCAACCTGCACTTTATGAAGATGCTGCACATTGCACGTTGGAGTCTAATTGCTAAAGACTTTTTCTGCTGTTAGTATCTACTGTCAAACATTTCTATTTTCATACATTTCTAACTGTTCTTATCTGTTACTTAAGGCTGCTGCGGGTAAAAATTGGGTAAACATGCCATAATTACCTTTCAACATGTTTTAATTCAAGTGGTCTGAGAGGAAGCAAGAATTCTACGCACTTCACTTGATTTGGATCGAGAGGAGAGTTCTTTCCCCCGATTTCAACTCCCGCAGCTTTAGAATTCATTTCATCAAACTTGCGAGGACAGACCACAGCTAATTTACTCAGCATCAAAAGAAATGCAAGACTTAAGAGTCAAAAATTCAACAGATTTTAGGAAACACTGACAATGTTTTTTTTTTCACAAGATAAAAACATACGCATCACTTGAGAGCCGATAACGAGAGTGACCCACATTTATTCGCCTCTGTATTTTATGTGCTGTCAAACCAGCAGCCAATGGCTCATTTACAAAGATTGAAGGCGTGGCACATTGAGAATTTAACCAAATTAACATTTTATGATTTGCTATTACAACCCAACTCAGTCAAACAAACGTGCCACTCCCGATGATTTATGCCACTTCTACGCTGAACGACCAAGACCTCTGTTACTCTGTGCACACACATGTACCAGGACATGTTTGTCGCCAAATACCTGAACAACGATTTGTAAAGCCTTGCTACTTTCGTTTCTTTTGCTGTTCAGGATATATTCTTCATTTGGTCACTCCATTTTTGCCAAGCGGTCATGAGGATGCTTTACAAAAATGTGAAAAGGGCAGCAGTTCTAATTTTCCATGTTTCCATGTCCTTTAGACGCTGCAAACCTGGTATAATTATGCTGAAGGTAACCATGTCCCCGAGCAGATCTTACCTGACTTCGCTGCAAAGTCTCACCACGTTGCCTCATCTCAGTTTCCCCGTTTATTTTAAAAAAGAAGACATTTTTATTGTGTTTGTATACAACCTAAATAAACTGCCATAAGGCAATACTGTTATTACAACACATAATACATGGTATATTTAGTATATAGTGACGGTCTTGGAGAGTAAAATGGGAACCGTCTTAGCAAATGCCCTCAAGCATGTACATGATGGGAAAAGGGATTCTGATACATATTTATATGTATCCAAAGCCATGTATTCAGAGACACACACTTACAGAAACTATATTTCAACTGTAAACACTGTAGATTTAATACACTGCGGTGGATCGGGTTTGCCTAAAAAGGAGTTGTGCAGTACTATAGTGAAGATATTTACTGCACATGGGCTGATGCAGAGCTTTAATAAAATATCCTCTATTGACAATTCACTGTCATCTCCAGTCTGATGGATATGATGCAGGTTCTTGCAGCATATTTGCAACCAGCTTTATAAACACTAGAAGTCCCAAGATGCTTCTTTTGCTGTAGTCCCAACAAATAAGTGGGCACATTTAAATAATTACAATGGCCATCTTCTTCTTATTAAATAAGATTATAAACAGTGGACATTAATGGTTTGTTAAATTGATTCATTTAGATGTAATAAATAAAATATGCAATTACCTGAGTGTGTTTTTCGATGGCGGAAAAAGGTCACATTTAATAACGGTGGTGTTCAGTTCAAACATGCATTAGCATTGTTGTACAAATGTTGCTGGTTCTGACTATGTGAGATTACTTAATTACCATGTAAGACAGTACTTTTCCAGAGTGTCTAAAGGGCTCATTCAAATGAGATGACATGGAAAATTGCCATCACATTTACATAAAAAGTGCATTGCTGAAAGTGGCTTTTGTCTTATTTCTGGAGATTTGAAAAGCATAACATGGGGGTGGGGGGGTCGAAACCTAGCCCAGCATATTGTAGGTCAAATGTTTTAATCTACGCTGCTACATAAAGTATAATTTGCCTTTTCACAGTCAAGAGAGGAATCCCATGTGTCACAATACTCTGACTTTTTAATGGAACTGAATGGACCAAATGAGATCAAACTCTTCCCATAGCTTCCCTCAATCAGCAGCTTTACATATCGCTAAGTATTTAAGCATTTAACCCTTTACTACCCTTTCCTCTCAATAAAACCGAGGCTCACTTGCTTAAAGAAGGCCAAATATGTGCAGTTAAAAGCTGATGATACTTAGAAATCTCATTTGAGATGACCTTCCACAGTATATTGGGCTTCCGTTACTATCGCTAGCATCACATTACCCCTTTTCTATATTTAGCTTTTTTGTCTGTAATGAGTAGAAAATGCATTAAATGTGATCTTAAAGCTAGGTTTCTTATCTTATGCAGAGTGGACAGCAATAAGCTTTTCAAGGCTTTGCGGCGAATGAACTGTGGTCAGGGTGAGAGCGCACACGGGTCTCATGGACAAAATCTCCGGCCGCTCCTTCACCTCCTCCTCATCAGTATTCGCCTCCTCTCTCCTGCACTCTCTCTTTCACTCCCCCGTTCTCCGAGGACCGAACGACCTGTAAGGCTGAGCGCTTCGCTTAGAGCACAGACCTCGGAGGACCAACTGCTGTTTAAGGCCAAAATGGACGGATGTAACAGTCTCTCCAACTTAGTTCCTCCTTTATCTCCTTCCCTCCCAATTTCTCTTCATTAATTTGCTCTCTCACTTTTACCGTAGCCCTCTCCTTCTCCTTCTCCTTCTCCTTCTCCTTTTCTTCATTCACCTCCTTCACTGCCTTCACCTCTCCCTGCGGACCATTTCGGGCCTGTTTAGGTATGCATCATCAAGTGCACATTTAGAGATGTCAGGGAATTGATTGTTCCTCCCTCGCCTTCATCTCCACCTTCTACTCTTTGGCTTGTACTCACATCTCGCTCTCCCTCCCCCCTGCATAAGACTCTTGCCATTTTTTTTTCATTCATCTGTCTCATTTCCCAGAATTCCCTGGGGCGTGACAGTCACTGCTGACATCTGTGACACCTTCTACGGTCGTCATTCCCTGAGAAATGAGCTGACGCGAGTAGATGTGATGTATGTGCATTTGAGGGTGTGTTATTCACCTCATGTTTATGTGCACGAGAGCTAATTTAAGTGTTTGCTATGTTTGTATACATGTCTGCATTCATATACGCATGGCTGGATGTCTATGTCTCCGTTTTTGTTTGCGAGTGTAACATAATATTTAACCTGCATACGTTTGTGCTCATGTTCCTCATGCACTGGGTATTAATCAACTTTCTTTAAAGTTTTAGGAACATAATAAATGCAAAACGCCTTTGTGGAGGATGTTCACAGACCTCCATGTCTTCTGCTGTCTAACAGTTGGGTCAAGCTGACAGTCTTGGACTAAGGCATTAGTAGTAGACTACTAGAGCGTAAGATCCAAACCTTCAAGTGATTGTGCACTCACTTCCAAAACGGCGGTGTCCATTTTTATTTCATCACATTTGAGCACAGTGCACTTTCTTGTAATTCCCAATTTACTAGGAGGAATAAATTTCCATTATCTCCAACCCTCAGCCTCTTCTTCATTTAATTGCAGTGTGCAGGAGATGAAGGCACAATTAGTTATAAGAGGCAAAAAAAAAAAGGCAAGAAATACAAATTGGGAATTCTAGTGAATAGTTGGAAGTTACAGCATTAGTTATTGTGAGTTTAAAACCTATCCTTGTTTCTTATTCATCACCATCAGACAAAAAAGACGTTTTTTTTGGTGTAGACACTATTTGTGTTGATTATGACTTTGTAATTCCCAAAGGTGTTGCATAGAAACTGACATCTTAATTTATCTATGCAATTTTCGCAATTTTCATGTTTGTCGTTTCTGTCCTTTTAGACTGTTCATTCCCTTCCATCAGTAGTTCTTGTCTTTGCACTTGTTTTCCAGTGGTTACTTTTTAAATGTTACCTTCATTTTCACCGAATCAAAACCCAGATTAGCTCATTTCGCAACTGCCTTCCCATTTGTTGAGTTTTGTCCAAACATCAGGTACCATTTAGCCACGTTGTCAAGATCACAGCAATTAACTTGTTGGTGTTGGTAATTCTCAGACATAATTCTGAGATTTTTTAGTTCGTTTCAAATGGTCCTTCCTTCTCATTTAACAAAAAAATGATTTGGCTTGAGGGCTTATATGAATTTTTCACAATTGTTGCTGAGGTCAGGCTAAGCTTCCAGTCAGAATAAACAATTGTGCAGCATGAAAGGCCACGTACTGTGTGCCATTTTTAAAGTAATAGTTTCGAGAAAGCGAAAGAAAGAGCTGTGAATATAGGCTCAAAGAAAAAGAGCGAAAGCCCCAGAGACCAAAAGTACAATTCAGCCCAGGTAAGCATCAGCTTCACTCCGAGCTGATAGTACTTTTTCAGAAACTACAGTCTGTGCCCGGTTAAAAGGTACAGAGCTAGAAACTGAGACGATGTGACCAGAAAAAGGTGACGGTAAACAATATATGTGGAGACTAACCATTCATTTAGTTTGTTTCTACTGGAGTGGCTGTGCATTTTCCTATTTTGGCATTTTTTTCACATCCTTATATAAGACTATAAGCTTTAGGGAGACAAACGTCCCCCTGCTATCGTGTGATGGTTATTGTACAGTATATATGCAGTATATATTACATAAGAAGTTATTTGTAGATTAGTGGATAATAGCAATGTTGTCCCTACAATGACTTTACCATCTGCTGAGATTCATGATTTGAAAATATGGCTCTCTGGTCACGGTAACCATTATTCAACATAACAGACTTGCATTTAAATAGTGACATACACAGTTTCCAGCAAAGTCTATTTCACAGTATCAACAAAAAAGATTCAAGTTCATTAAAGCTTTTTACTTCCAGAAACAACTGAGTACTGCACCACAGAAATAAATAATTACCATTTAGTGTTTTTCATTCTTGAGTGATCAGTGTCAATCATCTTGACTGGGGGGGGGGGATACACACTGTCTCTACTGTTTTTCAGAGAGAACACTAAGTAGGACTTAGTTGTGTTGGTGTAAAATTCTGCGTCTTTGGCAACTGCTGCCTCATCTCTGGGAGGGAAGTGTGACGGACACACACCTCCTCTGGAAGGCAGGCTGCCATGTGTGACTGTGCGCCTCCTGTCCATTTTGCTGGACTTATCACAAACAACACTTACTCACAAATATAAGAAATAATGTGTAAACACCAACATGCACTGTACATTTTCCAAACCAAAAGAAGAGCCTCAGCATTCAAATAATCTTCACGTCACTGTTTCTTTTTAAAGGTTTGCTCAGAATATGAGTTCGTAATGTGCAGCCCACTGTCTGACCCCTGCTCAGTGTCTGTTTATGCTGATGTCATGTTTCCACTGACCTATGGAATACCTCAGGGATCAGTTCTCAGTCCTACCGTATTTTGTATGCTAATGAGCCTAAACTTAATTTGACTAGAAAAGTCTTTTTGTATCACTCAATTTGAGAATTGGTAAGCTAAACAACATGTTTCATCAACAAATGCATTCTATGTCTACGTGAGAAACATTTCCCACACCGGTTTTTAACACTGGCTGTGACAATAACTGTGCCATAAACTCTGCAGTCAACCAGCTCTACAGACTGAAAGCCCTGAGTATAGTATCTGACTCTGGCACATAAAAGAATCCAAGACGCCCCAAAAACATTCCATTCAATATACTTTACCGTATGTGCAGCAGATCTATATGTACAGCAAGTGACAAGAACAGCGTGTAAACAAGCTGGTGTTGCAGTCATGCAAATTAAAATATAAAGGATTGTAGGAGTGCAGAAAAATCTCTTTAAACTCCTTAAAAAAATAAAGTGCAAGTAATTAATTAATGTGACTGTAGGCAAATTATTTCAAGGAAAAAATGTACTCTGGCATCAAAGTAGAATCCGCTTTTAGCTGGTTTTAATTATTATTTCGTCAGCTTTGTCAATGTGGTATATGGAAATTTGGAACCGAGGAATCAAGACGAGACGCAAATTGGCAGGAAATGTGAATATAGGCAGCATATTTATCAGAAGGTAACAGAAACAAATGTCAAATATATATGCAGATCAAGCCAGGCGGAAGGCTCATCAGACAGTATCTGACACTTCACGCCCACTTCACTCTGAATTTGAATGCCTCCTTCAGGCAGGTGCTATGAAGGACTCAGGCTCACTGAGAACCTGTGGAGAAGATTTAATTTCTGTGTTTTTCGATTCCTGATGGCGGGCCCTTTCACACCTGACAGTCTGAGCCAAGGTTCATGTGTTTACATTTGGTGCAGTTAGTTTTGCTTTCACCCTGCAATTTTGGAAGCAGACTAACACATCCGGCCGTCACCTGTGTCTCCCTTTATTGACGTCAGCATGTTGTTAATTTGGCTCATTTTTAACTTCTTCGTCTTCTATTTATTTCCTCCTTCTTTTGTTTTTTGTGACAATAGCCTTGCATTACTTCCTGCCATTGGTCCAAAGTCCAAATTATCCAAAAAGTGTTTTCACACTGTAAATGAACCGAACCATGGTTCTGTTTGATGCCGGACCGAGACCACGTCTTTTGGCCAAATCAAAGACCGGTTGTTTTGTCAGCACCGTGGTCTGTAGGAGGGTTTCCCACCTGAAAATTTGGTTCGGATCAAACAGGAAAGTTTGGAAGTCCGAAGTAGGTGGTTGGTGTGATGGCGCCCTTACTGTTTCTACACATTGCTGACAAAGTCTGTTGATGTTTGTACCCACTTAAGCACCATGACTTATTTTTCTTTTTATCCAGTTTACTACAAGGGGTAAGGACTTTGGCTCCAAACTGAAGCCAATGCAGAAGTGTCTTGAAGCTGTAATCTGGCTGTAAGCCCTGGCTCCCATAGACGTACATAAAACTTTGTCAATATTCTTTTTCCACGAGTCTGGCCTCATTCGTTTTATTTGGACCGTCTAATAAGTGCTCTGCTGGTCCTTGTTAAATTTTTTCCTCCATTAATAAGATTTCAGGTCAAATAGAAAGCGCTGGTGTCTGGCTTTGATTGACAGGTGCATGACAGCTCGCTGCCTGCTGAGTCTGACTGTCGGAGCTTCTGTTTATTTAATAAAATGCGATTTTTCCTGACAGACAGCTCGACTGTAGTTGCAGTTAATAGGTTACTCTTACAAGACCATGAAATGACTTTGTTCTGCAGTGTTTTTGAAGTTTACTCTTTTATCAGGTCAGTAAACTAGCATTTAGCATTAGCTCACCCATGACCCCTTGAAGACGACTCTGACCCCTTGGGTCCCGCAGCTCCACCCCTTTTGTCCAAATATGGTCACTTCTGGCTCCAAAAAAAGCCAACATGGCGACGGTCAAAACTACTGGCTTCAAAACGGCAGTTCAGAAACCAATGGGTGACGTCACAGTTCACCCGTCCACTAATTAATTATTATTATACAGTCTATGGTCTACTATTATGAAGTTACATTCCGTTCTATTCAGTGATCAGCTAAAATGTTTAACTATGTGGGTTTAAATCCCATACTTATAAATATGTTAAAAATGTGTATTTTTCTACATCCATAATGTAGAAGTAGATCGTAATAAATGCTTCATGTTTATTGCAGCACCTTACTTCCTTTATTTCTTCAGGCAAAACACTCCCCAGCTGGTCTAGAGTTCAGCTGCACATTACTAAACCTAATTAGAGATGACACGTAACTCCTGTTTAAGCTTCTCTATTAGCTGTCCTTTGAATTCATAATATATTTTAAGACTGCTTTCATCAACTACAAAGTCTTAATATGGCTTGGCACTTTATCTGTGATCTGTCGCTTCCTCACTTTAGATTCTCCAACCATCCTTAATTTCAAACTAAAATGGCTGTTATCTTTCAGCTCAGCACAGACGACTGAGTTATAAAAGGGTTATAAAACATACCTGTTGAACATGAGTATGTACTTTACTTTAATAGTGATTATATGTCTCGCTTTCTGTCATTTTAGTCATATTTCCTGCCTTTACAATGGTCTACTGCACGAATCTGTTTTTGAATCTAACATGGATTTTTCATGTCTCATATCTCGCGCACAAACACACAGCTTCAGGCAGTGGATTAAATATAGGTTTTGGTAGTCTACACACTACATTGTTGCACAGTATGTTTCTACAGTATACTGTATATCAGCTTGTAGTGTTTGTTTTTGGATGGACACTGCTGATGCCTGAATATCTGATCATTTACACAGCAAAGAGTACACATTCTTTTCTCTGGAAACTCAATTTTACCACGAAGGAACAGTTTCTGAAACAACATTTAGACAGCCTTGGGGCATTAAAATTCTCAAGTCAAGCCTTGCAAAAATGCATAATAATGATGATAATGATATAAACAAGTTGAGCACTTTTGTGTATTGTGGAATCAGTTCAGTGCCTCCCATACGCAACCACTATGGCATTGATGAATAATACAAGATCTCAAAGGCAGTAACCGCGGTGAAAATCCCTGATACTGCTAAATAAAACACTTCTACTCTGAAGCTGCAGCCTGAATAGCAGTTTATATTGTTTAATATTTGTTTTAAGGTTTTAATTTGCAGTAATATAGCACACAGATGAAGTAAAATTCAGGAACCAGAGTAAAAACCACATATCCAGGAACATTAAATGTAACCCAAGAACAAAGAATCCTCCAGTTTTTCAGCTGAATGTCTGCTGATACAAAGACCCTGTCAAAAGACAGTTTGTTGATAAAAGCTAATATTTTTGAATATCCTTTTTTTTTATTCAATTTGATATCTCATTGTCTGAAAAGACATATAAATAAAGCAGTTTAAGCCCCCATCATTTGCCCTTAAGGCTGCCATTTGTATTACGCTCAAGAAAAACTGTTGGATAAAGTAAATAACATCCTGAAAAACACTAAATCTACCATCGGTGTTAAAGAAATTACTGAACTAAAAAGGGTTTATTCACTTAGGAGTACGAATAGAGACTTCAGAGACAGAGCTGCAGGGCTGCTCTTGCAAAGACGTTTGTCAGCTACAGTTGAAGTGCAGGTCATAAAATGTCATGGGGAACCTCTTTGCATCCAGCCCTGAGAGGCATACACGTTGAAGGCGCTCGGAGAACTGTCACAATTCAAACCATCCATTCTATAATGTATTAATTTTGGGGTACCTCTAAAATAAAAAGCTATAACCCATAAGGGAACAGAGTGGAAAATAGCTCTCATCAGAAAAGATCCAAGGATAAGTGAACCACTCCAGTAGCTGCAGTCTTATGCACCACCAATTAAAGCCGCCTTCAGACGGACTCTGACTGTCACAGAGGTTCAGTGCAGGGGGATGAACAATAAACAAAGGGGTCATCTTGTAAAAAAAAAAAAAGAATCTGGGTGAACTTTTGACCCAATATGGTGCTACATCATCCGGCAAAATGCCTAATTGGCCATCAAGCACAATCAGCTGCACATTACTGGTGAATGAGACGCAGGCTAAACAACACATTTCTACTATTTAGCTTGCAAATGCTGCACAGGAAGATTAAATAATCATCCTTATCCCTCTGCTCGAGTCAAACCCTGTGCAGGGCTTGGTGCATCCGAGAAGCCTTTAAATTGATGGATCTGTTTCTCATATAATCTTCTTGGAGTATATTTCATGTCTCACTGGGAATGTGCTGTATTTAAGGTCTTTGTTCTGAATTTGATCTAACAAGCAGCTGTTGTAGAGTAGGAATTCATGTCCTTTTTTACCCTGAACTTGACAGTTCTAAAAACACTTTGGCTGCCAATTAAGTGTAAATATGAGATAATCACCATCGGCTGAGTATTTTATGATATCAGTTGGCAATTATTTCAACTGGATGGTAAACAAAACAGCAATGCAGACACCTGCAGTGCAGGCCGCCTTGTTTATTCACTTTTCATTTATTTCTGTGTGTTTACAAATTTTTCGTTCTCTCTCAGAAGCGTCAGAAACATGGAGACGCTACTATCTCCTGAAGAATGCTGTTGGTGAATGTTATAAACCTTTATTTTGGAACTTTTTTTCAACTTTCAACTCTTCTACAATTTTTTTTAAGTTATGTTTTTTGATTGTCTCATAATAAACTAAAGTGTAACATTGTATCATATGCAAAAAACTAAAAACAACATGATATTGACATTATACATCAACCTCTGATGGATGTTGTGACATAGGAACCCCGTGGATACCTCTAAGAAAGTGTTGGTCAAGAAACGAGTAATTTGTACAAGCAGATCAAGGATAAAGTGTCAAAATCACAAAAATGAGGCCAGTAATTATTTCTAAATTGTTTTAAATGCCTCTGAGACTCAATTAGTTATTTCATTGTTTGTATTTAAATTTTTAATAATGAAGTCAACTATTCGAGACAATTTTTTTCCACCAATTAATATTTTTTTTCACAACAATTCTACGTCTAAGTCTCAATACCAGACTGTTTTCTCCTTTTGTCTTCAGGGTATTAACTGTCTCTTTTTATTCTCATCCCCACAGCTTTCACTTAATCACGCCTGAACCTGAATTAATTGATTATTTGTCCAAACAAACAAATAGCCCAATTAATCTGTATTGGGCCAGAATTGGTGCTCTGTGGCTCCATTACATGCCTAAGGGCCCCTTGAGAGGGGGCACCGAGACCTTGCAGAAATATAATAATGGCTGAAGATAATACCAGTCGAGCCCTGAGAGAGACATGCTGTTTGTTCCGCTGTTATTCGCCCCTCAAAATAAGATGAAGGTGTTTTTTTTTTTTTTGGGTGTTTTTTTTCGGTTGCCGTGAAGAGAATAAGAGGGTGATTATGATGGAGAGCGGAGGCTATCTGTGTGCAGAGAGGGCACAGAAGAGAAATTTGAAGGTGTTAAAAAAGTGATGGAATAATCTTGCTCTTGGTCTTCATCCTCATCTACCCACTCACAGCTGCCACCACTGCAGGAACAGAACATGTTGTGCAGAAAAGTGACATTTTAGATTCCGTCATGACTGATGCAAAGCACAGTTAACTTTATGAACATAAAGACAACTCTGGAAATGTCTCCCGCTATATTATTAGTATTATTACTACCATGAAAATCACTGGTTTTTATCTCATCTCCGCTTTTTTCTTTTTTTCCTCCTCCTCCTTCTCCTCCTCATCTGTATCATCACCATTAATCATTTACAGGAAAATTGCTACCCTCAACTTTTTTCCTCCTCAACCATTCCTCCCTGCTCTTCATCATCAATCCACAGTGTCCCGGTCTCATGTTATTCTTTCGTGGCATCATCTCCTCTTCCTCCGTAACTGTACTTCATCCTCCTCTTCTCTGTCATCACCACCATTACTGCCATCACAAAAATCACTACTCTGCTCTCATTCTTACTTAACTATTCCTCTTACATTTTCTTCTCGTCGTCCCCTCATCATCCCCCGTCACCCCCATCGACCGCTGGCGGCGTTCCTTGTCTTCATCATTACCCTCATCATCTCCTTCACAGTCCCCACCCACCCCCCACCCCACTTGCCCAAGCGCTGTATATCTGTATGTGCTGGATGTACTATATAAAAACGGTATGCTAATGTGGCAGAAGGCTGCCGAGCATTACGGCGAGTGGACCAATTTCAGGAGTGCTTGGCCACATTTTATTACAGCTCATAAGCCCAAGGTCAGCTGCGGAAGATGAAGAGGCAAGAGCGTCCCGCGCACTACTCGAATCATTTATCACCATACTCCCGTCTTGCCTGGCATTCCCTCTCTCATGTTCGAGTGCAGGCTACATGCACTTTTTCCTCTATGCTGTAATTTATGTCACTCTCTTCTTACCCTGTCATCTTCTACCCGACCTCAGCAACTATTTATCTTTGTATCCTGGTCTCATGTTTGTATGTACAGTTATTGTTTTCCATCTTTCCTCTTTTTTTCCTAACTTTGTCTGTCTTTGTGCTGAAAACACTTTCAGAGTACACTTCGTTTCCACGTCTGCAGAGCTGTGCAATACGACCATAATCTCATATCCTGATATGTGTCACTTCACATATCATCCACTACACATCCTGGTGATGATTTCTATATACTATATATGAAATGACCATGTGGAAAGGCCTATTTCTTATTACGGTTTGAATCATATACTGGGTAAATAAAAGGGACTTGCTCATATTTGATTATTTCTCCTTTTATATAGAACCATTGTGTAAATTTCCAAGTAATCCTATAACAACATTTACAATCTCTGTATTAAATATAAACAATATATATTTAATAAAGTGTGAATATGGTATATTATGGTACATGTAATACTGCTGTACAGTAGAACCATTCGAACTGAATTGGTATAGAAAGTACCAAACATAACATTTTAACACTTCTAAGTTTGAACTATAACAGCAAATGAAGGCTCACAATGTAAATACATAATATTTAACAAGTAAACATAACACTGTCTGTCTGTGCAATGTGGATGAACACAAAGCGTTAGGGATTAGGGATGGACCCTCTGCTGGGATTATGTTCACATGTTTGTCATTATCGGTGTTGGTACTTTTTAGCTGATATCCGATAAAATAAATGAATAGAGAAATAAGCTAGTTTGGCTCTGATTCAGCCGTCTCTCTCTCTCTCTCTCTCTTTCTGTTTCTTTAGTCTCTCTCTCTCTCTCTAGGATCTAAAGTGAGGAAACAACAGACCGCTGCCCACAGCAGTATCTGATTGGTTACACGTCATGAATATCAACACTGAAATGAGAAAATCATATTTACACATTGACTAGTACTTATTATTTAGAATCCCTCCAGTTCAATGAGAAGCCTGGCAATAAAATATTGTTGAAATGTTACTGGACTGTACATTCTTTACTTGATTTGAAAGTCAGCATAAAGTTTTGTGTTGGCTTTCTAAAATTTGAGACCAAGATTTTTTTCATTTTACTGCAAATGTATATTGGTTCCAAATATCGGTTATCCATCTCCTCAGTTACGAACAATCTGTACCGCCCTGAGGAAAACACTTTTGGTCGATCCCCGAGGAGTCTGATTTATGACACATCAAAAAACACAATGGAGCATAATGGAACAACATGTCTCTATCGTCACATACACACTGTTATTTCATGCAGACCTACGCCTGTGTGTACTTTCTTTCATTACGGGGTGATTTGCAAGTTCCCACAGCACACGTCAAAATGTCAATATTCACTTAACTTGAAAAGAATCCTGGGATTATAGTCCTTTTATTGGCAACCTTAAGACACTGACAAAACACAAAAAATCATTTGCTTTGGGCGAGTGGTATCAGGCTCAGTGTTGACGACAAAATGCATAAAATACAGACAATACAAACAATACGTGAATTAAGCAGAGTATGACTCGACAGAAAAGTATATCGAGACAAAGCACGCTGAGACTGCATTCATGTGCACACATACTGCATACTTAAGCACATGATAAAGTATGAAAATAAAACGAACTGATTGATGATACTAGCAAGTTTAAGGTATGTTCCCGTGGTAACATTTTCTAATTAGCCATTAATTAATTTATCCTCTGAGAAAAAAGAATGTCTGCTAAAGAAGTATGTTCAAACAATGTTCAAAATCACAGAAATCTGTCATATGTCTCCATTTCTAAGCTAACGGTAGCTAGCAGAAGAGAGGCATTGAGGTACTGAGAAACAAGCATAGGGATTTTTGCTGAGAAATGGACCCATGTCCATTACTTCGATATATATATATGTATATATATATATATATATATATATATACATATATATATGAGTGATACTGTGGACGTAGGCGACCGAGAACATCAGGGAAGGTGCTAGTTTTTTGAAGGATTGTTGTGATTCATCCACACATTTGAAATAGAAAAGTGATAAATATATGTAAATGTCTTCACATACTGAACCTTTAACTAAGTATATGACTTCTACGCAGTATACTGCTCCTCAATTGAAAAAAAACCAAACCCAATCTAATCATGCCATTGGCAAACTCAGACAAAATAAGTAAGGTGTAAATGTATTTTTCTGGGAGACAGTGTTGTAATTCAACATTTCAAACTTTTACCTACAAATGATACATTTAGTAACACAAAGCAGTTAAAAATGTGAAATCTGATGCTTCATTTTATCCATGCGGGTTATAATGTGTTGCACCCATTTCTCTTTCTTTTCCCATTAAATTCTCACACTTTGCTACCTCCCTCCCTCCCCCCTTTTCTTTTTATGTGATGAAGCTATGTAGGGCACACAAATATCTCACATCTTTTTCGCTCAATTTGTTTCTCCCTTCCCTAATTTCTCCACATTCTTCTTTCATTCTCTTTTTTCTCTCCCTCTATCTATCTCTGCAGGGGGTAGTTAGTATGATGCAGCTCCTCTGCAGCCACATCATAAGACGAAGCAACACGAC
>JAPQRN010000027.1:11548633-11564566 GCA_037367275.1 Coranthus polyacanthus
AAGCCATTGTATGGGATTGACCAATACCTGGGTCGGCCATTTTTTTTCCCGAATGTCGTAGAGACACCGAACCAAGCACCACCCCCCCATTTGTGACTGCTGGCTTTCCAACGGTACCAATCTTGTGTCTCTATGACAATCAGAAGTTACCAATCCTTACCTGGGCTCTACGGTAATGGAAAATTTCCACAGTTTTATTTTGGCTCATGCCTGGGAAAGCTATCTATTTCCGTGAACATCGTAGAGACACCGAACCATGCTCTACCTCCCCATTTCTGGCCACTGGCTTTCCAACGTCACCAACTCCATGTCTCTACGACAATCAGAAGTACCTGGACATGACCTGAGCTCTCCTGCAATGGGAAAAAGCCATAGTTTGGGTTTTGCCAATGCCTAGGAAAGCTATCCTTTTCTGTGAAGGTCTTAGAGACAGCGAACCAATCTCAACCCTCCCATTTATGGCCACTGGCTTTCCAATGGTACCAACCTCGTGTCTCTACGACAATCAGAAGTGCCCGATCCTGACCTGGGCTCTACAGCAATGAAAAATTGCCATAGTGTGGGAATGGCTCATGCCTGGGAAAGCTATCTTTCTCCGTGAAGGTCGTAGAGACACTGAACCATGCTCTACCCCCCCATTTGTGGCCACTGGCTTTCCAATGTTACCAACCTCATGACTCTATGACAACCTGAAGTGCCCGAACCCAACCTGGGCTCTCTGGCAATGGGAAAAAGCCATAATTTGGGTTTGGCTCATACAAGGGGGGCTATCGTTTTCTGTTATGGTCGTTGCAACACCAAACCCAGCCTTTTCCCCTTCATGGGAATATGAGTGTGTCTGTGCAAGTGTGTCTCCTGTTTGTTTTCCTTGCTTCCCTCTGAGTGTGTTTTATCTACATGAGTGGGTGTTAACGCTCCATAGGAGGCATTCACTCTATGAGTAGTGATTCCATTTGTCTCCATAGATAAACACTGACACACTATTGAAACTGTCAATAGTGCTGCGCTGAGGAGTGTTTGGTGTCTGCATGTATATGACTCTCATCTCCCAAAAGGCAATATGTACAGGGAATTATCAAGACACCCAAGTGCATTTCATCCTGCACACTGCAAAAAATCATGATTGTGTAATCTCGTATTGAGCAAAGAACACTTGATAAAAACAGAAGTGTGTTTTTGTTTCCAAATCATGTTTTTCTTAGAACCTACTGTTACATGATGCTAGTTAAGCCCATTAAGTTAGATACATTTGGGAATACATGATAGACAATGCTATCATCTTTCCAGGCATTGTGGTTACTTTCCAAACAATGACAATGAAATAATCCAAGTCATTATTACTACAAGTGGAACTTTTATAACTGGATGGTGGCAAAGGTTGTCACAATCCCGATGAAGACAATGTAGCCAATGTAGGTAAGTGTAGAAGTTCTGCGTTTATTTTGGATGACCCTGCATTGAAGCTCACACTGGTCTGCACTTTGCTGTGTTTGCATTGTCAAAATAGGAAAACTGTTACAAGAGGGAAAAAAATCTAGCATTATAAGTAACTGAACACTCATCACCTAACCCTTGCCTACAGTGACCACTAAAAAAGCAAAAAGCCCTCATTGCCACCCCACCCTCACCTACAGTGGCCGCAAAAACATGGAAGTCCCTACTCATAGTCAGTGTTCGGTTTCTCTGCTCTATATTGACTCTGGTCCACACTCCTACATAACAGGTGATAGTGATAATAATGCATATTAACACTGGATTCCACCTGCTATAAAATGTAGAAGTCTGTTCGGAGCTACTGTAGAAACATGGCAGACTTCATGGAAGAGGTCCCGGTCCATCTGTTGACAACAGCTCATTCTAAGTTAATGAAAACACTTCTTATTTTCAGGTGATTATACACTAATGATGATCATGATTATGAAGTTTATATTCCATTTTCATAATTAAAGCCCACTTAATCCACCTAAGCCTTGAACACTGAATTTGATTATGTTCATATTATTGTCATCATTTTTTTATTTTATTACATGTTTCCAAATAAAATCCTTTTCAGATCCACTAAGCAGTTTTCTCATTAAACTACAACCAATGCTGACTTTTTTCCTGGAAAGTTGCCACTTTACACATGTGAGATTTTTAATCAACAACATCACTGCCTTCAGGTCTTCAAAAAGTTCAACGTGTATGAAAGAAAATGTCTATCCTAAGAAGGATTTTCATACTTAAGACCAGAGATGGCTTGTTAAGCTGAGTCTTTTTCAGTACAGTACGTGTTCAGACCTGGCAACCTTATATTTGGAGAACAGCCGGCAATGGTTTATCTGTGGTAATTGCTGCTTTTCTGGCATGTTATCAGGCCATCTGTTGCTGACGACTGGAGCATGTGGTGTAGTACTTTCCAAACACACACACACACAAATACACACATACTAAAGACTGGGGTATATGCATACAGCCATACACACCCACATCCACTGACATGGACAAACCCAGGCCGATTAGACAGGTGGACAAACAAACATGTGCGCCTATCTGTCATCTGTACAAACACGTGCCAACACAAATACACACTGCAGGTAACAGCTTCCACCTGAGCCAATTGCTACACATTTAACACACACACTGCATCAGCAAACACAGCGTACTCAAGCACAATTAACATAGTTGCATGGCAATAATGTTCTGTTACAGATCACATGGACACACACACAAGGCAGCCTTCACCTGATTCATATACTGCAGTGGAAAAGATATAAGCAGCACACAGACCATGCACACACATGTATGCATACATAAATACAGACACTAACACACACACACCAGTGTAATCATGGCCTGATTTATGACTTTGATGAATGGATTTTGGATATTGTATCCTTTAGGTGGGTGCAGAAATGGGGTACTGTGGCGCACTGGGGAAGAATGCACACACACAGTTACATACAGCTTACATGTAAACTGACAAGTAAAGATATATCAACATTACACTCTACATGTATTATAGCTGCATGCATGCATGCAGAGATGTATAAATACACACACAGGGATCCAGTCTCTCTGTCTGGGGAAGCCCAGTCTCTGCTATGATTAATAGGGGTTGTGTGGCTCCACTCTGGACCTCATACTATCTCTGTGCTAAAGCTGGAAAAATAAGCAAGCAGTCAGCTAACATGACACAGACAAGAAAAAGTCCCTGGTCTGCCAGTGTGCATACGGTATGAGCATGGTAGCACTTAGCATGCAAAGTTCTGAGCTCAAAAAGCCTCTGGGCCAGAAATAGAAGATTACAACATGTTTAAGTCTTTGTCCACTTTGAACAGCACCGGTTGATAACTACTTTAGCTTCTGCCTTGCATCGCAATACACTACTTTTCACAATCGAGATCTAAAAATACCTTCAAGCTACTGAACACTGAAATTTCAAAAAGCTAGCTTCTAACTTTTACTGGATTCAATACAATAAGCTTAAAGTCAATAAGAAACCTTAAAAGAATACTTGTGTGTTTAAGATTTAGGGGGATCTAATTGAAAAAACTAAATATATTATGTTTTTATTAGTGGATAATCGCATGAAAATGAGAATCGTTGTTTCCATTGCCTTAAAATGAGCTGTTTTCTATTTTCCAATATGTTGTGCAGTGCCACTATGTTTCTCCAGTAGCTCCAAGTGGACTTCCTCTTTTTCTATAGCGTTAAAGGGGCATTACCATCACCTACTATGTATGAGTGAGCAACAGTTATAATCCTTTATCTAAAAAGTCCACAACCGACAAAATGAGCACTGGCTCTAAGCAGGGACTTTCATGTTATTTTCAACCACCATAGGACCTCACAACTAGGTATCACTAAATATCGTACGCTAAAACTTTAAGGAAAGGCTCATTTAATAATGGATGAATTTAATATTGGATGCCCTGCTCTGAACAATTCAGTCAAAGTCTTTAAACAATAGGCACAGAACACAATGACACACAGCTAGAACTTAAGAAAAGAAAAGAAGAAAAAAATTAAGGTCTTTAAAGTAAAAGGTCTTTTATTTGGGGTATTTTATATGGTATAGAGATGTGCAATAATAAAATGAATTTAAATCCATCTTGTCGGAGCTGCCTTAACAAATTTGCAGGAACGCAGAATTATTTTGTTAAACATATGGAAGGCTGATAGTTTAGATGAAAAAAAACAATAAGATTATTTATTAGTTGATTACCAAGTCTAGACCTGACTAAAAGTCTCTATCAGATTTAAATCACTGACTCACAGTCAAAGCATAACCGCACTCATGTTTTCTCTGAGATTTCCAAACCACATGCTGTCAAAAGAACATAACAAACCTCCCACTAGTCTGGAGGTGAGATCATAAACATGTAGTCCAAGGTGCAGGCATTTCCAATCACTGTGACAAACTTTTACTGTCACAGTTGCTTATAAGGGCCCAGAGAATATTTTCGCATTGGCATGACTTGGTTGTCTGCCTCAGTTCTGCGATTCTATAATTTAATTTTGGTATTTATATTGGGACATATTTTTACTAAGGTCCAGGTGTTTGGCAGCCTCTCCTAGACCATTCAGGCATTCATAAGAGCATGACAGGCCTCTGAACTGTTTGTTTAACTTCAGCCCATTAACTGGCTCCAATAGAGCAGCTTTAGAGTTTTTGTGAGGAGATGTACAGAGAAAGTGAAGTCAGAAGATGTAATTTTGGAAAGTAAATGACCACACTAAGCCTTACTTGAACTTAGGTGAATATTTTAGTACTGTGAGGGATGTTTGTATGCATTTGACTGATAACAGTCAATTACATTTCCTGTGATTGGAGAGGAATTTAAAGCTGTGTATTCTGTGTGTATGTTAAAAGGAAAAATATTAAATAAAAAATATTTCACAGACTTTAATTTGGACTTCCAAAGTTGTTTGATGGGATGTGGTAATGCAGTGACATTAATAAAAATAAATAAATTAGCAAGACCGGCTGAACACACGAATGGTTTATGATAAACCAAATTTGAAATCTGGGCAGATACTGCACGGATTAAGTCTGATTTTGTTCTGAAGTGAACCAATTGGATGTTCAGCTTGGCTCTCTCTTGTGTCAGCTGAGGCTGTATCCGTCACGTCTGAGTAAAACTTCATAGAATATGTCAGAAAGCTCCAACTGGGTGCTGGCCTCCATGTTTGTGTTAATTATAATCGTATCATTACATGCTAATCCAACATTATGAGCCATGAAGTAGTACATTTTGGCTTAGATATATTTTGATATATATATATATATATCAAAATATATAAAAATGTATATATATCAAAATGTACTGTATGTAATGTATATGTATTTTTGTTAATTAAACTGTACAAACTTGTCTTAGTGCACTGGAGTTTTAATATCCACTCATGCAGAAATCATCTTTACAGGCAAGGTAACGTTTAATATCATGCATTCACATTATTCATTTCATTCTAATGAAATACTCATAAGTAATGTTAAATGTTAATATTAATATGGGGATATGATGCCATTGATGAGCGACCAAATGAAACAGGCCTTTACATTGAATAAAATCACTCTGAAATTCAGAATTTGAGTACACAAGTAGACAAATCAAAAAAATAGAATATATATAAAATAGAATAAATATAATATAATGCAGAAATGTTAGATATTATAGCTTTAATTGTAATTCTGGAATAAGTAATAACTAATAATTGTGATCTGTATTTATGGATGGAAGAAATGGGCTCTGTTGCTGTAAAGCGATACACTCCTGGAGGCATAATTAGACCAATAACCTGGTTGACCAGCCTGCTGGCAAGATTTGACCACAGGGTCAGTGCGTTTGTGTGTGTTTGTGTGTGAAGGGGGAAATGATGTGGCTAGAGAAGTACACAGTGTACCCTGACGAGAGTCTTTGTCCCCTGACATGATGGATGAGTTCCTAGCCTGAGCTGCAGTGGACATGCACACACCTAACTCATACTTACAGAGCTCTTGATCTTATCTTGGAGTCATTCATAAGCGCCACTGACCAGTAGTTATGAGGCCAGAAACCTGATCAGCTGTGGGCATTTAAGTAGAAGCCCTACTCTGTGATCACACAAAGATATTCTGTTGTTTAAATGCTTAATCACCCGAGAGAAGCCATTGTGTTCGAGGTTTAGCTTTAACCTCAATGCCTTTGGAGCTGGAAACTAACCAGAAAAGCCCCACCACTGTAGCTACAGAGTGTGTGACTTTCTCAAGGGCTTTAAGCCATTAGCTACTGGTGGAATGGAAGGTGCTGCCCATTCACTTCCCCCTTGACATGTTTCCAGGCAGCATGGAGATTCTTCTGACCTTCCTTTCGTACTGCACTCCTGTTTATCACCTCGAGGCGTGGACACAGCCTTCCGCCCCCATTTGATAAAACTTCCAGAGGCTGACAGAGACGTCTGCTTACCCAAATCCAAACTCCTGCAGTGACCTCTAAAATGTGTAGCCGGTGGCTGTGGTGGTATAGCACTAGAGTTAGCTCGGTCTCTCCCTCCCAGTCGCTGTCAGTCCTCTGTCAGCTGCCATCCATCACGGTCTAGCTATTTGGGTTCACCTGCAGCTGACTGGGCCAAGACAAGAGGGCTTGTCAGTCTGTCAGTCACTGAGTAATGACACCAGGCCTGGGTGACCTCCAGCACTCACTAACAAAGCACAAGTTGCCTGCAGTAGATTGAAATAAAATAGACTGGACTGGGTTAGAAGTGAGAGGTCTGAATGAGAAGTTCTCTTGTCCGACATGTGGAGCAGAGGAAATAATTTACTTTTGTAGGAGAGACGTGTCACAAAGTACAAGGCAAAAGTTCATAGAGGTTTCTATTTTTGAGCGTACGTGGGGGAGCTGACTAGGCCTGATGAATGAAAAATGCATGATGGACCCAGGTAATTATTTTAATCCCACTTGAGAAAGAGATAGGAAGGCAGTAAAGGGAAATTAAAAATTTCATCATTAGGCTTTACTCTGATCAATAAACTGCGTATAATTAAATTGTGACTCTAGTTCAAATAGGACGGCATATTCCCAAAGCCTTTCCTTTGAGCTTGGCATTAAGCCCATGAACTGAGCCCACCCTATCTCCTCCCCTGGTAGGTCCGACGCCGGCATTCACAGACAGGCTCATCCTGCATGGAAAAATGATCAGCCATGGAGCTGAACGCTGCTGGCCTCGTAAATAAGACAGAAGCAACGCTTGAGAGGGTGTCCTGACACGAAGTATCTGGCTGTCCAGTTGCTTCAATCCAACCGCAGGGGTGTAAATCAGACGTCTGCTGGTCAGGGGACAGTAGGCCTGGAGGGTAAAAGGAGGGGAATGCAGGCCCCAAGAGGATCTCTTCTGCTCTTTAACTTCCATCTCCCCAGGGTAGGATTTGCAGAATGATCATGCTCTCTCTCTGCCACACAATGTCACGTTAGTACAGGTACTCTCATTTACACCAGAGGGCTTCTGGGTGAAACCACAGGCTACTGCAGTTGGCAATCGAGCAGCACCACAGGCAAAGCTGGCGGTGAAGGAGAGGGCAGCCAGCACTTATCTGCAGGGAACAGAAACTGACAAAACGCAACTGCCAGCAGCAGCCAGAGGAATTCTGCTTCCCTAAGGACACACATGAAGATAAAGTTCACAATTCTATAGTTTCTGAATAGTTTTTGAGGATTTTTTGCCCCCTCTGTCTTGCTTGGCTACCATCTTTCCTCAGGTTTATCTCTCCCCTGGTTATCATCAATAACCACACACTGAGAGTTTATATTGTTCCACTTCAGGTGCAATGAATTTAATCCAAACGACAGGTCCACTGTAAGTTACACAACAGGATTTGACAGTTTGAAGGCCAGTACAGATATCTTTGGATTGAAGTTGTGAATAACTAAAACTCAAGCTGCACAATGCTTGGATTGGACCAATTTGGTGGTAAAGAAATATTTAAAAGCATGTTTATTCAGTGTTTCTCCCAAACCTTTATTCAATGACGGGAAAATGGAATGATTAGCTGAAGCTATTCATTCTGTGAGATCAGTGTTTTCCATGAATTAACTACACCATAGTCCAATTTGTCCTGACACAGCCTCATAATGAACTGAAAAATATTTTACATTTCTTGCAATAGATCAATAAAAGATCTCTAATGTTGCACCGTTGCTTTGACAAAGCATCTGTGTGAACCCAGGATTACCGCAGGGTGACAGTCAGACATCTGCAGTCACACCAGAAGCTGAACGCAATATGAACTCATTTTCAGTTTTCTCCTGCAGGTTTAAGTGGACTAACTGAACATTTTTAGCACTGACAGACTCTAATGGACAAATATATATATATATATATATATATATATATACTCAGTAGCACACCCACCTCTGTGAGGGGGGGCAAGGGGGGCAGCTGTATTTTCTGCCCACTCAGTTTCCCTGTAGAGAAATAACAAAAACAACAAAAAATACTGGCCAAGGTACAAATGTCAAAGAAGCAACAGAAATAAAACATTTTCTTTGAAGTTTTTCCCCATTAAATATTTGAAGCTTGTTATCTGATGTCACACAGGGAGATGTTTGGGCTGCACTGCACTGTCCATAGTACACAACGGAGCAGAGGAGACACAGACAGAACACATACCTTCAGTTTAGCCTTGATGGCTTTTCATGTTAGAAATAGAATTTTCAGTTCTAAATCTATTTTTCCATGCAATCATAGACATAAATACGTAGACACAGCATTCGTCAGTGGATCGTATAGGCCATATTGGAGAAGTCAAGACCATCCCATCAACACACAAAGTAAATGGAGGGGCTGTATTTTTGTGGATAAAAAGCTCTATAACCCATAGCTCAGACCACATCCGTGTCGTCTGATGAGACTCCGCCATGCAGTGTTGCCTGTTGTTACTGTCATTGATCAGACCTCATCACATCATCACATCACCATGTTGAGTGTCACAACATGAAGCAATCGTCCTGTATATTTTCTTAAGTTTTTAATTTGCCACAAAGACTTGTCAGGTAAACATATTTGCATATTTTCTTCTGTCTTTGGCAGTTTTTTTGTTTACGTTGTCAGGTAAAAGACATGCAAATATTTTCAATGTTTTGTTGCATTACGTAATGTGATGAACAAATTTCATCATTTTGATTATTTTGACGCTTCTACCTCCAGATTACTGAAAAGTTAAACTACTTGACCATAATGAATAGTTTGAAGCCACATATAACCATCCGGTTTCTTAAACTTAGACTCAGGCGCAAAAATCAGCCTTTAAACCAGTATTATTTATCAATTAATATAAGATTAGCATTGATGTGGCTTCTCTGCCTCCTTCTGCAAGAACACACGCCCAAAAGATTAAAGTCTGGCATTCAAATCAAGACAAATGATCAATACTTAAACTAATAAACTCTACTTTAGGTTTCACACATGGTTAACTGGCCAATATCCAATTTTAATAAAAGGCTATTATGTGCCACATATATCAATCAAACCCCTGTTCAGCAAAGGAGACAAAAAAGAAAAAAAAGGTAAGTGAGAGTCTAAAGGAACACACCAACCACCATGTCCATGATTGGCCATGTATCCTTCATCAAACCACTAAAAGCACTGGATCTACACTGGTGAAGGATGTCCGCTAAAAAAAAACTCTATGGAACAGCTGCATTGTAATACATCTTATTTTACTGCTGAGCTTTTAGTCTTAGGCCATTAGCAAAGCATCTGGTATGCCGTGTCCCGATGATAGTCCAAACCTGAGAGCTCAGCAAGCATTAAATTAAGATGTATTACAACGCTCCTTCCATGTGGCATTTAATCGTCTACTTTTTGTTTTTGTTTTTTAGCTGACACTGGTATCTATTGCACAACTTAACATCATTAAATTAACAATATTACAAGAAAATAATGGCGAGCACTGAAAGTTCCCAAACAAACTCTCCATACAATATTTAGTTTGTGTTTGTATGCTCTATTCACCTACTTGCTCCTTTTGCACCTGCAGGTTAGACAGGTCTGCATTCATTGCTGATTTCTTGAGCCTTACAGCTTTCAATACATCATTTGGCAGCACAGTATGGTAACAACAAAAGATCTTGAGAAACTTTGGCTGGCAACGCATCTATAGGCCAACACTAAGTTGACCCCGAGGAAGCAAAAGACAACATGATTCTAAAATTTACTGGCTCAGGGTTAACAAGGTCTAGTTGTTAGGCAAACAGCCTGTCCCAGGGATGCAGTAAATAACAGTAAGCTCCACGGTGCGAGGCCAGAGGGTCTGTGGATGTACAGTATGTTCGCATCTGGACTCTAAGTATTTTTATGTGTCTGGGTGGATGTGTTTGTATCTGGCTAGTTAGTTTGTGTGTGAGTCTGTGTGTGGGCTTTTGCGGAAGAATCCTTAAGTTAGCCTATGACTACCATGGAAGTGTTTGTTTCTCTGTCTGCGTTGCACTCACAGATGCAGAGATTGTACCTCGAGGTCTGTTTTTGTGCAGGTTTACTTCAAATCCATTCATCTCCAGTGTGATTATTTGGATTTATTAAACAGTCTACACTTTTTTTAAAGGGTATAAATGTCAACAGAGAGTGGTGAAGGAGATAACAGATTGAATAAAAAACTGCCTTTGACCGCAGTTCTCAAGGTCTTAAATTATGATCGACGACATGTTTTGGCAGTTATATAAGAATCAAATTATAAACTATTTATAGTCTGCAGTGCAATAGATGGCTCTGTCCTGTGATATTACTGTTCTAAAACTCATTTCAATAGAAATGTAATTCTAACGTACAGTGCCGAAGGGCTTCAGAACCACAGAGGAGCTGTTTGTGTGTTCCATGAAGGCCACTATGAAAGTGAAAGGTCTTGTTCTTGTGTTTAATGCAGCATCAGAAATCACCTCAGGCGTGTGTGGGGAGTAGTGTTGTCCAACAACAGCAGAGAAAAACAGAGATGCAGAAGACAGACCTTTACCTCAATATCCGGCTTATTATCTGATAGGAATCTGTATGGTCAGATTCGATTGCGGCGCCCTCTCGGTGTCTCGGACTTAATCACAGCGCGCACCCCTTCCCTCACAGAGATTATCCCCTCCTATCGTGGAATCTATTTGCCTGTCACTGAAACACGAGGCAGGGTGGAGGGAAGGCTCTTTGATGCAGGTAAAGTGGAATTCAATTATGTTCCAGCTAAGAAATCACATCTGGAATGTGAACACAAATGGAATAAAGAGACAGAGATGTTAAGTGTCAATTATGTTGTTTACCCTGAGAGTTTTTATTTTAATCCATCAATCCCACACTGTTCATAATTTCATTGACTATGGTACATGTACTATCAGCGTGATACTAACTAGACCTCTTCTAATAGGTAATCAGTAGCTGTTTAAGTATAAAAGTCAAGTGAATTTGAATCAAACCTTGAAATGTCTGAAAAGAAAACAGACCAAATAAAACCAGTCGCCTTGGTCATCTATGAGAGATGAGGCTTCTTCTTCCCCCTTCTTTCTTCTTCTTTCTTCCTCTTCTTCTTCTTTCTTCCTCTTCTTCCTCCTCTTCTTCCTTCTTCTCCCTTCTCTCTCTTCTCCTTCTTCTTGTTCTCCATCTTTTTATTTACAGCTGATCAGTTGCTACATCAGAACTTATTGTTTATGTTTCCATCTCCCACTAAATGAGCACAAAAACATTTTTGTGATTTTCTTTTTTTTTTTTCTTGGATCAACCTTTTTTAATGCAGTGTTTCAGAATGCACATACAGGACATGGATGGAAACAGAGCTAAAGTGTAGTTAAATGAAAGTTCATTTTTCTTTGCCTTTAGTCAGTTAATGCCCTGCAACGAGACACAGAGGTCCCTAAATAGTGACCTGCTGTCCATCCAGGTGACCTCTGACTGACCTGTCCCCAACTCCTACCAGTCAATTAACATTTTCATGAGCCACTGTTGTCAGCGACCCTCCACCCACGCCATATACCGCCACTCTGCCCTGGCCCATCACCTGGCCTACTCATGCATAGGACAGTTGGGGTCGAGCACCAGTCCAATAAATCTGAGCAGAAAAAGGAGACCTGCTCACCCCTGTTTACTCTAAAGAGTCTACCTCTCTCTACAATTGATTCATAGCCCCAGGCGCAAAGGTTGATAGCAGCCTGACTGAACAATGACCACCTGTGTATGTGTGTAAGTGTGCGTCTATGTGCATGTGCCTATTCAAGCAGGAAGAATGACCTTGCCACCCCTGATGCCTCCAGTGGCTGTCACTCTGCTGCTGGAGCATCCATATGGGCTTGTTCTGGTTTAGAGAGAAACCACACCGCTCAACTCGCATTAACATGCACCATGAGTGTGTGCAGACAGAAAAAACAAGTAAAAGTGCAGATTCAAATTCCCTTAAGATGTACTGAAGATCCCTCTGATGATCTAAACCAGCTCCAATGGTTGTTATTGATGGAAGACAAGGAAACACAATTTCTTTCACCATTTCTCTGCATCTGTGCCTTTTCTGTGTCATAATGGCAAAATATAAAATAAAATAAAAAATTGAATGAATAATAATAGATCATAAGCACAGCCTCAAGTGTTATTTTTTAATTACAAATGAAAAAAACAGAGACTGGTTCTGTTTTTGTACAGATTAATTTTATGTACTTATTTGTTAAATGTATGTAAATATATGTAAATGCATTTATGCGTTAATATGGTAATGGCTTCATGGGGATGGTTTTTTTTTAACGTGACAGCAATATCAGCAACTTCTTAGGATCCTAAAATATATATTTAGGCTGAAATAAAGCCATTCATCATGCTGACTGCGTCAAAAGTCACATTTACTTTCTTCTGCATCTTAATGTGTAAGCATATCTTTATGTATTATCTCTTTCTCTCTGCCTTGTGCTCAAGTGTAGCTGACCCTCCTAACTGTTACTGTCATCACCCTCTCTAATGTCAGGCCGTTCACTTTGCTAAACAAGGCCACATTTCACCGAATCAGGGGCCCCTTGCCATGGACATAAACACCCGATGGTTTCAACTCTTTGACACATCTGTGTGTCCCACAACATTGCAGGCTATTTCCCCTGTCCTTCGACAAACAAGGACAAACATACCTTCCCCGAAACAAATGCTGACTTTTGTTTTACCTTTTGAGGGCATGTTCTTGATGGAGGTTGGAGCATGTTTTATCAGTGAGTTTGAAACAATATATTGTTTTCCTTTTTCATCTGCATGGATTTTTTTTATCAATCTGTGGTCGTCTAAACAGGTTCAGAGAATGTCATAAAAATCTGAAGTAAACACTGCATTGTTTTGGAAAATGGACAAAATAATAACTTGGAATAGAGAGGAATATTATTTATTTTTCGGGATTAGTAATCAAGGAGACTTATAAGTAATATGTGAAAACAATGTGCATTTGCAGTATAAATTTTAATCTTGGTGTCAAATTTTAGAGTAACTGCACTGTAAAACGTTGTTGAAATGCATTGAAACTGACTGCTCGTCATTCATTTTCATTCATGACATTTATCCTTACTTTTAACAGTATAGTACATGGTGTTAGACAACTGTTTTTCTTTTCAGTATTTGGAATCATTTCTGCAAATGTGCCACTCTGTAAAGGCCATAACTCTCTTTAAATCCTGTGATGCCGCAAGTGTACAGTGTGCATCATAACACACCAGCACTGTATGTGTGTTGTGAAAAAAGCGCTCTAATGTAGTGAATTAATTAAATGATATACATGAATGAAGGTCATCTTGAATTACGAGTATTTTGACATTAAAGCCTACAAAAAGTATAAGTTCTTGCACACTCGGAGAGACACACATACGCACAGCTTCCTTGGCAGTCTGAGGCTTTCTGTCTGGGTTAAATGTAACTTCAGAAAGGCCAGAGTGTGCATGCAAGCCGCCATTTCAGCCCACATCATTCTCCATGCATCATTACCACTGCAGAAACCTTGAGCCAATAAACAGTTCAGTTGCACTGGCCTTATTTAAAGGCTAGAGGGTAAATGGAAAAACGCACATCCACACAAACACACACAGAAATGCTCAGACTGCCAAAAATAGTTGACATACACAACCACACAGTATATAGTATATAGTGAAAGGCGATAATACAGCTTAACATTTTGCATCAGAAATACTCAGCACATAAGATTGCATGCATTAACACACACTCACTTCACTAAATTCCAAATGGACTAAATTTACATCTGATTTGTTATTAACAGACGGAATATACATTCAACACTATTAAAGTCACCCCTCAGGACTCTTCACAGTAGAGGAACTTTCTAATAATTAAACCTGTAATCAGATACGCACACAAGTGGCCAGAGTGTGGCTAAAGATAGATGTGTGCTTCTTGTTTTCCCTCATCCCAAGACAATATATTGGCCCTGCAGAGGACAGGAAATGAAGAATAAATAAAAGAAGACATTGGCAGCGCCGGAATAATTATACGCCACTCTATCCAATCTACATAAATAAACGCTCACTAGGCAAGAGAGAAAGAGAACGCTTACGGTTATGGTTAAAATCATTTTTCAGGCCGCAGCCCACCGCCTTTTGAAGCGTGTTTATGGCTGCGAGCATGTTTTACATTGTAGATGAAATATTTGGTTTAGTTTGGCCGAGCTGTGGCCAGTGACTCACAGCCCAGGATTGATGCGGAGTGTGTATCCCAGTGTGACATTAACCATTCATCTCTGACCTGCAGCACAGCAACGTTAGGAACTTAACAGGCATTACTGGACAACCCGAACTGCCATGTGATATTTGTCGTGACACGTATGACCGGCCCTTGGATGCTAATGCAAGGGTGTTCGGGAGCTTGACAAGGTCATGGCTGGATGTTGACTTGCATTCCCGAGGTTGGCACTTATGATCAAGTACCATTGGGAAACATACAGGAACAAAACATGGGAAAATATTCACTATTCGAGTGTAGCTGTGTCATGATATTGCCATCAGGTCAAGGGATAAGATAAATAAGTCCCTGAGTGGTAGATGCCCTGCAACCGAGTCCTTTTACTGTGCTGGTCCTTTATATTTATATTTCCACACATGCAAAGTGGGTAAGAATCAAAATTCCTCATATGTGTATGTAATTGTCTATCTGCATAGGCCATATGGATGACGAATACAACTTTCACAAGTGTGTTTAAGTATGTAAACAGGATGACTGACTTCAAAAAGTAGAGTAACACTGCTACTTCAAAAAAAGAAATGCACGTGTTCTAATTTAATTTACTTGCTTGCATTTTTAAAGACTTAGCTGCACCACTTAGGTCGCAAAGAACTGTGTAAAATCGAATAGTTTGATGCCTCAAACAAGTAGCTTGATACACATCAGGCTTCTGCAACGCTAACAATGCTAATTTCAGTCTAAGCAAAGCAATAAAATTCCATAAAGTGATGTTACAAATCAGGGCTTAATGTTGTATTACCCTCCCCACTAGCACTACATGTCCGGTTTATCTGATAGGAAGCTATGAGTCAGAGTCCTTGTTCGCAGCTGCTATCTGTATGTCTGATCGAGACACTTGTTGCCCTTAGCTGTTTACACCTATTTTGCAATGGATGCCGCTACAGCTCCAAGGCTGTGTGGGGATCTAGGTTCCCCCAGGCTTAATGGGGCCTTGATCAGATAGCACACCAAAACATCTACACACACAAGCAAGCCTGCGGCCACACTTAGAAATGTGTGTGCATAAAGAGTGAAAGACAAATATAAGTCTACACAAAGGCACACAAATATTTGTTCAGATTCCAGGGAAAATATACACTCAAACAGTGATGCATGTGCAGGCACAAGTTCATAGACAAACAAGCAGACTGTGGGCTTAGACACAAATCCGCACACACACACACACAAACAGAATCAGACACAAGTTAGCAGGGGTCCAGATCAGCACCAACATGCATCGGTGGACTT
>JAPQRN010000027.1:11579024-11589801 GCA_037367275.1 Coranthus polyacanthus
TAAAATGCAACATCCTCTAAAGATATTTTCCTCAAAATGGCCAATCGAACACTGAGTGATAGAAAAAGCAACGCTAAAAACGTTTGTGATCTGCTGTATGTTGGATAATTGTTATGTTATCCAAGCACCACATTGTAAAAACTGACTTAGGCGAATAATTTATTTCTAGTTTAGCTAAACCAGCAGTTTGCACAACACTATGGAAACACATGCCACACTGCAGCAGTCAGCATGTGTCATGGTACAGTTGCACAGTGGAAAAACCATATCTGAGGAATCCAGGATCAGGCCATGGGAGGCTGGTATTTGTCTGCTTCTGTGGCCATTCACAACAACAAGCTCGAATGGGATGTCTGGAATAATATTAGTGGGACCGGGGCCCAGACAGCCCCGGAATAATATGTTTTAAAAAATAGTACATGACCTCGAAACCATATCCAAACCAAAGTCCTGTGTCCATACACCAAGAATCACAAACGAAAACCTGATGCAAACATTTCCACTGATCCTGACTGTGGGTAATGACGGACTGGGAGTTACAAAGAAAGAAGACATCCCCACCCCATCGTCGCAATTACCTGTCCATCCTCACCTCTGCCGCCCCTTCTATCGAGACTCCACTGATTTTTTTTTGACCATGAAACAGACCTTCAGTGCCTCTCCATCTAAATTACTTCCTTAGGGTCGAGGGTCAATGTCTCATCACTCACTAAACCCTGCTTGATAAGTTAGTTAGGTCAAGGTCCCAGCGTGGTTATCTGCTTAATTGGATCACAATGTGGTGCTAAATTTCCTGCTTTTCACTGAATTTAATGATGTTAATTCATGTTCTATTATCTGCATGGTATTCAGCACGAAGATAAAAATGATCTGTATTCTTTTGAGCTCCTTCAAATACTGCCACCTCTTACTAGCTGTCCCATTATAGTCTACTTCCCTGCAATTTCTCCACCCATTATATTTTAACCCAACAAAGCCAAATATCACCACTTATTGTATTTTTTTACTATTTTTACAATTTCCTCCAGACTATGTTGCATAAATTGCTTTCGGCTGCGCTCCCTATAATTTCTCATATGACTTTATTTTCCAAATGTGACTCAGCATCTGTATGCTTCTTCCACAGCAGACTCCATTTTTCTCACATGAATAATTGCTATGTGAACGGCAGCCCGCTGTTAGATTGTGGCTGTGTTTGTGCACAATCTGAAAGGCTCTCGATGACAAATTTGTGTCAGGAAGTAGCTCTGGTCATTGAGTCCTATTCAAAAACACAAAAGCAACGCAGATTCCACTATTTACATCACCAGCAACATTAAAGGTCCTAACAATGTAGCCCGTGTACTGCAGCGTGTGTCAACAAAGTGACGCTACAACGGGACTAAATCCTGAGTTAATTTGTCCCCATACAATCTGGTACGGCCCAGTGGGGGTGGGAAGAAAGAGCTACCGATTGTGTTTTGTTTTTGCCTCCAGCTTCACAAATAGTGGCACTAACAAAGTATCCTTTCTGTGCCGTTTCCTTCCACTCTGATTGGACTAATTGGGACCTGTTGACAGCGAATCCCATCCGTGCAGGAACAGGCCAATCAGGTCTTGGCGTCTGTCATCCCTGGCACACAGGGCTTCCACTCCCCTTATAAAGGCTTTTGTCTCTGTGACCTCTACAACCTCTAACATTTTTAATATGGAAACCCTGATTAAGTCTCCCAAAACAGGACGTGAAACATTTTGGAGTGCACAGTTTGGCACAAAGCATTACACTGTACCATTAGCCACTAGGCGAGATGAAACATGGGTAAAGTGAAAAGATCTGACACATCAAACATTTTAAATTTATTGGACAAACATTCGGTCGTTCGTGTTTGATGTAGGACTTGAAAGTCTTGCAAACACAAACGTTCCACAAACAACTCAGTCGGACAAGTTTCTGCAAAACCAAGGATAATGTCCACATAATTTGTCACTGAATGATCTCATACCTTTTTGCCTTCCCTCACAGTCCAGGACCTTGCCACCAGAGAGGAGAGTGTGCATACCGACTCCTGTAAGTTTTTAGGTTTAGGCATTAAAAGGGTTAAGGAAAAGGGTTAGGAAAAGACAGTGGTTTGGTTTAAATATTCATAAGTCATTTTTGTAATCACCTCTTTGTGGATGTTTTTTGTATTAAACCAAGCACTGGTATGTTTTCCTAAACCTAATCAAGTGCTGTCAGTGCCTAAACATAAATTGTAATAAAAAAGTGTAATAATGCTGTAATAATGATGGCAAAACACACAAAATATGTAGCCTGTGAAGAACTGATATTTATGAGTAATTAAAAAATATATAATACCGATAAATACATATGTATAAATGTTGATATGCAATGTTATGCAATTTTTGGTTCAGAAATGGTATTATTATACATATCCATAGTTTGCAGAAATGTGCAAAGGCATCATTTTATTGTTATTACTGGTAAATGGGTTGCAACAAAAAAGGACAGTAAGCTGAGTTTGCGCGGGGGGGGGGATCACGCTACGAAAGACACAGACACATCCTTTCTTCGTGCATATTTTTCTCTCTTTTGCTTTGAACATGTGTAAAGTGACAAGGCACAACAGCACCTTTGCTCCAGCAGTTAGGCCTGAGACAAATGACCAGATGAAGAGCACGGCTGGAGCAGCTAAGGAAGCCACTGAGCTCTATCCAGAGACTTGAGAGCAACTTGTCTGTCAGCACCATTATGAGCCTCTCATATCTTGGCCTGCACCTGTCTTTGCTGGTTCAGGACCCCCCCCCCCTTCTCCTCTTCCAGACTCTGCTCTCCTCCCCTCAGTCCTGAGGAGAGGCCTGGGGAACCCCATTCATCTAGGATGAACGACAGAGCAACAGCTAGAAGAAAAGGCAGCTGTGATGAGAGAGAGAGATGCAGAGAAAGAAAAGAGTGTGTACCCATGTCCCCTTTGTGCTTTTAACTACCTCTCCTCTTGTCTTCCACGGCCATGTCCACACAATAGAGCCTTAACAGGAGCTGTCAGCAGACAACGCTAGTGTGACCACCGTGGGCACCGGGGTTAGGCGGGATCACATTAGCTCTGTGTTTGTATGGCACTGAAAGCCAGAGAGCTACAGTTAAAGCATGTTTTGTAGTGTTTTCTAAAGGAGCCTGCGGCAGCTTTCAGCCTCATGTTTACCCACACCGAACTCCAAAGAGGCTGAGGTCGTCACATCACTGAAGGAACCAGAAGGCTTTAAAATGCAGGTTAAAAAAAAAAAAAAAAAACGTTAGGTAAGGTGTCCAGCGGGGGCCTCCACTTTGCACCTGAGGTTTGATCAATATAGTCAAGTGATGACATGTCAATTTGCAGGGGCAGAAAAGAGATGGCGAGGCCGTGAATGGCGGCGCTGAGAGATGGCGGCAGGTGAATTGTTGCGACAGCGGATACAGTGTATCAACGTGCTGCTTTTAAGTGTGTGTTTATCCCCTGGTCGCCAGTATTTCCTTACATTTAGCTTTCTGTTTGACCAGTCCTTGTGAAACCGATACTCTTCGCTATACCTATTGTGCTTTGCTTTTGTGATAATGCAATGTTTATGAGTTATTGCATTGTACACACAGCCACGAGCCAGCTGCAGCCATTATTTCATGTTTAATACATGTAATTAAGCCACAAAGGCACTTAAGAGCTTTAAGCCGCACGTACAAAAGGGGTGGCTTGGCGTGATCAGATAAGGATGAATCACTTCATGATTCTAAATTGTTACTAAACAATGATTAGACAGGTGTCTTAGCATAAAAGGATTATGCACACACACATGTACAAGGAAAAAATGACCTTAGTAGTAGACCACCATTGCGGCAGTGTGGCCATGGGATTTTTACTGAGCTTCTTATTTTTAATCTTAAATCTGCAGCAAGTCAACATGTAAAAATGAATGAATCCAAGGAATTACAGTGCTACAGCTTATGTAACAGCTGACACAGTTAACTGTATACTAAGGAGACAGTGTGCAGATTCAATGCTTTACACTTCTCTCACCATTAGATGGCAGTAAAGCATAGCCGAGCCCTCAGATATCTAGGAACGAGAGCTGCTTCTGCTCTTCTTGAAAGAGGAAAAAATGTCTGGCTGATCGCCTGAGTTTTTGAGTTTCAAGCAGTGAGTCAGCACAGCTCAGTTTGGATCTACTGGTCCAGTTGAGGTCCAAAAAGTCAGCCTGCTTCAAGTCAAATCTAAAAGTGCACTTAGAAAACGTTTAGTCGAGGGCGAGTTTTTCCTTGAAATATGAAATCTATCTCAGTGCAATTTGTCAAAAACACAAACAGAAGACATCTGCCACCTATATATGCAAACCACACATACAAACAATTCGCAGTCACTGTTTTTCATCCCAGTGTGAAAACAGTGAAAAAACATGTAACCTGTCATACCTAACCATAATAAGAGCATGTTTCCTGTCTTGATCCTGAGATATCCAGACAAAGAATCAAACAAAGGAGACCTGAACACTTTTCCCGCTTTGTAGCAGGGTTTACTGTAAGCGTAGGATCAGATCTCAAATTCCAAAGGGACAAGCCACCTATAAACAAACAAGCAAGTCAACAGAAACACTTCTGACAGAGAGAATAACTCAGCGTGGTAGCTGAGTGCAGTGGCCTTATTGTGGTCTGCCTTTTATCTGTAAGACAACACACAGAGACAGCATCACAGGACTTTGGTCTGCGGTGCACACAGTGGATCAAACCAGTCTTATCTGCAGGTTTTTGTTTGTGTTACCTTAGCCTTACTTCACTTCCTGTTACAGTGAGCTCAGTCCACTCTATTACTGCCAAAGATTTACCTATATGCCTCTATTTATTTAAGATTACTTGCATATTTACGAGTGTTTACAGTGTGATTGATTGTACACCCATTCCAGACACATGAACGAGGTTTAAACACTGATTCCTACGCTGGTTTTCACTTTCTTTATATTAGCCATCAGCTCTTTTCAGCTGTAAATTAAGTATTCAGATCGTTTAGCACTTTAAGTACTAAGACCAAATTGTAAAAATATCCACAAGTGAAAACTCAAAACCTTATTTAAATATTATCAGTAAAATGTACTTAAACTATGAAAAATAAAATTGTGCAGTACGGCCCTCTCTTTACCTTTACATATGACGTTTTGGGGTTCATATTTCTGCTGCATTAATATGTATGTTGTATTTTATTTCTGTATGTTTAGAGTTGAGCTCATTTGAACTACTTTATATGCTGTTGAGTTTAAACTACAGTCATGCATCATATTCTGTTAGGTCATCATGTGTTTTGTAGCGTCACTGTCCGGCAAGAATCATATATCTCTAAAAAAGTCAACTTTTCATGAGCTCAGAAAAAGCTTTGTGGCGACGCGTTTTTCCAACGAATCCAAGACGGTTTTCGAAGAGTTTAGTTAGATGAATTTTCACAGACCATAAAGGAACACTTCACCCGAATTCGCAAAGAATGGATTGCACAGGGAATTACTTAGTTAATCACAAACGTTCAAGATCAACACATTTGGAGATCTTCACTGGACAGAATGGGGGTAAAGGTAAAAAGTAACTGTCTAGTAGCTGTCAGACAAATGTAGTGGGGGTAAAAAAGAAGAATATTTGTACTTGACCACTGGTATTTATAGCAGCGGCAAGGTGAATGTAAGACTGACAACCAAGGTTGGTTTTCTACGTCACAGAGGAATCAGATATTATAGGCTTTGGAAACACAGGCAATACACTGAATTCTCTGGCTTTAATCCCCTGGTGGTTGTTAAATATACATGTATCATTTTCCGTATAGATATTTGTCTCTTGACATTAGAACCAGTGAGCACAAATGTGACCAACACAACCTGGAAATTTTTATTAGAATTTGAAAATGCGCCAAGGGAAGTTTGATCTGTATTTTCTGAATTGAAGTCGTCAAAATTCATGTCAGACTAACCTATAAAAATGTGGGTCCAATAAATGTACGTCAGATGATTTATGTGTAGGTAATTTTTTATCCTCTACTACATCTCTGATTATCAGTCAGCCTCTTTACCTCGGGGGTGATCTGTGCCTCAACATGCCGCGCTGTTTATGGCTACAAACTCCAAGTTTTACATTCAGCGCATGTGATCCAGGAGATGAGTTCGTCCAAACCTCATCATCATACTATGAATACACGAATTATCCATCTGTAATCACCCGCTGGGAATCATCTTAAAACCTTGGTTCCGTTATTTCCACAAGTCATGTTTAAATTATGCTTTCAATCCAACGGGCATTCTGAGGAGATTTATGCTCACGTTCGCTTTAACGGTTGCAGGTGGAAGATGAGTTTAAGCAACCGGCTGATCAAAAGTTACCAAGACTTACTTAGGGATGGATAATATTATCATTGGCTGAGTAGGAGCTCCTGCTTTCAGAAGAGTTCAATAGTTAAAGGAGTTTCGCTTGAAAGCAAGCAGGTCTGAAAGGCTGTAACAGAATCCCTGTGTTACTACAGTACTGGCTTCAGACACACTGCTGTAGACAGGAGTTTAACAAAAGAAGTGTGTTGGGGAGCGGGTGATTTTGGGTGGGATTATTTCCAAGTCAGATTCTATTTAAATTAATTTCAGTATAAAATAGTGACAATTCAAATAAATTATCTTCAAAATATACTGAGTATCGCTCAGGGTTATTATAGTTAACGAAAAGTAAGACTAACACCAAAACTAGCCATGGAAAAAAATAAAAATAGTAAAATAGTTTTCAGAAAACATGAAATCTAGAATACAACGACCAATGCAACACAAACTGAAATGAAGTAGAACTGTATTTAATATCAGCTTTATTTCTCCCAGTGTCAATGGTTCTTCACGTACAAGAATAAAATGGTTTTGCACATTATGGGACCTGTAACAGTAAGACTTTCTACATAATACCTGAAAAACCAGTCAATTCCCAAATAAAAACTAAAACTAACACTACTGAGGTACTCGTAACATTAACTAAACTGAAGTAAAAAACCAAACTTCAAGACCGAATTAAAAAAAAAAGATAAAGAAATGTTCAAAATTATAATAATTCTAGTGCCTCTAAACACATAAAAGCATACAAGAACAGCAATAAACTGGGCAACATGACTCTCCTTCCGTAATTCATCAATAACTAAAGATATAATAAAGTAAACCGTCAGCAGCCAGATTGAGTGACAGACGGTCAGATGGTCAGACGGGGAGATGGGAGATGAGCAGCAGTGACTGACATCCATCCAGCTCTCTGTGAGCCACATGTCACAGCGAATCCCTCTCAGCCAGACACAAAACAACCACTCTTGTCTCTGCAGGCTTCAAGCTGCCAAACGCTGCAGCTTTCCTCCTCGTGAGCAGGGCTCTGAACCCACACCTTTTGGCCAAGTGCAAGAGAGGTATTAGGACCCATGTCAAAACAGCTTACAGCCGAACAGTGTGCTCTAAAAGGCCCGGGTCTATTCATGGAGTCATTCAAAGTGACAGGATCCTGAGTTTCTTTCTCCCTCGCTCTCTGACAACACTGCAGAGGAGAGAGGAGGGCTAGTGCTTGGCTAATGTTAGGGAACGTGCTGGAGGTCTGTTAACATTGGCAGCTGGGGCCCCGTTCTTCAGAACAGGAGTTTTCCTGCACATGCAGCTGGCAGTATTTACATGCATCGAATACGCCAGGTACTGACCACACGCTGGTTGAGGTTTTATTCTGGTTAAGCTGTTTACTTGGATGCCTTTTGGTTGAATCTCCGTGTGGTCCTGAAGAATCCCACCACATCCCCCAAATGAGCAACAGTGGGTTAATTCTGGTGGGGGAAAGAAATAATCATTGTGGGCATACAGTATGTGCAAGCTTGCTGCTTGCCACCAAGTCATTTGTTGACATCGAACTGTACGGAAAGCCCTCTGAGACAGAACAGCAGCGTTCGTGCTGCTGTAACTCTCTTAAATTTTAATCACACTACACATAGTCCGAGCATGTACCTAACCAGGTAGACCGGCTTAGGATGTTGTGCACATGTGCTGGCTCAGCTTCAAGGAGGGATCATCTAGATACATAGAAATACAGCTCTCTCTTGTTTGGCAGCATTGTTACACATACTGAATCTGTGGCTTTGGTATAATGTACAACAACTTTAAGATAGTCTGGATTTATGCATGTACAAAGAGATAAAATGACATGTTTAACATCAGATCAAAAAGACTTAAAATGTTATTGGAGGGTTCATATTAGACAATATAGACATATTAGATAATCAATTAAAAAATACATTTCAAGCCTTATCTGTCCATTTTGTGAATACTCCATTAGTTTTTGTTCCTGCATATCTTTATTCTTCTTCTGACTTTGAAGTGAATGAAACAAGATACAAAGACACCTGACAAGTAAGTTTCAGAAGGACATTACTTGTATGTATGGCACAAAGGATCCAATATCACCCTCTGCTGAGACACATTGTCCTGACAAGTTAAATAAACAGCAGATTAATCTGTCTTCTTACTTCTCGCTCGACGAAGTCAGTCATGGATGAAATCGAGGCTTTTGACACGTAGACTTTCAAGATGAAGCTCTGATAGCAAGACGTTGAAATAAGAAACTCCGAAAAGTGAGGATTCTGTCACACAGATAAGGTATTCCACGCTTTGCTATTGTTACGTAGTGGCAAATAAAGGTAAATGACTTCAGTGACTTCACAATTACAACCAGAAGCTCCTAAGACAACGATAGATTTGAAGTCTTATAACCCTTTTGGCTTTCAGTCACAGGTACAATACCCCTTATTGGTTTCAGAGGTCACAGGTGTGGTTTTATATCACAGTATGTGTCCGCATGTATGGCGGAGAAATGGTCAGATATCTTTGTCACTAAAAGTTGGAGCAGGTGTCAGGAGAGCAGCTCAAGCAGGGCGCTGCGGCAGGCTTACCTTATCAGACAAGGCCTCATGCTGTCAGCACAACGAGTGTTGAGTCTCCTGCGTAACGCTGACATCGTCCAGACGCACAAACTCCAAGAAGGAAGGAACTGTTCGATGGCTCCAGACCTCACTTTTGTTATGAAACAGCTTCATGTCTGCCCGAGTACACACTAAGACTGGCCAAACTTCATATGTTAAAACAGGCAATATTTTTTATGGAACAGCATCCTGTATGCCGACCATTACTTAATGTCTTAAAGGAAAAATGTAAAGTCTGCTACTATGATGTCTTCTAAGTGCTCTATGTGCTCTTGTATTATTATATCATACATACATATACAACTTTAAATACAGTGTATTTTCACAACAAGAGATACATTGACAACACAAAGAACCCCATTTCTGAAGGTGCAAAACCTGAGTGAGTTTGGAAAAGAATAAATTCCCATCCTGCACCATGCACAAGCACATCTGTGATTCACTACATTAAGCAAATGTTAAACCTTTACCCAAAACTATTTGCTAGTCAGTCCCTAGTTCACCAGCAACATGATGGATATAAAGCAGCTGCTTAGAAAAAAATATTTGAACTCATAATTCCTGGTACAGCTCCTGAAGAGAAGTGTCTTTTGGTAAGGTTGAGTGGTGTACTTCTAATTACTCGTAATCAGTTATTAATGAACAATATCTGCTTAAGTTCAAATTGAGCTGTTCCTTCCAAGAAAATCCGTTAAAAATGATCAGTTCAAGGAGTGGTCTGCAAGTAACAGTTATCATCTGTTGTAAGTTTTAGATGGATAGACAAGTATGTGAGTTTATCTGTGTTGATGCTACAGGTAGTGTTGATGACTGTCATTGTCACTTGAACAAAGAGTCATTATCTGAAATACATGGAAAGGAAATAGAATGGAAATGTCATACCAGCAAACTATATTGATATTGATATTATTATTATAATGAGTAACAAATATGTGTATATGTGGACCGCAGACACATTAACAAAACATTGACAATCACACGCAATCACGGGACAGACAGGTGTATTGCAAACCTCATTCTAATAATTATTTACCCCTGTTGAGTGACATGCCAACAAGCAGCAAACATTTGCTTCCTTTTCTGTTTTGTTTTACAGGACACTGTCATTTAGAGGCTCAGCGGAAGGAAAAAGCATGTTACAAGCTAAATTCCAAGACACCAGGTAGACTCCCTGCACGGTACAGTATAACATGTGTGCTTCCCATCTGGTGTGCATGTTCACTGTAATCAGCATAGCAGCCTACACTGTGTTTCAAGTCCTCAACCTCTTATTTGGACGCTTATCTGAGGAAGTGGTTTTTAGCTGTACAGTTGTACATGTGAGCGATCCTCTGCCCAGGCCCTGCCTGGAGCGTCTCTACCTGGTTTAAACCAGATGGCCTCGGGCTAAAAGAGCAGCAGCAGCCATGGGCAGACATGCTGAGCACCAGCATTGTATTAGTTCCTTCATGTGGCAGTTGAGTGAAATCTGCATGTCAGGGAAATCTACTTTTATTGCACATACCTACCTTTCATGACTCACATGACATAAATCTATACTGCATTTACTCATAAAACATTAGTTAAAAGCTCATAAAAAAGAGCCCCAGTGAGTCCTGTGTTCCAAACATGTTTTAGTCACTACTTCTAAGTTCCTTTAATCACTTTTGAAGCTTTAAAAGTTTCAATAACTTCGCCACCATGACAAGAAAAAATCTGAACAATCTGAAATCTTTTAATTTCATACAAAATAATAGAGGATGGGCATGGGTTGGGGGCGATTAGCTGTCAAAAAACATCAGGATTCATTTCAGCCTTTTGTCTGCTCAAAAAAAGCAAAAAGC
>JAPQRN010000027.1:11597125-11626157 GCA_037367275.1 Coranthus polyacanthus
GTGACAAAAAATATAACATATTAGAATCGGTTACTCCATCTTTAACTTTGACATCTTTAACTATAGTTTTTTTTTTTTTAACTATAACAACAACAAAAAATGATTTGCACCTGAACATGACGATGAGCCTCAAGGACTGTGACTACAAGCGCATGAACATTGTGTCAAAATGCACATAAATCTACGAATACAGCGATGCACGTGTCCGCACATGTCTTCAGATATGAAAACAAATCTGACCCAGAACAAACTCCGTCACCTTCCTGTGCTGATCAATAAACCAATTAATATGTTGAGAAAGGATTAAGAGGCTTTTAGTTCAAAAACAACAACTCCCACAGTGCCTCAGAAAACGTTAGTGCAGTGGAACGCCAACCTGCCATTACCAGGACCTCACCTGTAATCTCTTATTACTTAAAACAGGGTGGAGAGGCTTTCATGCGAGGCGTCTTAAAAAATCAAATTGTGCTGTCAGCCAGGCTTAAGGCTAAGTTTATACACAGACTCGTATTTGTAGAGAAACATGCCTGCATTTGTACCCGGGACTGCAGAGGAGGACAGAGCTCGGAGCGACCGCACAGACATGGTTTATAGCTCAGACTTTAGTGTCAACAGAGCTCAAAATGAACTCGTGTTGTCTTTTGGGATGATGGCAGCCTCAATGAGGGATCAGTCTATAAAGACCTAATGATCATCAAAGTGTTAAGCAGTATTTATGCCAACACTACCAAGTGCATGGACAAGTTTACAACGTAAATCCACGCACATTTATCAGCAAGAGAAAACCGCCAACTGTGCCACACAAACAGAGGCAGAGAACAAGTAAAGACACAACGGTGGTGAACGGGAAAATATTGGTGTGTCAGCTGCACTATCTCTCTCCCTCTCGCTCGCTTTCCTGGATAATTGCTGTTTTGTCTTGACTGCATGTATGTTATTTATTTGCACAGGAACTGAGACAGTTCCCTCGGGGCAAGAGATGTTTTTCGGCACGGAGTGGTGTTGTGCAAAAAAACGTAATGAGAGAAACGCTGCTATTTTTTTTCCAGCTCGCATTAAAATACATCCAGAAATAGCTTCAGTGAAATAATAGATGCCATGCCATCTGATGAGTCATCCTGGTATCAAACCTTTTAATAATTCAAAGTGTTAAAGAAGCGCGGTAGTGTCCTGTGAAGTCTAAAAACAAACTTTTGTGAGTGCCGCGTGGTCAATATTTACCCATGCTGCTAAACAATGGCTACTTTTCAGCTCTAAGCTTGGTATTTTGAATGCAAACACAAAGCGATGCTTGCAGACGCCATGGCAGCAGCACAAGCTCGGAGTGCTGCATGCGGTTGGAAAGGTCGCATCTAACATTCACTCTGCTCCGTCCCCATTAAATCGGAAGACTGAGAAACGAGAGAAGAGGTGGAGGGAGGGAAGCGAGGAGAAAGAGGGAGGAGAAGAAAATAATAAGGGAAGGGAAGAAAATCTGTCGTAAATTATAGTACCCAGCAAGTATTTTGAATAGATGTTGATGTGACAGCTTAAAACAACACTGAAAACCTGTGTAGCAACAAAAGGAAAGTTGAGATGATGTCTGCTGTCATAAAACATATCCGATTACACAAGAGCTATAAAAGACAGCGAAGGACAGTTTCTAAACCTGTATTTTATCTGGCTTGATGTTGAACGTTTCCACCTAACGTTCCAAAGTGATCGGTGTGCTGCTCTATCTTAACCTACTCTGCGTGCTCCTTGCGTACATGAGTTTTACCTTCGTCTCTGCTGTCCAAATGTCACTTTTAGCTCCTACACAGTGAGTGTACCATTGGCTTGTGTCTGTAAGGCCGGCCCAGAGGTGCACGGTGAAGCGGGTGTCTCTGACATGCGGGGCAGGGGTTCGTGACAGGCGTCTCCACTGACAAATAGCGGGGGGAGGGAGGACGACCGGGGACAGCAGATGAAAGGCTGGAGCGGCTCAGTAGTACGTCATAATGAGCAGTGTTCGGAAGGTTACTTTTGAAATGTCATACAGAATACTCGTCACTCTGTGAAGAATCCAATTAGTAATGTAACTATTTTAATTACTACAAAGTAATGCAACTCATTTTGTTACTTTTCCAATGTCTTTAAAAGTGGCAATGATGCTGAAACATTAACAAATAAGCTTTATACTGTGCACTGATTTCGGAAGGAAACATCACTTAAAATCTGAGCACATAATCCCAATGTATGCAGCCGTTCTACAGACACAGCTCCTTGAAAGACATCTCACAACTTAGCTTTCACTCCAGGACAAAAAAAAAAATTCAGCCTTTAAACTTGAAAGAAATAATGACTTGACATTTATCGTGATAATTATCGATATCAACTGATGTGAAATGTTTCATTGCAATAAAAATCCAAGAGAAATTGTCAATCGTAGTCATTGCTATGTAGCACATGTATTAACTTCCTTCAGTCCAGCCTGAATCCAGTTTTTTTTTACTGCATATTTAATATTTTTGTTTTCTTTTCCACCAACGTTTCCACCACCGTCTCGCATTAAGGAACATGGAATGGTCGGCCAGTCTTACCAGCAATAACTCTGTTTGCTCGTCTCAAAGTGATTGTGTTAACAGTTTATTGATGTTACCACATTTAACCTGAAATACTGCACCGGCGTTTATATTTAATAAAACAATACATAAATTACACAAGGTTAGAATTGGGTAATATTCATTAATAGTGAGCAGGGGCTGTTTGGGTTTCCTGCATGATTCATCATAATAAGAGCTGCTTCGGTTGACGGTTTCAATTGAATAATCAGTTATAGCATTTTGCCATGCCTCTGTTGACATGTCTCAGTGGAACCATTTTTCTATTAGGCAATTAATTTCATTGAACAGCCAAATTATTTTCCCCTGAAAACGCTTTATTTTGCAATTAATCTGATCTTGATCGGCCATTTGTTTCCAGCGAGAAAAAGTGTAAAAGGAGGAGAGGTGAAGTGTTTCACTGTAAATATGGATTGCGGGTGTTATTTTTCATAATGGTGCTTGAGTTAGTGTGGAGTCTGAGAGAGACCACCTGGGCCAGAGGCTTGTAACTAGAGAATAAGTTTATACCTCTGAACACCAGTGTTTCAGATCTCATAACTCTCACATGTAACGTGCAAAGATATCAAAGCCGTCATAACTCATACTGTATGTAAAGTGTGAGGCGTGATCTTCCTCATGGATCATGGCTTTTCCTGATTGGCAACAAATAAACGCATGATGGAAAAACAGAAAAAAATCCCCACTAAACTCTAATACTGGTGCAAAACATGTGTGAAAAGGCTTTTCTCTACATGTGAGGTGTATCTGTGTCTGCGTCCTTTATATTCGCATAGACATTAGAAATTCCACAAATATTCTGATGTTAACATGTGACATAAACAAGGTAATAAGAGAAAAAGGAAAGCACTCAGGTGTTAAAAGAAGTCAGCCTCTAAGTACAATACTTGAGGTGTTTTATGAGTGCAATTTATTTCACATTTCACCGTTTAATTAAAAGAAAAAAAGTGCCCTTTTCCCTCTCAGTCGTGTAATATGTATGATAGTTTATCAGCCAGACAAGTGAAAACACAGAGAAGTGTGGGTTTCTTCACAACGCCTGAAGCTGTAAGTCTGACCTTCTCCCCTCTTCATCTCACTCTCACCTTCTCCCTCCCTCTCTCTCTCTCTCTCTCTCTCTCTCTCTCTCTCTCCTCTGCCCTGGGGCACCAACGGGTGGACCTTGAGGAGAGGTGAAAAAGGGGGCCCCTGGCATCACCCATACCTACGCTTGAATAAAGAAACAAAAACCCAGAGGATGATGGCTGGCCTTGACGTTGTTGAGACAGTGCTCGGGCGAGGAGAAATGAGGTAAATATCAATGGAGGTGGTCTCACATAGCCCATTACTCAATGTCTCCAGCTGGCTGTTTGAGTATCAGTGCGGAGCAGAGCCCTGGGGTCTGCACCACCACCACTGTCCTCCTGGAGAATTGTACCCAGGCGAAAATAAAGCAACCCGAGCCAGGCATAAATCATTAGGAGCATTTGTTACCTCGGGTAATTGTGCTTCATTCATCTTCAGGCCTTTTTCCATTTGTCAACTCCCAGAGGCTGCTGGGTGTCAGCTCCACAGATCTGTGTTGTAGGTCAGGCGGGCTGTGCCTAACCAGAGCTGCAGAACTGCACAGCGCTGAGATACACAATCCACTAAAGTAAGTGTGATATGACCCCAACTCAGATTCTTAAATATTATCTTAAAATCAGCAAGCCAAACTTGAATCATCTGGGATACAGTTCCTGATCTATTGCCGCGTAAATGAGGAATTACATTCAAACTCCACACCTCACCGTTTATTTCCAGCATCAGAGTTCGGTACAAATACTGAAAAATTCCATTCTATGTAGTGAGATCACGTCCACATCATAACCACACTGAAAGCTGCAGTTTTACTCGTGTGCGTCACACAAACAACACAATGCCAGAGGGCGTTTAGTCTTTTCTGCCTTTTAGTCTCATTTACAGACAAACTATTCAATTCAACTATTCATTCTAGACTTAAAGTAACTCAAAAATAAACGCGAATTGAGCGATACACACTCATCTTAAATGGTTCCTTTATTTTCACCTCTGCACACCTTCGAACGTCATACAACTACCTGCCTGTTGCGCTGCAGCCTCGTCGCATGCTGGCTTGAAAAGAAACTATCAGTTTGTGGTTGGCAGTAAACACTTGCTCAGAAACAGTCGAACAGAGGCAGAGGAAGAGGCTCAAAGAGCACAGGCCAGGGGGCGTTTTAATGTGTATTGTGATCCGCTCTTTAGGAAGGCATCTATTAACACCAATTGTAACCTCACTGCCTTGGAACCTGTCTCCAGCTGTTAGCACCCTGCCACCTCCATTCACCTTAGTGACACACACGTCTTTAACACATCATAGTCTGGAACACACACACACACGTACAACACTAGCAGCAATCTACTTAACAAAGAGCAATCTTGGATCTGATGACGTCTCTCAGGTCTTTTTTCTTTCCTCCGTAATGCTTTACTGCATCTGGTTTCAAAAAGGAAGTAACACAAATCAGGACGAGCTAAGGGAGTGGGGGAGAGAGAGGGAGGGCACGAAGAAGTTGTTGTGAACGTTAGTCATGCAGACCTGTCCTGTTTTCCGCTACATGTGTGAAACAGTAACTCTATATTGCTTGGGTTCATGTTTGAAAGGGCTTTTAGTGGCAGTAGAAATAAGCTGTAAACACAACCATGACTTTAGAAAGCTAATTAGGCATACGTGTACGATTAGCTATTCTAAGCATTTAGCTGATATATTAGCATTAGCATTCATTTTTTCATTGGATTAGTTTTCTTGCTTCCAGACAAAGCATCAGCTCCTCCTTTACCTTTTGCTCCACCACCAGATCCTGATCAAAATATCTGGTCCTTTACCTGATGCAGCCAAGCATTAAACAGCTCATTGTTAACTTTTTTTTCTGTCCGACTCTGGCTGATTGTGATTTTCTCTCTTTCCTGGCACTAGACTTGACAGCAGTTCTAAACATTTTTGTAACTTTACTGATAAATTAAAAACTACGTTTATAATGAAACAGTGACTGAGTTTATTAGTTGTCTCTAAAACTGCACCAGGTTACGTGAGCTTCTCTCACTTTCAAGCTAACACATTTTCAGAGTAGTGCTCCAGGTTATTGACAGAGCATTTTTTGTACAAATGAAATCCAACTGAACATTTCCCACAATTTCCCAGAAGGAAACACGTGCGACAGATCTAGTTAACAACACCCCTATGTTATTTGTTCACATCAAATATGTTTCATTACCTACAAAGATGCAGCAGATTACACGGTGAAGAACTTCGACACGGACAACATGGTATCATATGCGTGTGTGTTTGTGTGATGTTACTCTCTGTATCGCTGTGCGCATGACATGAACCACTGTGCAGCTCATGCATGTAAATTTGACCGGCACAGAACCAAACGTATCCGAGACTAATTGACCGGTTAAAAGTCACAGCTGATCAAGCTGAAAACCAGCTGATTTCTGTCTCCAATCTTTTGATGCATCTCAACCATGGCAAACCATTTTAAGTTTTGTGTTGCTTTTCTTTTTGAAGGAAAGCTTCACAGTGGATAAAGAAATGAGGAAAATGCATCACGAAGAATAGCTACATAACTACAGGGAAACAACTACAGAGAGTGAGACACTGTCAGAGTTGTTCGGCTCTTTGAAGGCCCAGGCCGAATGGCTCAGCGACTGCTGCTGACAGCTGAGGATGTTTTTTATCAACAGGTGTTAGGAAGCCAATAAAGATTTGAGGACAGATAGTACAGAGAGGCGGCAAAAGAAAGAGAGTGAGAGAGAGAGAAAGAGCAAAACCGCAGACAAGGTGTGCGCACAACCACAGCCACATTCTCCGCCTGCAAACACCCTTTCACCACTTCCAGTCTCACCACCCCCACGCACTTATCTCCCCCAAATCTGCAGGAGGCGGATGCTTTGAGCAGCATCGCCAGCTTGAACATAATTAGTAGAAGACATGCAGCCAGCCGTTGCCTAGGCTCACTAACACACGTTTTGTACCAAAACAAACAAGCAGCGACCTAGAACGAACAGTGGTAGTGCCCTCAAGTCAACCCAGGCTCTTATCAGAAACTCTTTTAACCCATTACGCAGCTCTCTGCATGGGATTCCATTATTATTTGGTCATCAGTATCATGACATAGATACAAAACAAAAGAGTCGCGTGCAGATGGAACAAGTGGAAAATAGGAACAAACTGTCTGAGATTATTACATTTTTAAAGATTACATGGAGTTCATCCTATTATTGGTTTGTTTTGAAGTTTGCATTTACAAAAAGGGCTGCATTGGCTCTGTCATAAATAAAAGAGTGGACATTTATAATGTATTAAAACAACAACTCTATATCTTTCATGGAAGTGATAAAGCGACTATAAAGACTTTTTGTGCACGCACAAAAACAAGTTCTCTCAAACATAGCAAACAAAAAATGAAAGATAAACAACTGTAAGTTCCAATGTGGAATATGACGTGTTACAAAGGACAGGATGGATGGGTCAGGGAAGAGAACAAAGCTTCCCCTCTGCCCTGCCAGATGCGCACCTTCATTGGCTTCAGTCCACAGACAACAGGCGCGACCGCGATATCTGTCCCCAGGGAAACAGGGCTATCTTTTGGTGTTCAGGTAGCAGGGGGTGGGGGGCGCCAGGGGGTCAGCATCCTGCTTCTAAACCTGGAAGAGGAAACTAATCTGAGGTCAAAGAGGGCCAATGTGTTGAGTGAGACTTCACATAGGACTGGGGTATTCAAAGTGTATTCTGCTCTCTCTAACTCCACCATCTTCATTAAAACCCTGCACCTGGGCCTAAAACTGGCCCGTGGGGACCCCCCTCACGGCCACCGCCAGTCCGGCCCCTAAATCTGTCCCCAGCCCCTTATTCTTTCCCCACTTATCCCTCCCTTCCCTCTGGGTCACGATATTGAGCCACAGGAAAGGGATATGATAGGATTAGAGAGATAACAAGAGGTTTGTTGCCAAAAAAAAAAAAAATTCAGAAAAATGATCAATCTGTTCCTCCTTGTTGCTCTCACAATTAATAATGGCTTATAATCAGAGATATTTTCAGCACTTCTCCTGGGTTTCAGGAGTCCGGCTGCCAGTTGTCATCCGGTGTTGAGAGGGCGACACAGGCACCCTGATGACAAGCCTCTGTTGGTGTTCATCCTGCATGTACAACACAAATAAAGTGCTCAAAACATAAGGCAAGAGTCTCAGGCCTTGTGGCATAAATCTGGATTCTGTCTGCCCCACTACAGGTCTTTCTACATTGATATGAAGCAGCCAGAAGAAAAAAAAGTTGCCAGCGATAATCTGGGACATGCTCCCTGAGAAGAATTTTGACCATAAAAACCCTCCCATAGATTTGGAGGTTGTGTTGTGGTCGTGATGTGGACATGCTAATGCCTCAATTCTGTCTAATCTTGACTAGTGCATGTTTTATTGAGTTTGCCTTGTAAACATGCAGTGAATTAATTAAAGGAAAATTAGGATTCTCGTACATTTCACCCCACACAGTCTGTAAATGGCTTATAATATTTAAAACCATGCCTATTCCTGACTGAACAAAACTGTTGTAATATACTTAATCATATATAATATTGCCGGAAGTTCAATTACATCATATTTTGTTTTTAGAACTGGATTTGGGGCATCGGCCATTAGTTTGCACAATTGGTCAATGAGCGAGGCTGAGGCTCATATGACATAGGCCTTTAACTTGACAGCGTTACCATTCATCATTCGTTCATTTATTCATTCATTACACCTACAAACGTCTGAAAATTCAGCATTTATAGGCTGAACTTTTTAATTCCTAAGTTGCTGTTTCCCTAGTAGCCTGTATAATGAGGATGTCCCCCGTCTGTGCAATTAATTCAGTTCTTAATGTGTTTTGTCATGAATTATTTTGCTAATATTTGTCAAACAAATACTCATATAGAGCATGTAGGGCAGGAATGATACAGACAGAGAGGCAAGTTTCTCTATCATCATCCTTATATAGTTTTGAAGTTGAGGCTAGTGGTCACAAAATATACATACATTAATGAATCACAACTTGTTAGACAAAACGATTTTATTACAATCAAAAATGAATATAATAAAGTAGGCTTGAATGAGTAGTTGGCTCTTTGGCTGGAGGCTGGTTTGTATGTGAAGCCCTTCCCTGTTTGACCAAAAGTTTAGTGGTAACACATGAACTAATCACAGGAAGTAACAACTCTCTTACTCACTCAGCTGTTCATAACATCTCTCTGTCTGAAGATTTGTTTACAGTGATGAACAGCAAATATGTCCGGCCCTCATCCTATGCTTCACCTCCAATTACAGAAACAAAAGGCAGCGCTATTTGAAGGGACACTATAAGCAATATAACAGACCGCTATTTAACTTCTGGTTAGACAGCAAACAAGTTGATCCCGAAATTCATGGCAGAACAGACATCACAGTTACATAAATTAATTAAGTGATGAATTTCCCTAACACTTATTGTCAGTAACAAGAAAGAAAACAAACACTGGAACACTACAAAGCATTACTTTGTAATGCAATGCTGCAGAACACACAAAGTTAGCAATGTTACCTGACACTTTCATTGTACTTTGTTGCATATCTAGAATATCATTCATTGTGTTTTAGGTGTGGAAGTAAAGCCTAACTACTCAAAGTTATTAGTGCTATGAGGTGAATGTTGTTTAATTGCCATCTCAGTAGGTTTGTCTGCAGACACATGCCATAGTGTGTTCTGCCACGAGTGTGTTTACACCAAGAACCATTCCCACTAAGGCACTCTGAACAGCCAGGCAGGCCGGCAGTGGCGTCACACAGCTGCTCCAACCACAGCCAGGTCTCAGTGTGTGTTATTGTTACTGGTAGCATTACCACGCTTAAGCGCGACAACATAATTTGTAACAATAAGAACAAATTAGCTCCATGGCATCTGTGTACAATATGTACTTATAGCTCAGCAAGCAAGCGAAGAGCAACACAAACCACACACACATGCACAGAGGAACAGGCCTGCGCCCAAAACACATGTGAGCACGAGTACGTCCCGCTACAGTTTGTCTCCCAAACACAACCAGGCTCATATTTCAGGCCTTTGCGGTCTCCTAAATATACGTATATCGAAGTACACATCAGGCTGTGTGTCACTACTGTTTACAGGAAAGTGATTTATGGGGCTTTTTGGAGAGGAGAGGAAAAGGTGATATGGTTTGAATGAGTCTCAGAGCAGCTGAGAGGAGGTCAAGCTACTGTGGCACCACAAAATTCATTAATGAGAATTATTTATTATATGTTGCATATATTTTCTTTCACGTCCAGCGTGACACGCAGTCAGATGAAAGAGCTATTAGTGAATTAGTACACAGGTTTTTGTCCCGTGGTTTTTCGGATGTGGAAACTCAACATAATGCTTGTGCAAATGCCAGACATAACTGCATGGGAGTAAGATAAACATAGTTTGCATGTTGTCAAATAAAGCAATTGCACCAGACTGTCGAAGATCAATGTGTCTCTATGCAGTCTTCGTGTGACAGGCTCTTTGTGTTGTGCTTCACTGAGGACAACTAGTCTGACTGGAAGGGTTCCATTTTTATTTAGACTACATGTGCGTATGCAGCAGTGTGCATGTGCACAGTACATTTGTAATACACATACAGTGCATGACAACCCATAGCACATGTGCACACTTCACGGGTCTCTAAACTGTGTATTCTCAAAACAATGACGTCATGGGCAAATATGCCATTATAGAGGCATGGAGGCGTATTGTCAGTAGAGATAAAGAGCGAGATAAAAACTCTTTACAGGAAAAAAAAAGAAAAAGAAAACTGCACTAGCAGCTCAACAGATGGGAGGATATGTAGCTTTTCACATATGACGATGACAAATTTGGGCCTTGAGCTTTTTGACATGACACAAAAAACCAGTAAGAAAAGGTAAGAGGGGTGATAAATAACGATCAGTACAATAAAAATCTATTTCTGCAAAGCTAAAGAGGCATCAGGACTAGTGACAGTGTGTTTTGAATGGTGTAACAGGAAGAAAGTAGTAGTCAAAACATCAGCTCTGCATGTCTTGTGCAACTTGTGCGATAACTGCACTGATATCACATTTGCTCTCCGTGAGAGTGAGCCCTGGTAGTAGGAGTGTAACGGTTCTGAAACCAACACTGAATCTGCAAGAAAAACATCCATATTGAACAAAAGCAAACGGGGGCTCTGTGCTTACACTCAGTGTGAGCTCCACATGGCGACCCAGGAGAAGATTCTGGCAGGAAGGCCATTTAAAATGAGGAGAGATGAGTAAGAGTATGAGTTAACACGTGCTTAATAATAGAATGTGAAATATAATGAAACAGAATGTCACCTTATAGGACTAATCCTGCTCACATGCTATACTGTACTTCACCTACAAAAACAGTTTGGTTCAATTACACGTACCTTTACAATCCTATTCTTCTTGATTTTCCAAATTGTAGATTATTTAATAAAAATAAAAAAAAGAAACATCTCCCCCTCATTTTTTCTTAATGACAAAAACAAAAAGAAATTGTCTCAAAAATTAAGGCCTGAACCAAACTTTGATTCACAGAGCCGTTGCACTCTACCTGGTAGCCATAATGATATAGTGCCCTGTGTCTGCTTATTCAGTGGTAAAACTAATACCATGTGTCAGTACGTTACGAGGTACAAAGCTGGTATGTCACTGGTATCATGAAGACAAATTTCCCTCTATTTATTGTACTTGGCGATTAAAGCAATTTGGATTCTGATAATGAGTTTGATGGAGGTTAAACTGTGAGCAGAACAATATAAGCCACATGTGCCTCGCTGCAGTTACAAACCACATGAAATAAAAGGCGGTGGGGGTAAGAGGAGGAGCGGGGCACCAATTCAATCCAGATATGTCCAGATTCAAACACTGAGCGGAAGGTGGCCTGGGCTAAAACACCAAACGACCACCCCAAAGGCGCGCTGTGGTCTCACCCAAGACAAATGAACTGCTGGGGCTCTGTGGCATCACGGGAAGAAAAAAAAAGATGTAGTCACACTCTTCTAAGCAATACTATCCCTTATGTTTTAGCATATGAGTGGAGCTTTAATTTTCACACACTGCCAATTGAAGGAATTTCAACAAAGAAAAAAGAAAAAAGTTTAATCTATCCATAGTGCTTTGTGTGCTTTGGCAGCACAAGAATGATCCTTTTTTTTTTTTGGGGAGAGAAGGAGGGATGAGGGTGGGAGTGTGGTGTTTATTGGTTTCTGCCAGGCCAGTCAGAGAAGCAAACACAAGCAGAGTGAAACCTGATCAACTGGCACCGTGCCTGGACCAGCGGCGGCGGAGTGCAGCGTCAGGGGAAAAACACTGACAAACATACACAAGCACAGGACCCAGGTCTCCAAATAATCATAAGATGAGCAGGCCAGATAAAAAAAAAAAAAAGAAAAAAAAAACAAAATTTAGGGCAAAACCCAAAAATGTCTCAGCATGTTTTATGGGACGGACAGAGACCAGGATAATGCAGATGTTTGAAAGTCTGATCGAGGATGATTTTTAAGCGTTCCCTTGGTGCGGGGAAGTTTTCTGATTGAAGTTTACTAATTCCATCCCCTTGATCCTATCCCACTCTTTTGCTCTTCTACCACCCCCACATGCACACACACACTCTGGCCCAGCAGGAAAATCCCTCTGTGGCCAGGCATTTCTTTTTAACTTGATATGCTTGTGAATCACCCCTAGTGCAGCAGTGCTGCTCCACTAATGAACACAGGGCCCACAGACGGAGCTGTCCATGCCCTGCTACGCTCCCCGATCGCAGTGGAAAACAGGATCCAGCTGCCCAGCACCCTGTCATTAGAGAAAAAAAAATCCCTGAACACCCTCTGCCTGCCCCTGGACCCCTCTTCTACATCTCATCCCCTGACCACATCTCATACTCACGCAGCATGTGTCCTGCTGCTGCCCTTAGTCCAGACTTAACCTCTGTAACCTGCCTTCATCTTCAACCCTGCCCCAGCTGTAGCAATAACCTGCACCTCTCATTATTAATTTCTGGTTTCAAGCACTTGTCTTTAGTCAGGCAGTCTTCAGTCAAACTCCTATTGTGCCCAAGTTTCTTCCCCCGCAGAAGTTCTAGTAATCTTGGCAATATAGGAGCTTTCTGTGCATTTGCTTTAGATGAGATTACGGCCAACAAAGCCTTTTGTGGATGTACAGAACAAGTGTCTGACTATTGGTCATCTTGAGTTCACATGTCCAGCACCCAGCTACTGCTTGTCATTATTTTTGTTTGTGCAATTTGACAACTTACAATGGTGAAAGTGATAAATCACCAGTGACAGTCTTGGAACTAAATCTGTGTCAGACAAACACGGACAATATGTTGATGCTGTGTCGAAGGTGAAGAGGAGGAGGAGGAGGAGGAGGAGGAGGAGGAGGAGGTTGGTAAATTCCCATCTGATATGAAAGTGTCGTGCTTGTGGTGTCTAAGTCTTGGCAGCAGTGCGGCATGAGAAACAGAACAGGCGAATGTGCACAAACACAGACAAAGAAACACACACGTATGCCCAGCTGATACCAGCATCAGGGTAGGCTGCAGCCATATCTAATATGCTGAGTGAAAAGTAAACACGGCACTGTGGCATCAGGGCTTCCCGCTTACAGACAAACCATCTGACTCAAAACAAGCCAGAGTCCAGGGTGGGGCTGGAAGGATGAGGCTGACTATCACACTCACAGGAAAGGAACAAGAGTCAACTAGATCTAAATGAATTACTCTGTTGTTTTTCCATCTATAGTAATTATGTCCGTGCCAAAATGTTTTACAATGGGACGATCATAAATCACAGGAGATGATGTTATTAAATTCATCCAATACTACAGGTAAATCAGAGTTAATAATTGTTAACAACAGTAATGTGATGCAATGTTTAATGTGTCCATGTGTCTTTCAGTGTTCCTGTTGTTGTAGGTGTGTGCGACCTTTAAAAGTGGAGCAACGTCTACTCATACATGCTCATAACAGTTTGTGCACGTTCATCAGTTAGGGGCAGGTTGCAACATTTTTCAATTTTTCACTTGGCTAATTTTACTGCTCACCTTTGAAAACACTCACAAAATAGGATCTTGTAATAGATTAAACAAGCAGACCGAGCCAGAGTCACGTTATGCGAACCTCTCAACGGTGACACACCTTTTATCAGTGAGGGGTTTTACTCGGTTGCCACGGAGATAAGAGTCTTGGTAGCTGCTGTGATTTCATCCATAGCACTTCAAGCACTTCTCGTTCATGTTGGCTTTAAATTAGCATGAAGGCCATGAGATAACCCAATAAGATTATATTCAGACTGAATGTCAAACCGGAAGAATGAACTTACTTGTAAAGCTGCGGCAAGTCTATAATTATTATTATTGAAAGTAATGTTAATCAACAACTATTTCATAGTGGTGATTTAAGTCACTTTTCAAGCAAAAATGACAATGTTTTACTGCTTGTAGCACATCATATGATGCTTTTATTTGTCATAACAGATAGCGAACTATATTTTTTTCCCATTTTCTTTCATATTAACTAGCCTTGAGACCTCTCGAGGGGTTCCCAACCTTGAAGACAGACGAGATTTATTTATCCCCTAAGAGAAATTCAATAAAAATGGTGCAGATGTTGCATTTAAATTAACTGTAATAATTACTTTCTTATGCAATACAAAGAAGAGCGTGGCAAGATCAGAGTTCTTTCTTTGCAGCTCATTAATAAATACATAAACGTGCTCCGGTTTGCTCTTCGTAATTATTTATTATTGGACCCATCAGGGACACATGGTCTTGTGCAGTGACATCCTCTCCGTTCTGTTTGTTGATGTGTCAAGAACAAACACCTTGCTGCTCTGCCTTATTTTGACAATGAGCCTGTGTGTGGCTGACTGGCGTTTAACAGACTCCCCTGCTGACTGTGTTGTAGACACAATAAAAGGAACCATCAAACGTGGCAGGGGGGATCGTTGACTTCTTCCCCCCGACGCACACACTCAATGCATCTCTCTGCTGCAGTCTCACTTGTGGTCTGAAACGTTTCACAAATCATGTTAACAAATATCCCAGACCGAGTATCCTGTGGTTTTTCACTCCCAAGTACAAGGAGCCGTGTGCTTTTGTTGTGGCCACGGAGATTCCAGATGATCTTGGAGGATGCCACGAACATGTGAAAAATATTTGTAGCCATAAAGAAAGGCCAATTGGTATTAATGGTGTGGCATGCGGGAGAGGCCACGGGAAGTGTGCGTCTGTATCTGTGTGTGTGAGAGAGTGAGTGTGTTTGGTCTGGGTCGGTCAGACACACTTGTTTCCCTGTAGGATGGATCTGATGGGGGCCACAGGGCAAGGAGCAGACAGATTCATCAGAGTCGTCAGCTCGGGGTGTCCGGTATCCCAGAGTGCAGTGCTGCAGCTGCCAGGCCCGCAGTGGCAGCCATGATAGGCTCCAGGTGGAAAGACAGGGCATTTTATTTGATGCAGAACCAGAGAGTCTGCTTTGAAACTCTGCAGAACATGAACCCAAAGTTTGCATTCGGATGGTAAACAGTCGACAGTATAATTTATTGTTTTTCCTTTTTGTAATTTTGTGAATTTAAAGAAATGATACGTGCTAAATTCACGATTTCTCAGAAATGACATAATTCATTCTAATATATAAACTTGTGCTGAGAGTTGATGTTTTGAACAGAGTGGTCCTAAAATCCCAGCTGGATTATAAATTTAAGAGCCTTGACTTGACCTCTGCGAACCTGCAACAGAAAACACATTGGTCATTTCTATTCACTTTAGTCCCTGCTGGTTTTCTATATATGGATATGCGTAATGCCTTGGAAAAATTGATAAGTTAAAATGGTTTCTTGTGTAAAAATTGTGTCAAATATTCTGCAAGCCTTTCGTATTCATTTTTTATCTTCAGCGTTTCTTTATCGGCTGAGGTAAAATGCAATAATAAATACAGAAGCTGCTTGTTAGTTTGCCTGCAGTGGTAGAATTTTTCTTAGATGCTTATCATAGATTTGAAAAATAACTTTCAGCGCCGCTTGCTCATAATAGATTTTCGTCTCTCCTCTCCCTCAGTCCAGGATGCCTTGTTAAATCCGGAAATTTGTGACAAGTTTGATTTAGGGGTGTTTGGACTGAAACAGCAGAAGCTCCTCTTAGCAATCAATCAAATCAAACTGAAAGCAGTTATTTTTCTAACCTGACGTGCATCGCAAAGGTATGAAGGCAAACCTATAAATATCCTGCTTCACCCACCTCGGAGACAAGTCACACTTACTTGTGCAACAAGGTACAGAACATGACTGTTTCTGTTTCTCACTGGTTATGTGCAGTACAGTAGCCTCTGGTATCAACATCTGCACCTTAAGTTATACGTGATGTATTTTTCAAGTTAGTTATGAAACAAGTGACAGGAAATGAGTTTGATCATTCAAGTTGATCTTTACTCTAAGGAGTCAAACAGACCACAAATGAAAACACAGAATTAGCAGTGGAGCTTGTAAAGGGTCCAACTGAACACATAGGCTTCAGAACCTTCGTGGACCTTTTAGCTTCTTCCGTAAATATTCTTTAGCAAGCAATAGCGAGCTAAATGCAAATTTCAACTCACAGATGACGGGAGGACAATAGAGGTAGTGTTTCGACTACAAACAACAGACTTTGAGTCACATCAAGAGACGAGATCCTGGCTTAAACCAACAACTCTGATATTTGCAGTCTGGATTCTCAAGGATATCCTGAGGTGTGACATGGCTGGATTAGGGATGTGGCTTTCCCTCTTCGCTCACAGTAGTTTTTATCTCCTTGAAACAAATGCACGATATACCGGTTGGGTGTGAGATCAGTGTTTGCCAGGCCTTTGTCATGTGTCATGCTGAGAGTAATTCTCTGTGCAGGACGCTCAGCTTCCTGCACCTCCTTAAGCAGGTGCTGAAAGATGAGTTGTATGTGAAAATGTGATCATTGTAGTCTAAGCGTGTCTGTAGTAATGACAATGACATGGCATTGGAAAATGACAGCAAGTGAAATGTAGGAGTTCGCTCATGTATTATTTATGTTCACCACCAATCCAGTCTGATGGCATTGTTGTTCTAAATGTCTTATTAGTTTCCTTCTGCTGTACAAATAAAAGCTTCCAGTTGAGAATCTTGCATCAACAGTACAAGCTGAGTACAAGCTGCAGTCCATACCTGTACAGGCATACAGATACATATGCAATGAAGACTTTGAATGGAGTGTTTTTATTATTACGATGCCAGAGTAAAGCTGAACTTTGACATTTGGATATGAAATGTCATCACACTATCATTGTACTCTACACATTTGTGTGAAATGCTTGTCATAATTTGCATACGAATTCTTGAATTATGTTCAAAAATGTGTTTGTGAGTGACTTTGACCTTTGACCACAGAAATTCTAATCAGTTACATCCCGGAGTCTAAGTGAGGAAATTCCCTCGAGGCATTACTGAGATATTGTGTTCACAAGAATGGGATGGACGGACAAAACAAAAACATAATGCCTCCGACCTCGGGTGTTGCTGGTGTGGATTGATAAAAAGTAATTACTTATTGCTCTGCTATACCTAAATTAATTTAATCACAAAATACATTCAGCGATAAGCATGATATATTGTGGCATTTCTCTCTATGACACATTTCTAGATCTGCGCTCAGCTCCTTGGCAGCTGGGGTGCTGTGAGGCCAACAGTTTTACTCGGCAGAGGAAAAACATGCGCCGACATGTTATCGTGATACAAACACAACTGCAGTGCTAATTCAATAGCAGCTTGTATTTCTTCTCCTAACAGGCTGGATTTGTAGATCAGCTTTTCTGACCTAAAGCAGTGTGTGGGAGCAAAGCCCAAAAAAGGGGGGGGGGGTTAGTATATGCATATGTGTGAGTGTGTATGTGTGTGTTTGTGAGTTAGAAAAAAATGAGGAAAGAGTTAACGTGGGATTCTGAGCTCTCTGGGACTTACCCAATCCCAGCTGTAATGTAAAACCTATGGGACAATAAGGGGCTACACAGTGCACGGCCTAAGCTGGGCCAGAAAGTCCACCCAACATGTTGTCAAACCATGAGGAATTTATTACTAATGTTGGTCAGCTGTGGCGACAGGGGGCGGGGGCCATTTTTCCAGTGGGGTAAAAGAGAAATCATTAATTATCTCCACCGCCACCCTTGATCGTTGCCTGAATTTCAGCTGAGTTTATCTCCAAAGCGTGCATTTCCATCCCGACCGAGTGTGTTCAGCTAGCGTGTCCATTTATAAAGCTTGTGGCTTAACAGCGAGGTCATCCACTGACCTGCACACTGACAGCCAATGGTGTGAAGGATTGGAGGTAGAAAAGGCAGAACAAAGCAGACATGACAGCAGCACATGTGCCGTCAACCAGACCTTGGCCTTCACCTTGGCCTTCAGCCTCTTCCTGGATGGAAAAATGAAAAAATGGTGTGGAGCAGCAAAACAACAGATGATGTTGTAATACTAACTAAACTAGTTTGAACGCCAAAGAGTAGAAGTAAACACACATATATAAAAAGATGAATTATTCTGCAACATTTGATTGCACACAGGCAGAGTGCTGTTCTCAGTTGGAAGAGTACATAGAGGAATTTGGGTTATTTTTAAGTAAGTTCAAATACATTTATTTATACTTTAATACTTCTTCAAAACTTCTACCACAAATGTCACTAGAATCAAACTGTGATTCTAGTGCCTTTTTACTTCTTCGTTACACTGTCAGTAATTCTGGCCAAGGTTTTTTACGAGGGTGCTGCTAAACCTGGCCAGACACGTTTAACTACATATAAAGCTAATTCATGCTCATGTTTGAGCAATTGTGTTTATTACCCCAATGTGAGTTTCCAGGTTATTGCAGGGCAGTTAAACTTGGTGGGAGAAGGGAGGGGACATTAACCCGGCTGGGTTTGGACATGATTCAGTCCTTCCTTTATCTAAAACAGGGGCGGGCAATTCATTTTCCCAAGGGGCCACATAAGAAACTGGGAAACTGTTATGGAGGGCCAGACCAATAGGCTGAACTCAATTCTGCACAAAATGAATTATATATCTTTATAAAAAGCAGTAAAATGTATGGTTTGATTAGCTGCTACTGGTAAGAATAGGAATTAGAATGAAGTTATGACTCACAGTTTTTAGTGTTCAGTCACACAATGATGCAGTGAATTAGTAAAATGTATTTTTTAGCATTAAATTAACTTTATATAATGAAGTAAAAACTGCATCCATTGCTATTTTGTTTGTCATCTTATTACCTCATTTGCTGTTTTTCAGTTGTTGTTCAGTGAGAGAAATATAGTCTTTGTTGGGCTTGAACAAGTGCAGTGAAGTCAGGTTGAACGTCTGAGGTGGATATGCGAAGGAACGTCAGTGAGGGAGGATCTGTATCTGGATTTGTTCATTTTCATCACTGAACATGTAAGTAGATCCTACGAGAACCAGGAGGTGATCAGCTGATGGTGTGACTTCTTTCAGTGTTGGCATGTGGGTGAGAATGTTGCCCTGCAACTGGCTTAAGAGAAACTGCAGCCTTCTCATGAAGGCCTTCACCAGGCTGTACATGTGCAAAGAGGCCTTTGTCTTGCAGTTTGGTATTTAGTTCATTCATGAGTGCAGTCACACCAAAAGCAAAAGCAAAAGCAAAAGCAAGGTGAAGCTCCAGATTTCCTTCAATGTCCTCAATCCTGCTCTTTGCAGTTTGCTTCGAGAGCGGCACATTCTGAAATGTTTTCTCCCCTTCAGAGAACGGCTTACTGTATTTTGCAATTTTGTGGGATATCACAAAGCTGGTCTTGGCTGCTCCATCCCTGGATGTGTGAAGCTTGGTAAAAAGGCCTTGTTGCTTTTGCAGCTTACCTAGCAAAGCTTCAGATGTCCATGCCCACTCCGCATCAGTCAAGCTTTTCTATTTTTCTGTGTGTTTCGTCTCATAATCGCGATTCAAACTGTAAAACTTAAACATAGTGATCTGCTGAACCAAGCCCACGGCTTATCTTTGACTTCGGTAAATAAATACACGTTTTTTTAAAAAAAATTACATTCTGTATAAATTTTTCCTTTTTTTAGCACGACCTGACATCTTTGAAGAGCTACCAGCTAACTCACATCTCTCCCAAACATTAAAAAAAATATCAGATCTTCAAATTGAGAGCAATGTAGCTGTGTTGTGTGCATGATGTACACTAATTTGATTCCTTATTTCCCATTCATCAGGAACAGCCTGAGGGCCAGATGTGGGGCTGTACAATGTCCAGGTCTGACCTAAAACATCCTCAAGGATTTGAATGGGGAATCTGAATCTCTGCATACTGTAGTACAGGTGTACTGCTTGCTCAGCTAAATGCTGTGTTAGGACCAGCAATATGGTGGTAAAGCTAAGATGGGCAAGTGGGCATTAATGTTTACTTCTAATAACACATTTCCCTTAAAGCGTCATTATAGAATCCATGAAATTCCAAGTTTTTTTTATGTATTACGTATTGTTTGTAATACACAGTAAGCAACCGCATTTAGAGGCTTTTCCTTACATTTAATCGATTTAATGGACTTTCTGTTCATCATCCCCGTCTTCTTCACTCACTCATAGTTGGAAGGCTTCTCATTCCAGCTGTTACTGGCCACAGCAGCTTCTGCTGCATTATTTCCAAGTAAATAAAGTGCCAATCCAGTTTTTCCATTTAAACAAATCGCTGCCCAAATATATGAGTCAACATTTGATTCCCAGCAAGTGGCATGAACCTGATGTTCCAAACTATGCATTTGTGGAAAGAAATCATGCACTCACTAATGTCAAGGCTCATTGAGGATTATCCCTTACATGGAATACACTGTTAAAAACTGTGGGCTGTGCAGTGAGTAGTTATTATCAGTATAGGTTATTTTTAAGTGTATAAGTGAAGGCCACAGTAAAAGGTTTAAATACATTTAATTTGGGCCTTTGCATAAGCCAGTGTTGAGTAAGTGTGTCGGATCTGCTGTGAAAATACAAATTACTGTTAATTATACACAGTATGCATAATATGCATCTCTCAGCTGCTTCTCTTTGTTTTCATTCAGTAGGGTGACAAGAACCATTCAAGGATTCTTAGGATTGTGACATTATCTGGCGAACACAAGAGCAGGTAAGTTGCTGGATGCTGTCCAAAAGCTGTGAGTCACAGATCACAGACAGCAGATGGTGTGATAGCTCAGCTCCTTGTTAACTTTGGCAGAGAACCATAGAGCGCTTCACTGGAACCCATCCCTCCCCAGCACCCAACAGCCCACACCACCAACAATATATCATAAAAACACTCATAAATCACAAACTAAGTAACGTTTAAAAGGAAATAAAATGTGAAAACTGTGCAAGACGAAATGTTATTTTATGAGTGTGACACCAGCTGGAGAGGGGAAAACGAAGAGGGAAATAAGAGATCAGATGGAGGCAAGATTACTTATTTTACTTATTTTCTTAGCAAGTGCACATGGCTTTTATGTTTATAGCTTAATTTGTTATTGTTGCACATTGCAATATAATCTCTGTACAATCAAAAAGGAGTATGACAAATGAGTCTGGAGCACACTGCCAAGCTCAATGTGCAATTGCATAACTCTCACGGCTGAGATTCATTAATAGCTGCGTAATGGAAAAGCAAAGAAGGGCAGTATAACACTCCACTGATGGAGAAATTTATAGCTTTTTCCTCACTTGACAACTTTGAAAACTTCCCAGACAAGACAAATACTGACGGTAAATAACCACTGGGCTTCAGGCCATGACATTCCACATCAGACGACAAATAGCCATTACCACCCGTGTTATCAATCACACAGGTACAGTGCACTGTCTCCAGCTCTTTTCATGCAGCCGAATGACAGTCATAACTTTGACCTGACAAACCCAGTAAGCTTGAGCAACTTCCCCGATCTATCACAGCTGTCAGAGGCATAGCACGGCTTTGTTCAGATTAATTACAGCCTTGCTGGTAGGAGCTGTCAGTCATCCAAACAGGTGATATACACACTCTATCAAGTTGTTTTGAATGAGCATGAATGAGCATGATGTCATGAGTCAGCTGCCAAATATTCAAATGAACATTATAAGACAGAGAGAGCGAGAGAGAGGGAGTGAGAGAAACAAAATAAGGAAATCATTTGGCTGCCTTCAGGCAAAACTATCCAGTCTTCACTGTCCAGGAAAGCAGAAGAAGTGCTACCAGTGTCAGAGGATCAGAGCTGCTGCATTAGAGTGACGAGTGAATGCAATTTCCCCTGAGAGAGATTGTATCATAATGATGTCAGTGTCTTTCTGTACACACAATATGTTTGAATAAAGCTGCAGGGGACCTGAGGGAACTGCAGCAGGCAGCACAGTTACAGTAATGTGTTTAAACTGGCAGCACACACATCTAACCATGAGTTTCTCTGAGAAATATTTCAAACCTCATAAACTAAACATTCCTCTACATACAGTACATTTCTTCTGTCAGCCCGCCTTGCAGATCATGCTGTACTATTACAAATTGGACACATTAGCACAATAAACATCTCCTCTGTGTGTGTCAGCAGATAGGCGCGACACACAATCTGCACGTGCACACTGCATACGTTTGTTTGTGTGTTCGCATGCCTATTGGAGTGAGAGTGAGAAAGTGAAAAGGCATGTGTCCTCGCATTTTACAACATGCACTGTGAATATGCAGAATCGGAATTCAAAGTCTGGTTGCACTGCTCCTCTTTCACTATTAAGCCCCAAGCGATAAATGCAGTTAACAAACAGTAATAAAAAAGTAATAAACTGCAACAATGGCAGAAAACATTTTGCGCCATCAAACAATCTCGCAGGAAGGGTCTATGATCTATTTGTTGCAATATGGGAAGTGTAGGATCCAGTGGTTTTGGGGCTTAATTTAAATCTGTTTTGTGAGCTTACTTGATGGAGTCCTCCCTTTGTTCTCGTCAGCTATGTCCATGTGCTGCGAGCTTCACTGCTGTTGTCTGATTACTCACTGCATGATCAATGAATCAGTAACGCAAAAGCTCTACACTAAAGCTGAAGAGACCTGTGTGAATACAGAGCACACCTTTCCCATGATTCAATAAGCACTCACAAGGATAATTACACCCGTTAACTGTGTGCAGACGGTGACTCTACTGTATTTAATAAATCACAAAGAACATTTGGTAACATTTATCCATGTCTGGTTACAATATAATAAGGTTTACATTTCTTCATAAAAGTGGTGATCACAGTAAATAGAAGGTTTAATGTTTAAATGCTCATTTAATGGGGAGAGACACTCATAGAACTGAAGTTAAATATACTTGCCATTATGGTTATAATCCATTTCTACAAGGCAGATCTTGCAGATCACATGACCTTTAACACGCGTCTTCATTTAGTCTGTGTAAAACCCAAAGCGTTGCTAAACTTCGGAACGTCTCCTTCACTGCCTATTAAATTATGGTATGACCTCCACCAGTCTATCAGGCCTTCACATGGAGGGTGATGACACTCTAGAAAATCAGAATGGTTAGGTGCATAAATCCCTTTTTGAGCAGTACTATATGTAAAAAAATATGTGTTAATACTTGGCAGTGTTGTGATAATGTCTCACAAGACAAAATATTCTTAGAGATTAGCATATCAATTTTTGTCCCACCCTAATGTGGATCTGATCAGAAAGCTCTATGGGGAACTATTTTTATTTACAGTAAGTCAACCTAATCCCCCTGTCAGTTATCTACAACGTCCAAAACCATTTAAAGCATTGAAACATACTGCAGCCTCTCCTACAGTTCAGTGGTGGCTTGCACCAGGTGCAGCCGCACACATGCTTAGTGTTTTACTCTCTACACCAGCATTCCTCCATATAACCATATTCTCTTGCCAACACACTTTCCCTGTTAGTGTTTCATGGCTTGCAAATCTACTAGAGGGGCTTCAATGAGGCAGCTGTCTGGGGAATGAGACATGAACGCTTTTGTCCAAGGACAATGTGTCTTAGTTGACCATTGCACATAAGCACAGTGGCCTCCAGAGGCTAAAAGTAGACCACCATCATGCAGCCCCAGAGAGTTTCCAGTGTTAAAACATGTCTGGGAGCAAACTGAGACACTTCAGTCTGTACGCTCAGGTTAACTAGAGGGCCAGCAGCACGTCTACATGCTAACGCTACAAAGCTCACAGTACAATCACGCCTCCTGATCGTTATCTGAGCAACAGTGATGCAGACCTGCTCTTAGAAGCTTTACTGTTCTCCGCTCCACAAGCAAAAGCTTTTTAAAGATTGAGTCCTTTGTGAAGGGGAAAAGCTCCGAAGCTCAAAGAAGCTGCATTGGCTGGTGTTTTATTACATCGTGTTTCTTCAACGGCCTAGTGCTTGAAAACAACTTTCCAGCTGAGCAATCCTAGCATTAACAAGTCGTTCATCTTTGATGAGCTCCATATGCAAAAAAACAAGAGGGGGGAAAAAAAGAGCCTCTGATCAGAGAAATAAAATCATATGTATATTCTGTCACGCCTCACATCCTGTGGAGCGGTGCAAAATGTGGTGTGCTTGAAGGAAAACAAATAGCATGTCCCGGTACAAGGCTGTGTTTGTTTCTGCTGCTTTCATTGGAATCGCATGAGCAAAAGTGAGCTTTGAAAATGAATGTGCTGCTAAAAATCCAAAATGGTTTTAGATGATTTATTTCTTTTATGGCGGATTGCAGGAACACTTTGTCTTATCTTCAGGAAGTCTTCCAGCCGGCTGCAGGGACATGTCAGGAGCCAAGATCTCTCTTGCTCACAAGCCATGTTGTTCCCTGCAGCTATATTCTCAACCTTGGGTGGTCACTTTACACTTTACATATCCTCATGACCTGTTTCCACTTCAACTGTTAGAAACACTAAAACACAGTGACTGAGAGGTGGTTTTTTTGTTTTGTTTTGTTTTTTTTATCTCAGAGCCTGTTGTGTCTCAACTAAGAACACCCCTGCATTTTCCCCACATACACTTTTCTGAAACACAAACCCTTTCTTGTCATACTGTATCTGCAAAACAAAAAGCCTCCCATCACCAACCACTCCCAGATTTTAACAGTTGACAGTCAAGTTCTGGGTCAGTTGAGTTGGTGGGAGCTCACATCCGTCTCGCCTTTTGACACACGTCATAGATGAAAAACGAGACAAACTGGATTTCCACATAAAGGGTTGGAGGGCTCATCTTCAATTTCTTGCAGCCCTGGGTTCAGTGGAGTACACATGCATAGAGACACACATGCACATGTTTGGCTCACACTAGAAAAAGCCATTTTTAATGATTTAATCTGCTGTATTTTCCATGGTTCTCACCAGTACCTATTCTCTGTCAGAACACATTATTCCTTTCCAGCACTGTTCATCCAGCAAGACTGCAAACATTATGTTCTGCAGTGTCTATTTGCCAGTGTAGTCAGGTCAGAGCAGTTCTGCTCAATTTAGTTCAGCAATGTTAAAAGAGCATCTGAACCCTGTGGTGAAGTTTATGCTTTTGCGGTGTATTCTATGTGCCAGTGAAAGGGGAACCAGGGATAGAGTCATCAGGACTGTGGGATGACCCTGGGTTCATGGCATGCCCTCCTGCAGCTCACCCCTTTCATCGTGTAGCCCAGTTGTTAGTTTAGCTCAGGCCCATCTCAGCAGGCCTTGGCAAAGGGGAGAGCCCGTGGCCAAAGAGGATTTGGTCAAGGAGGAGCGGAGTCTGCTCACACTCAGCAACAGCTTTTCCAGCATCAAGCACCACCTACTTCCAATCGTGCGTTACCCCCCAAATCCTCTCTATGCCTGCAAAACCAGCAGGGCCAGACATGGTAAGAAGTTTAGTCTAAACATAACCTGAAGTTAGCACATAGAAACAAAGACACAACCCCTCAGTGATACACCATCATACCTTTCAAAACACATCGGTGTGTATCCAACATCAATAACGAGACCTCTTAGGTGTTATTACGGCATTTATCTTTTAGTGGTGCAGTGGCACATCACAGGCGAGGAGATAATGACACGCTTTATTGAAACAGAGACAAATGCACCGTCTCTTCACTATGGGTGGTCTAGTCAGTAGCGTTGCATGGAGAAGAGCCCTACAGGCAATTAGCATGTGAGCCAGACTGAACATCTCTGGTTTATGCATTACACACAGCTGGGCTCAAGACATTACTGGAGTACAAGATACTACAGAGTGTGTGAATGTTTTTAGGCGTGAGTAGAGTGTGTTGGCTGGTGAAGAACATCTACTGTAATTGAACATAAATCACCAATCACCCGCTCTTACAGCAGCAAGTTCTAACAAGCTGAATTAAGGGGCCCCTGTGGGTTAGATTAGATTCAGATTAGATTTTATTTATATGACATAGACATAACAACAGCATTGGAATTGAAACACACAAATAGGCACAAGCAACAAATCCACTGCTTTGCATCTGTTGATTTTGTTTCTATATTCATCCCTGTCGACAAAGTGTTTCTGGCTACAAGAGCTATTTAGCCTAAACACACCACAGTTGGCTCAAACTGAGCTTGCGGTTCCCACCGTGAGCAAACCTCTCCTCAGTCCACTTGTGACTGTGGACCAGGGTCCAATTTAACCTGAAGAAACAACGCAGGTCTGATAAGTCCTTAAGTCACATTCTAAATAAGAAAATCACAGGCAAAAATCATATAATCTCTTCTTTTTCAAGTTGTTCTTTAAATATATACACTTACACAGACTTATCCATACACATGATAAAAGTCCTACTTTTGAATCTTATTCTTCTCTCAAGCAGACGAGAGTAAGATCCAAAAGGAGACTTTTTTGACTTCATGATGCTCAAGTCACAGAAATTTGTCTCAGTGATCAAATTTTACCAGCTGCTCAATCTCCACGATACACTTCAAACAACTATCGTCCACACGGGGTACTTTCTGTAATACTAAACGACACTTGAGACAGATACGGACTGAAAACTGTAGATAAACAGAAGTACAGGGAAAAATGACCTACATAAGTGCTTGTGAGTACATGTAAATCCCAGGTAGTGGGTTTTGCATGTGTGTGTGTGGTCGTCCTGCTGGGAGATACCACATTATTCATCATTGTATTAAAGAGGCTTATAGGAAGGAAGAAAAATGGATGGTTGGATCCACTTTCTAGAACCTCATCCTCACTGGGTGAGAACGCCAAGAGGGTGGGACACTCTGAGCATAAACTCATCCCTATTGGTACACTGCCACGGCTGCTGGGTGACGGCAGCTGATCTTTGGGATTGTGCATGGTCAGGTGCAGCAGTCAGTCAAAAACTCTGGCTCCGACTCAGCAAGTTGGCAAGCTGCCCTGAAACACTCACCCGAAGCCACAAGAGATACCTGCAATTTGTCACCCCTATAAAATAACATTCTCCATCTAAATTGTCATTCCGAGGCAGACGCGTTTGTGTTCCTACAGAGAATGATGTAGAGCACCACGTCTATGTTTCTTACAAAAGCATTTTATTATCTACATCCCTTCTCCAAACACACACCCCTATCAGTCCCAACTCTTAGCCTGGTATTTTTGTAGCACTTGGCAGAGACAGAGGAAGGCTTTAAAGAAGACGTGTAATCTTTCCTGGCTGTGAAGCTTTCATACTCGTCAGTGACGGGCAGGAAAAGCCTGGAGGGCAGCGCATCAATTCTTTGACGATTGGGTTGGCAGATCGCCAGCCTCGATTTCTCACACCATACATGCTACAGCACACCTCCGGCAGGACGTACACAAATACTGAGGAATGAATTAATGTCTTCAAAATGTACAGGCTTATATGTCCATATGTTGTTAAACTTTTTGTCAGTTGTGACTACAGAGGTGTGATGGAAACTGATTTATTCACTGGATACGTTATTTGCATAAATTCAGTATTTATGGTATGATGGGTGCAGCAACAAGTTACATGTATGAGCTGGTTATTTGAATTAAATTCATCTTTTCAAAATGTATCTCTTGATGTTAAAGAATGCACAGACCCAGCCGTATTAACAAGAAACTGTTGATCCCACTTGGGATATAACTGCTCCAGAAAGAAGAGTATTTGGCACGAAAAGATCCACATACAATCATCACAATCATCATTTAAGAAACCAAATATTTTAATATGCACATGGTGCCAAAAGAATAAGACACTGGAGTACAAATACAGATCTGGTATAGAGGATCTGGCTGAATTTTGCATAATGCAAACTCTATAAATAAGGGGATGTTTTGCCTTTCTTTCGGTTACATTTGAATAATTAGCCTCTGCTACTGATGCACAGGGGCTCGGTTTCCATTCTGTCACCATGAGTGTGGTTACATGCGTTCTCCTCCATCTCCATGAAACCAACTTCAAACATCTGTTAATAAACATACAGACGCAGCTAGCAGGAAGACTATTCAGTAGAGTTGTGTCATGTGACATATCTCTGTCTCAATTCTTACATAATTACCGGATCACGATCATTTGAGCTGAATGAGATCATTGCGCTTGATCGTTAGAATCAGCTGGTTGATATTACTGTCACTATTTCCATGTATTTTTTCACTGTTTGAGGTTTGACTGGCGGCCTTTTAATGACATTATTTCCACACTCGTCTTAACGCCACGACAGTGACTTTGCAAAATAGTGTTGGGAGAGAAGTTGTTTAGGTCAGACGTGGGTGCATGGTCTTAATATGAAAGAAAAGAAAAGAAAAGCGGAGGAGAATGACAATTATGGTCATTATTCCAGCAGAGTGCGTCCTGTGAGCCAGACTACTTTAATAGGGCAATAAAATGAACAGAAAAACTGAAATCAACTAAGATTTCATGATCTGGACAGTCCTAATGTGCCAAACTTCAATCAGTTAACACTTCCTTGAGGACACATTTTCCTCACAGCTAACCTTTCATAATCTCTATTCTGTTTTCCTGCAGGATTTCCTCCATGATGTCTACACAATTAATGCACTGTTAACACTTGCGCCGCTAATTGCCAAGACACCTGTTTCACATGGAAACAGTCATATGAATACAATGGGCACCTTTTGATACTAGGCAAACAACTGCGTCATAATTCAAACTGTCAGTCTAAACACACACAGGAGTAGTGAGTGCAAATATTCACCAAGTAAATATGTCTACCTATCTCTAGACAATACCGGAATTGTTTTACCAGTGTAATGATTTACCAAATCCCCACTGTTTTTTTCAGTGCGTATCGGAGTAAACCAGAAGCAATTGTTAAACAAGTTATGGAGATTACTACATGCTTGTAGTACCAAGGTTTCCTTTAACCGAAGATGTTCTGGTTAAAAAGGGTCTGAGAAGATGCAAGAAAATAGCAGGCTACCAGAGAGACTTAAGAGCTTCAAACACAGAACC
>JAPQRN010000027.1:11626257-11639341 GCA_037367275.1 Coranthus polyacanthus
CTGGTTAAAAAGGGTCTGAGAAGATGCAAGAAAATAGCAGGCTACCAGAGAGACTTAAGAGCTTCAAACACAGAACCGCACATTTGTTTTGTTTTGTCGACTAAACTGCAACTTTTTAGTATTGGTCATTTGTACCTCCAAAACATTATGGAAATTTTATTGTATTCGTATCATCCAACAGATGATTGAATATTTTACAACTCAGTGTTTTTTTTTTTAACCTTGCTACAGTTCTGATCTTACACTTAAGAGTAAATACACTGATATGACCAAAGCGTAGCGCTCCACGTTATGTTACCACCCTTTTCACGTCTGGTTGGTTAATACATTTTCACACATTTGAAAACGATGACCTGAGAGCACACATGGACCTCGGGGCTCACATCAATTAGCTGGGCAGGTTTATCAAAGAAAACCCATTTCGACATTATGTTCTCTTCTCTCACAATAGCATTACGTGCCCATTAGTGTATCTAAGAATCATGAAATAGGGCACTGTCAAACAGAAGCATGTGTACTCAGCAAACCTCCCTTTGATGAAGAAAGGTTGAGAAAACATGTAAAGTACACAAAGAAATGAATACATACACACGTGCAGTGTACCGTAAATGTGTGCACAGGTGCAAAAAGAACTGCTGCACTTTGATTCTGAGGTTGACGAAAACTTCTCAAGAAATACATTACTACTGCATGGTTAGCTTCACCAAATAAGTTCGATAAGAGACACTTTACTTATAAAAACCCTTACAGTGCTGCCATTATAGGGAGCGCTCCATGAACCTGAGTAGTAATGAGGATTCTGCCAAAACAAACATGATTGCTTCCTGCTTAAGATGTATTAGCAGAGAGCCCATTACAATCCTCAAACACGACAGCCAATGGGATCAACCATCATGAATGTATGAAAAGCGCCTTGCAATTTATTTTGATTAGCTTTTGAATTTTAAGTAGCTCAGACAAGTCCCTGTCGGCTTTCAGATAAACATTTGACAGCAAACAAACAGCATATAGCCTGGCATCCCCAGAACAATTCTCAAATGAGAATGGGAATGTTGGAGTAAAAAATAATGTTTTTTAGCCCTGGTTTAAAAGAGTTGCTACTTTTAGAGGACCTCAGGTGTTCAGGTGAGGAACACAGAAACTAAAAGCTGCTTCGCCATGCTTGGTTTTGACCTGGATGCCTCGTAATGTAAGCTACAAGTAAATCAGAGATGCATTTAGACCCAAGACCATTTAGAACTTTGTAAATAAGTCGTAGGATTTTAAAATCTATCCTTTGACACACAGGAAGCCACTGCTGTAATTTAAGGCTCAGTTTTAATGTGCTCCACTTTCTTGGTGTTGGTGAGGACTCTGGAAGCAGCATTGTGGACAAACTTCATTACAATAATGTAGCCTGCTGAAAAAATACAGGCATGAACTAGTTTTTCTGCAAATAGATGATGCGAATCAGCCAAAACATGTGTGACTTGCTATGCTTTATTTCTTTGTGTTCTCACACTACTCAAAGTTGAATATTGGTAAAAAAAAAAAATACAAATAAAAAATAAATAACTCCTGACAGATTCTTTGAACCCCTTGGTAATGGTATTGGCCTTCAAACACGTATTGGTTTAACCCCAGCAGGTACATCATGGCACTTGTGCAATGGAAAGACTTGTGCAGAACAGCATGAGAAGAACCAGATGATGATTGGCAGGGCCCTCTGCACAGGAGACTGGCCGTCCGACTGGCTGACAGGCTGACTGGCCAACTGGCTAGGGGTTTTCCTCGTCTGCAGCTGGAAAAGAGGGACACAGGGGTGAGGAGAATGTAGACGGGTAAGTGCATGTAGAGGGAGAGAAAGAAGGAGTGGGAGAGAGGCGAACAGGGCCTGGTGCCAGCGATTTGCTCTGCTGTTACCCAGGGATCTTTAATAAACACATCCATAAAGTCTCTGTGTCCCCCGCTTTCTTCTCCCTTCCTGCCAGGCCGACCAACTCAGGGCACATGGCGGAGGGTTAAGACAACTAAAGTGTTGGACCACCTTTTCATTTCTGTGTCATTTAGAAAACCAAAGTCAGCAGATCTGTACAGACCCTCCTATAATAGGATCTGTACAGCCACCAAAGTGCTGTTGAAGCCGCTCAGAAACATTAAGTTTTACTAGGTTTTTTTATTTTTTTTTTTATTTGGCATCTTGTCCAAATGTGATCATTCGTTCTGAAGCCAAGAATCAATTCAAGTTAAAGGTTACAACCGCATGATGCATTCCACAATAAATTTGTGACAGAATTAAAAATATCCGTCTGTAGTGCCTTGAGAAAGCTTCTAGACTTTTTGCAAATTTTGTTGATAAAGACATCATTTTAAGTTAAAGAGATGAAAGACAGTTATTTCTCCTTCATTCTAGGTGAAATACTGTAAAAGATCAACATAATGACATATTCCAGGTAAATGCGCCATATTTCCTTGACTTAATCTTACTCGTGGATGTCATATTGCTTCTCTACCAAACAGGCCTCAGTGTTACAGTGCAGCAACGAAAATGATCCAATTGTTGAACTAAGAACCTTTACTGACTGATCCAACTGGGACGCTGTACTCAGATATTGTACTGTGCTTTCATTTACTCATTTAATACCGACATACATGTAGTGGGATATTTTCACAGTGTTAGTGCTTTTACTTAAGTAAAGGATATGCATATTTCTTCGACCACTGGAATCACTGAAGCTCTGTGGGAGCATTGAGTTAGTTTTTTTGCCAAATAACATCAGAAGACCGGTAAAGTTTGGTAGACCTTCCATTTTATGTTGACAGAACTAACCTTCCTGGGCCAACGCGGTCTTATCTCAGACATCCATGTTCCTGGGACTTTATCGCTTTTCTAAGTCATGTCTAGCTACCTTCGACGTGCCTTTGGCCTTGACCTGGAAACACCCTGTCTGTAACCTGGTAAACTCTTGTCAGTCCATTCAGTCCTTGCCCCTTTCCCCACACACCCCCCTACTTTCTCTCAGACACTGCAGCTGTCCAAGCTCCGTCTGGGGTCAAAGGGAACATCCTAATGCTCATCCCACATCCCACACGAAGCTGGCACCTGTTGGCCCCGTCTTAGCCTCGTCTTCATAACAACAACAGAGAATTCAATAAAGCAGGCTTAGAGCCACGAGACCGGATGGTGCCTCTGTTCAACCACTGACTTCTTTTGCCTCTCATTTCCATGCAGTTGCAAAGTGATTTTTAATTCTCCCTGCTGCACGCCCCATCAACGCAACTTGTTGAGAAACAGAGAAAGTTGTGCGTAAAAGTGGATAGAAACTTGTCTTTGTGTCTATAAAGTAATTTTAAAAAGATGTGTAGATACTATTAGGGCTAGTTTTTATGAGAAGCAAAAAAAAAAAACATTAACTAACACTTAAGAAAACAGATAAAAATGTGTTGCCATTTATAACGACACGTGACGGTTCTCACTACTATGAACTATGCAACACAAATAAATAAAATAAAATAGAATTGCAGGTAAAATCAGCTTCATTTTCCCACAATGGTTTGTTAATGGTGGTTTGTTAATATGGGACCTTTCATGGTTTTGTAAAGCAAAGCTGCTGTCATGCATTATTTCATCCTACCCTTTAAGCTTCTATTAAAACTAAGACTAAAACGAAATAAACACTAAACTAAAACTAGTCAGTTCCTCAAAATCAAAATAAAAATACTTATGCAATCAAATCAAAACCAAACCGGAAGAGTAAATAAAAAGAAAAAGAAAAGAAAATGAACAACCAACTCTTACGCGGTTTCTGAACCCAAACAGAAACAGCAGCGATAAGCACCATACCGACGTCCAATAACCATTTTTTTGCCGCGGTGTGATGATTTTTGTCCTCATATCACTGTTTTATTTTTAGACTAATGCGCTCTTAAATGTCCGACAGTGCGATTAGACGACAGACAGATCCACCTGTGAAGCTGACACGTTGGAGCTGCAGGAAAATTGGTCCGATTGTGCCTTTGACAATGTGTGAGTCACTGCTCTGATCCTCTCCTTCATTAGAGCAAATCCCTGCCACAAAGACCAATGCAGAAGAGATTTACTGTAGTCTGGGAGGTCCGCCTAAAAAGGATAATGTGCCTGTGTGTGTGTGCGTTTGTGTATTGTATCTGTGATGTAACTTAAAGTGTCTCCAGGCTTTTATGCCTTCCTCTATGTTTCTGCTTCCACCTCTTCTTGCTGTCACTCACACTCAAACACCCATGAGCTTGACTTATAATTAACTGCAGTTGTTAATGGGCTCAAGAGGAATTTAGCTTGTAAGCTGATCCTACAATTAGGGCTTGTTGACTTTGCATAAATGTTGGGGGCTGCCCTCCCCAGGGGCATGGGGCAAAATAAGGGCGTCTTTGAGGGGCTGCCAGGCCTGGCCGGACCTCCTGAGACGCTGAGGGCGAGGGGAGGTGGAAGTGGGGTCTAAAGCACACAGATGAAGCCCCTCCATCTGACTTTCCCTGCCTCCTTTGGGGTCACACAGGACATCAGGTTAACCTCGAGAAACTTTAGATGAGACCCCATGGACTAGTGATTCAACAACAAGAATATTTCCCACTTCTTTCCAACTTGGCATGGAATTGTGGCTTGTGTCTGTATTGAGCATTTGGATTTTTAAAAAGCCTTGAATGTACTGTCTCTATTAAAGGACGTCAATCCCTATAATCCTAAGAAAACACGTACTCCTTATTCAGTTTTCTCAGTAGCATGTATTTTTCTGCGATCGAGTCAAATCCACCTGGAAAAAAAACAAAAAAAAAACGCAAAAAATATGTTTGATCACATCGCAGTCACTGTGAACATCCATGTCAAGCCTAAACTGTTTTAATAAATGTGTTAATCTGGTGTAGATCTTCATCCAAATAAAATGAGATACATATAAATATTTATTGAAATCAAGACATTTTGACATCTCAGTGGTAAAAACGCAGATATAAATAATCCAATTAAATTCTATTTAACTGCTGCAGTTCACACTCTCATGACTGATTGTTAGTTATTAGTAACACATGCTGTTCCCATGAAGAGGCGTGAAAATCTCTGTTGTGAACGAAAAGGTCAAGTTAACTTTCACCCGTTGCTTACATGAACCTCACCCCAACTGATACAGGTGAAGACAAAAGTTCACCAGTTCAACTTGTTTTCTTACAGGGACTGTTCAGTTTTGACACTTTAAGGTTATTTATGTAAAACACGTTATCATATTCAAATTCGTGTGTTCGTCGGCGTAGGCATGGAAACCGTTAGAGGAAACTCACAAAGAGCTGTGGGTTTTCTCCAGAAAACAAGCTCTGTAATTGTGTCTTTCCTTTGACTGGATGCTGCGAGTCGCGACAAGTGCTGCTGCTCTGTCTTTTTTCTCTTCTCTTTCCTCTTTAACAGAGAGAGGAATCAGCAACACAAAGAAAGCCTGCTGTTAAATAGGAAACTAAATCATCAGCACATCTTCAGGAGCATGTCAACACAGCAACTGTTCACTGTGGCCAGCACTAATATTTTTACTTAAAGTTCATTTAGTGCGATATAAATTTATTACAGAGACCAAGGCTCACAAATAAACATGTAATCCTCTTTTACTCTCCCACCTTTGCTTCTGACTTTTCATGCAGATAAATTATTGTGGCGCTGATCTATACGCTGTCATTTGAATTACACATAACCTTTACAAATCCCAGAATTAATGGCCGTATTTTCTTATGCTCTTTTTCCTACATTTTTACAGGTCTAAGAATTAGGGTCTAAAACATGTCTTGTCGCAGAGTTGCAGATAATTTGGCCGTTACTGTTTTTAAAACTGATTTATGACCTTTGCTTTCTGTGTAAAAGAACCTAAAGGATTCTCTAAGTATTACAAAACTATTTAAAAAACTGCTGGCGAAGAAATGAGCATGAAGCCTGCTGTAAATCACACTTTCCCAGTTGTGCGTGAAACGCACACTGTGATGGCTACAACTGTGCACGCACGAACGCAGCACACATGCAAACATGACAGGCTTGATGTCATTCGCTTTAGAAAATCAACAGGTTCTCACACACACTGCCTCTGTGAAGCATGAATCAATCGTTGCAGATTATATGAGGTGAAAGCAGCAAGAAATCTTACGCACATACAAACCAAGATAGTTTTTTTTTTAAATATGCTAATACCTTATATGTTGAAGCTCAAGCAGGTAAAGTCTTCGCTCCTGTTTAACTCGGTAAACAGAAGGTTTTGGTCAGGTTGGTTATGTGTGATAATCTGTGTTTTTTGCCCTTTGTCATTCATATTCTGCGTACAAAACCCGTCTTTGCCCTAATCATTGTACTTAAACGCAACCCAGTGTGCAAGATACTGCAAGCCTGCAGAAGTACTCCTCTGTGATATATATATATATATATTACATTTGGTCATGTGATCTCAATAACGTGCACCTTGACAAGAGCGTTAAGTCACATGTTGTCAGTGTTTGACTGGAATGAAACTCTGCAGGCTGTCAGCTCTCTGTGACAGATGTCTCATCATTCAAGCAAATGATGATGAGGCGTTAGACCTGATGGATTCCATACAGACATAAATCACCATAGTGTATGGACAGAAGGCATCAGATATTATATTAAAAAGGCTTGATTTTGTGCTTTCTAAATGGAATACACACATACATTTTCTCCAATGAAAAACCTCAACTATTGCTGCTCATACTGATGTGGTGTATCACAATTTTCCACGCGTTAATCCATTTTCGTGATTGATGGTTCACTAAATGTTGCGTCTCTCCGGAGCATCGCTAATTGCAGCATAAAAAACATATTAACAGGTCTACTTTAAAACCAACACAAACTTATCAACATAACAAAATTAAAGTCCTTGTCACGGCGATTCCGTTATTTTATCCACCTACTGTATCTCTTAGGAATGTTATGCTTTACCATGTGTATGGAAGACAGATGAACAGTTATTCCAGCCATTATATCATATCTCCCAGAGAGACACATGTTTACAGGACAGCAAATCAAGCTCTAATGAAGTCATCGCCAAGAGAAATGCCGGACAGGCCCGCAGCGTGTGTGTACGTCCGATGCCAAGTGCCTCCGTACAGTGATAAACGACTGCAGCAGAATTTTGCTAATGATCATTTTGGAAAAGCAAATAGATGTATCCAGCATCAATATTTCTTAATTATAGTTGTTTCCTGTGGAATTCTCTGTTGACGAGACCAGGGTGAAACAATCAATCAGGCGAGCGAGAAAGAAAAAGGGAGACTCTGGGAAGCAGGAAAGTAAACCTCGGAGGATGGATTCCATCATTCGCAGTGGATTTTCACCTTTTTTAAAGTGTCTAAGTGTGTGTGTGCGCACATGTCTGAGAACAGTAATGGGAGTGACACACACATAAAAGAAAGAATGAATGCATGTGTGTGGCAAACCAAGAGAAAAGCACAGTGACTTTCTCTGCCCTCTAAATCCCCTGCATGCCAGTGGCTACATGCTGCGCACCGTGGTTTAATGCCCTGTCAGCTGTGCCAGTGGGAGAACACACACACCCACCCACACACACTGTGAATCATGAGCTGACACACATTCTGCTAACCCCACAGTACAAAGGGCTGCAAGTGTCTGCCAAGAAGCAGATATGAAATATAAGAGTGTGTATATACAGGGTAGGAGATAGTGGCACGACATGTGTATCTGTGTCTGTAAACACTGGCAGTGGTGGTACTGGAACTGCACACTAACAAAGACGCACACGCACTAACCCATCCCTCACACACCCGCCAACGCCACCCATCATCTCACCTCAAGGGGGACTTACTTCAGATGTTTCGGGTTTGAAGTGGAGCACTTTGCTGCGTGAAATCCTCTGAAAAACGATGAAGAACTGTATTACTGCCCTAGATAATATCATTCGCGAAATGTAACTAAATCGTTTTACTCGAGTATTGTACTTTTAGTAGGTCCATCTTTTTCTACTCCACCTCATTTCAGTGCAGTACATATTGTAATTTTTGCTGGCTTTAGTCACTGGTTGTAAGATGAATGTTTTACACAATGGAAAATATAACAAGCAAATACATTTAAAATACATTATTAAAAATTAAGCGCTTTTCAACCTTTTTGGCTTATGTCAAAAAGCAATCAGGGTCACATTTCAGATGTCTATGAGTTGTCAACAGCTCCCGTAAATAGTGATCTTTTCCCTCTAAACCTCTCACATGGTTTCATTTTCCTAAATGTTCAAATGATCTAATATCTCACCAAAACTCAAAAAGATTAGAGAAAAGGACCGGAAACTGGAAACAGATTTGTGTATCAGAGCTTTGTTTTCTTCTTTCCTCTCCCATTCATCATGTGATGAGCCTTCAGATTTATCTGGTGTCGCAGTATATAAAACTGGATATTAAAGAAACTAGTTCCACCTCCAACAGAAACATGTTGCAACAACACTGATCATGTCATATATAATAATACGTCACTCAGGAGGACCAAACCAGTACTTTTACATCAATACTTTTTACATTTTGCTGCAAATACTTTTAATTAAGTAGGATTTTTCATGCAGGACCTTGTAGTGGGCTGGTTTTAAGTTGTTATATCGGTACTTTTTGCACTATCTAATTGTTTTAGAAAGAAAACCATGCATATACCACAAGAACCATTTTGATATGACACTCATAAACATACAGTCATGCTGTCCAATAGCTCTCGATGCCATTATCTCGTGTTTCACTTCCCACCCACCCACCACGCTTTCTGTTAAACTGGGCTCTCCAGTGTGAAAGGCCGGGATTAACCTTGGATTTGAAACAGGGCACAAGCCCATACACTCACCAATCCCTGTCGGACCAAGCCTCATGAGCTCATCTCTGCCCGATGAATAGTCCCAGTCACAGGTGAACACACACACACAGGTAGAAAGAGACACTCACAGCTTTACACTTACATTCAGACAAGCACACACTCATAACATCAGCGTACTAGCCCTCTTCCTCTCTTTTTGTGTGAGTGTGGGTTGCTTCAGTCAGATTTGAAAGTATTGTTGCTCTGTCAAAGGCAGCTCTTACAAGAAGGCAGCAACGTCAACACAAAAGCAGCACCGACAGGGAGCATGTCTTAACCTCACACACACACACACACACACACATCTGGACAGCTAGCGTGGATATAAAATCATGTTAGCTGCAGCTTCTTTATCAGGACATTCCTCTGAGAAATAAGTGTGTCTGGCTCATAGCAGAGAAGTAAGAGCTGTCAAAACGCCTGTTGGGAGATTGCAGGTCTGTCTCATTGCTGCTGCCAGATGTAATCTCACACACTCTCTTATAGTCTGTACTGAAACATTTATGATGAGAGTAAGTATATGCAGAAGACAGGGCTAGTGACGACAGAGCTAAGAAACTGTTCACTATAGTTGAGTAGAATGCACATTGTGGCTATTCCTTCTTCACAGTGTTGATGTTGTAATACCATGTCGATTGTTAATGTCGTCAGTGTTGTTAATTAATCTTGGTTACAGCCACTTCCAACTATTTTCATTCTCATTTTCACTTTTTTGTACGCTGTTATTTTCTGAACCCCCATTACCACAAATGAATGTTTCCTGCTACATTACCTTAACATGAACTTACAAACTGTGTGCCTCCAAGTTTTTCTTTGGTTTTTTATTTTGCCTCTATCTCTCTTTCAGACAGTGGTCCTGCAGAGGAGATGCCGCTTATTAGTGTCCTGTAAATCTTTTCTAGCTCCCTGTGGGGCCGAGTCGTAATTCACAGCAACACATGCTGCTGATGTTCTGACTTCAGTAAGTGAGAGTTTGTCAAAACTGACAGCCAACTTAAACTTCATGGCAAAGATGATACGATCATTACGGAACACTAAAACTGATCACAAGGATTATACAAATGATATGGTAATTAATTATTATGGGGAAATCCATCAGAGCGGTGCAGTGTGCTATGGAATTAATTCAAGTTATTATCACATCAGTGGTGAATAAAATTACTCGTGCAGGATAGAGTGTAACATTAACTAAAAGACATATAGTATCAGTTAAACCTGCTGCTGTTTCCCAAGGGCAGAAGTGCATAGTGCACTATAACAACAAAATTACTACAATCAACACATACCATTACCTTCTTGAGAGGATGTACGGAGGGAAAAAAAAGATAAAGAAAGGGTAAGAGAAAGAGGAGTTACAAAAGGAGGAAATAGGTGAAAAGGGAGGAGAAGAAGGTGGAAGGGCAATAAATCATGTCTGTTCTGTTCGCAGCAGAGCTGTCAAGGTTGAAACATGACATTTATGTCAACTGCTATTGGTCATATCTCTAATAATGGCTCCAGAAAGTGTACACTATTTGTAAAATGAAGCAGGGAGGGAACTATTGTTGAGCGTGAGTGACAGTAAAGCAGCACACAATGCTATGGAATAAGCCTGTAATCTGGGGTATCAGATTCTATGTGCTGGTAAAATGCCATGCGGAGAGTGAATGGAGTCTTTGTCGAGGCTGTGGCTTACAGGCTCATTTGCATGCAGTGATAAACGTTGTTTACACTGGACATACAGCTCTGTGAAGTGGTAGGTAAACGCAGCAGGAATGATAGATTTACTGCCTCACATGGGAGCCAGACGGTTATGTAGTAAGCACACATACACTTACATATCTGCACATGTACACACACACACACAGACCAATTCATGCAACAGATATGCAAACACACACACTCACACAGACCATTTCATGCGCAGGGATGTTACATGCACACACAAACACAGGTACAAACACACATGATTTACACTGAAACAGTATCCTTTCTCCTGGTGATAAATGCCCACTTCTTTCCACTGTGGCTGATTTTCATATTTCCAACATATCCGTCAACATTACGCTCAAACAATGTTTATTTTCTCCATGTCAATTTGATAAACACATAGATATAAGCTTAGAGCTCTTGTGTACGCAGTGGTGGGTGGAGGGGAGGTATGGAGGTAAGCTGACCAGGTCCACTGCCTCTTTCCAAGATGAGGAATCTACTCTCTAAGCAGCCAGGGCAGGCTGTAGGGAGGGGGGGGCAGGGGCCGTGAGGGGCCTCAGCTCCATTTAAGGAGCAACTGGTGATTTGTCTTCCTCTGGAGACGATGGGCAGGAGGCTGGCAGTGTGGCAATGGTGAGAGGTAGAGCAGAGGAGGAGTGGGGGGCGGTAGACAGGGCCAGCGATTTAAGGCAGTAAACGGGTTTCGGGTCACTGGCGTCGCACAGTGGGCCAGTCACTCAGCTCCAGCAGTGGACAAGGTATAGAGAACATGATGGAGTCAGGCGGAGTGTGCAGGCAGGGGGGGAAAGACGTTCACCCTCCATTGCTCATCCACACCACCCCTTCAGGTCGATGGAAATGGTAGCTCAGCCCTCTTCAAAATAAAGCCCCTTAAGTTCAAAGTCAGGTTGGGTTTGTTTGTTTTACAGTGTCATTCGCACCATGGTGGAATAATCTGCAGATGACACTGCAGGAGGGCAAACGGAGCTCTTTAATGTGCCCAGTCTTTCTCTTTCTCACTCCGTCGTTGCTGCTATTGAGCCGTAGTGAACTGGACTGAAGGTCTGCACTCTTGACAGCAACATAGGCCCACAACACCAGCTCACCACCAGCTGTTCTGCCCCTAGTGTTGAGTGCATCCCACTGTTGGTGGCAGGAATAATATTGAATTTCCCAGTTTCCCACAGAGACCGACAGAGTGATAGGACACTGCAAGGTTCAGACATTTTTGTCATGTGCTGCCAGCCAGCTTCGGCAGTATGGGCCGATAAATCAGCGGGAGGATAAACACACTGACACTGACGCACAATTCATTCTCTGTAAAGCAGTTTGCTTTGGTGACTGGATGGTAAGATCACTTTCATGTTTTTCATGTGTTATTCTTCGTACAGTTGATAAATTATCGGACAGCAGGACTCCTACAGCTTAAGGCAAGGTGGATTTAACATTTTGAAAACTTTTTAAATGCCATGGTATGACATTTAAGACCTTTTAACAATGACCAAAATGCAATTAAAAAAATCGTATTACTTTTAGATTATTTTAATTTAACCTTCTTATCATTTATCACACAAATATTTTTAATGCTGCATTCAGTAAATTATTTGTAAAAAATGATGTTACCAATTATTTTTAAATTGCTATGTCAGAGAAAGATTTTTTATAAAGTCCTAATTCCCATGTCTTAGCATTTTTGAAACTTGAAATATTGATGTATGGCATTTTAATACCAAGACTTATTTTAAGACTTGCCTTTTAAGACTTTTTGAGGAATCCTGGCTAAATTATGTATAAAAACAGACTTAAATGGAATATAAATCCAAACAATTTAATCTGTAGCTGAAAGAAATACCATAAATAAGTGATTGAAATCTCAAAAGGAACATTTCTGACGTTGTTTCATGTCTGTACCTGGTCAAATAAGGTGTCAAATTCAGGTGTTTCGTACCGTCAACTGTTCATCCCATTTTTCAGGGTAGTTCTTCAAAAACCTCCAATAAACTATTTTAAATATTTAGCTTTTTAAAAATGTTTAAAGCTGACCTAAACAGATTCAGTAAAGGATTCATGAATTCTGCTTAAATCAGTGTATCCAGATTTGATAAAGTAAGATTGAGCAAAACCGCTGAAAAACGCTGCCCTTCACACACTCCTTAAAAAGTCATACACTGACATACATTTTAACCACATGTGTGCAAATACATGCACATGCACAGATGCACACACGCACAAACACACTTGACTTGACTTGATTTAGCCTGGTCTGACAGAAGCCTGATTGGTGTCTCTGTCTCTGGGTGGGCTGATTTAAAGTGTCCCCGAGGTCTCGTTCCAGGTAGGGAGACAGACAGGGGCCTGGAATCCCCCGCTCACTCCCCCACTTCCCTCACACCCACTCCAACTGCGGCTCCCAGCGAGAAAACTCCACCACCACACAAACCAGATTCCTGTTCATCCACACAGCATCCATGATTTCTCATACTGACCTAACGGTTAACTTCCATTTAACAGCAGATCTGTACCAGTACTTCACTTCACATGTTGTAG
>JAPQRN010000027.1:11661803-11675751 GCA_037367275.1 Coranthus polyacanthus
CCCACATGGGCCATGTTCGAGGTCCGAAGGGTGAAACGGATCCAGGACTCCTGCATGTAAATGAGGCAGAGGATAGATGTCACCGTGACGCGCGTATCCGTGCGCCGAAAACAATTAGTCGCTCCATTATTACTGCTACGTGGTAATAGACTTCAACATATATTTTAAATTTACGCCTGAAGGAAAACGGTGCTCTTTATATATGTTTTTATGTTTTTTTGTCTGACTTTCACATAACCTTCACCATCTTATGAACGTTTTTTTTTTTGTTTTTTTTGTTTTTTGCCTGATCTTGACTACTTATTCCAACTTGTAAAACGTAACCGTGTGGCGTTGCTTCGTTAAGCCGTGCGTCCTTTGCCTCCTGCAGATAATTCTCAACTCCATGCACCGTTACCAGCCCAGGTTTCACGTGGTTTACGTCGACCCCCGCAAGGACAGCGAGAAGTACGCCGAGGAGAATTACAAAACGTTCGTTTTCGAGGAGACCCGCTTCACAGCCGTCACGGCGTACCAGAACCACCGGGTAAGGAGCCTCAAGAACTCTGCATGTGACTTAACGCCGTGTGATGCGCACGACAGAACCCCAGAGTCACAGCTTTAACGGGTGTGCGCTCACTCTATTCCTTTACATGGTGTAAATGTTCTTTTATTTGAACATGATCAGACATGGAGTGACAGCCTGTGAGAAACTTTTACTCCAGGCCTACGACAAGGTTACTCTCAAAATTGAATTATTATGAAGAAAAAAAAAAAAATGGAGAAAAAAAGGTTGTTTTTATTCTTTTGCGCAACTTCATTCATGAACGCAGTGATTTGTGTTGTTTTATTACACTATCCCTTCGGCGTCTGTTTGGATTCAAACATCACTGCATCCATTAGTTATTAACACTGATAAGTAAAAAGTAAAAAAAAAAAAAAAATCAATAAAAATCAATAATACAAGCAACGAATATAGTGCATAATGTAAACGTCGGTGGGACCGGAAGTTAAATCGTTCTTTTGTATTTGATTTATTTTTCATATATTTATTTTTAATGTTGTCTAAATTAGTTCGTTTAAATGGCTCATGGCGTCAAACGACGGCGAGAAATGTTATGTAAATAATTATGAATTTAGATTTATGTCTGTAACTGTAATGCACATTGTGTAAATATAAAAATCAGAGCTGCAACACGAGTGGGGAGTTAACACGGTTTACTACAACACGAGGTTTTGAGTTCTGTTCATTAATTTGTGCTTTAAATCTGGACGTTATGCCATGATCAGCTGTTATTTTAAAAGGTGCTGAAACACTGTGACCTAAATTGTTCAGCGTGTCACCTGTCATTACTATTTCACTTGCTGCTTAATCCTGTCTAATGGGACTTGAAGTCACATTGTGTATGATGTTTGATTTTGACCTCTGTATTTCAGATCACACAGCTAAAGATAGCCAGCAACCCTTTTGCAAAGGGCTTCAGGGACTGTGACCCGGAGGACTGGTGAGCATTCCCACTCACATAATGAGGTCCTATTGGCGTGTTTCCACATGATGTAAAAACGTACACGTTGGCCTGAGCCAGAGAGTCTTTGCAAAATAGTTTTGTTGTTTGTTTGTTTTGTTTAACTCACACAGGTGCCGGATGAGTGGAGCTTGCCACGTTAAAACCAAACTAGGAGCGCCATGAAGTTTAGAAATCACAACATATTGTTTGAAAGTCAGTCATGTGTACTTTTCTGTCACTGACAAATTATCAGGCGCTCATGCAATTGTGACAATGTGGTAAACCCCACCCATCCGCAGGCTACCGAACCAAACACATAGACTTCTTCCCAATGTTGGTCCTCCAGCTCTGCAAAACTACCTCACCTTAGTGATTACGCTCAAGTTTAGTTCATTATTTTATAGAACAGGCCAATGTGAGTCATGAAATAAGTTTCCTCAAAGTGACAGTTTTTTGTTTTTTTTTACTGTACATTGGGAACCTGTCAATGTGTTAATGTTCATTACATGCACCAGTGTAAACTCTTAAAACGTGCATTCATCATTTTAATATATAATAAGGAAAATGTACCCTTGACATTCATTAAATGGCTATGTAACTAAATCCATTCCCCCCTGCTCCAGGCCCAGGAATCACAGGCCAGGCTCTCTGCCAATAATGAGTGCCTTTGCCAGAACAAGAAACCCAATGTCATCTCCCCCTCAGCAGAACGGCACAGAGAAAGGTCTGTAGCTCGCTCTTTGTTTCATTTCAAAACTCATGTCCGCTATCAAACATGAAACACGGTCACATTAAGTTATTCAGCCTTTAAAAGAAATGTTTTTCTTTCAATCGGCTGCATATTTCCCCTCGTTTTCTTTTAGCCTCTTATCTTTTACTCAAACACAGTGTGGCACTTGCAATATCAGGCAGACGCTGACTTAATTAAACATCAAGTATCGGCCAGTCACTGTCATCCACTACTGACATAATAGACGTCCTTGTAATATGTATCTGACTACGGTGTCATAAACCTGTAAAATCCACTCAAAGATTTTCTTTCATGTTGTTTTAAATAAGCTCAGGGATAATTTAATCGCTGAAATATTCTTATTCTAATTTATTTGAAATTTTGCATCTTCCATCTTGAAGTTCTCATCTGAAACGTGTCCCATTAAGGGCACATTTTGAGTAAAATGCATCATTCTTTATTAATTCATATTTTACGTCGTAGCAGATAAGCGACAATCGTTATTATTCTGAATTGAGGGGACTTTGACGTGTTTCATGACGGCTTCCCCTGGAGTATGAAATGGAGCCCGACCGATCGTGGATTTTTAAAGGCTGATAAAGTTACTATAGTTTGGCGCAGGAAAAAGAAAAAGAAATTGACGCCGTCGGAAAATGAACTATCTTTGACTTTAAAATGGATAACATTGAAGTCAAAGTAATTCATATCTAAAGAAATAAGTCATAATTACTGAACATCTGAACATCAAAATAACGTAAAACTAACTGTAACTGGGAGTGATTTATATTTTTTGATTTACTATTTTCCCTCAAAGTCAATAATTCCAGTTGAGAAGCTCTATATTCATTGGCCACTATCGGAGCAAAATTCACCGATAGTTTGTAAAATGTCTTACTGGTGCTGATTAATTGGTCAAATCGATTAACCAGTCTTTCTAAAATGAAAATACAGTGATGCAGTCACATTCACAAGCAAACAAAAACAAAGTACGGCAGAACAGCATTCGCATCTTCAAATAATATACAAATAGACTCTCAGGGTTTTCCCAACCATTGTAAGACGTAGGTGCAGCACCAAAGAGTTTTTGCACAGAACTGAAGCTGAAGAAGAAGAAAAAATGTTCTGACATTTCTGTACCAGATTTCTTTTCCGGAAATAAGCCTTTTAAAAATGTATAATTATTAAATCTACAATTTGTGAAATTGGAATTTACTTTTCAACAATAATAAAAGCCATCACACCACCTACGGCCTCCACAAGCCTATGGAAAACTGTAGTTCAACATCTTCACACGTAACATACACAACCTGCGGTTACAACATATTCGCAAAATGTTGGCAGCGTCTGACTGCTCTCATGTCTCTTCTTGTACAGAGGACAGCAGGCGGGAATATGAGCGAGACCCCAGCGGCACGCCCATCCACGGTGACCCGGCTCACCAGCTGATGTCCCGGGTCCTGAGCCCTGCCCTCCCTGTACCCGGAGGCCTCCACGCTGTCCCTCTCACCAGCGGTCGACCCAGTCCTCCCCACGATCTACGCCCAGACCCCCACTCTCTACCCCCGGACACCCTGCACCACCACCCTTACAAGTACCCCGCCACGTATGAACACTACCTGGGAGCCAAGACCAGGCCGTCCCCCTACCCTTTACCCAGCATCAGAGGACACACATACCACCACCACATGAACCCAGCCACAGCTAACATGTACTCAGCCACCAGTGGCCCCTCTAACTACGACTACGGGCCCAGATAATGACTGCTGTCCACCAGGGCTAATGGGGCACAGCACTGTGGGAGTGAAAAAAACGCAGGAGCGGCAAAACAATCCCGTCTATTGATGGCTTACGCAACCTGCGGGGTGCGTTCACAGGCTCAAACTCCTTGCTGTTGGATAAACCCTGTGGTATTTATTTAAAGGAAACGCATCATTGCAGGAAGCATGGGCACTTGCTCTGAGCCCTTAAAAAGGTCTGGTTTGACCTTTGAACCCAAATGGCAATAATTCTACATCAGGGCACCTGATACCTGAGACAGTGAGCCAGAAAACAGAGGAGGCAGGAGGGACCTCTCCTTAACACAGACTATACTTCACAGACTGGAATTGAATTTTTTTTTTTTTTTTTTTTTGTGTTTGATGCACTTTGTGATTTGCCTTGTTTTTATTGCTTTCAAAAAAGCCATATGTTATATAGTCCATCAGCCTTTTAGGTAGACGAGATGTTTGCATGTTGAGCTCATCAGAGAAGGTGTCGAAACACACGGATGTTGTTTTGTTGAATGAAAGAAAAAAAAAAAAGAAAAAGAAAAAAGAGATTGATTTTGAAACGTTTGGAACATCTTGAGCCGCTCTGAGAAGCTTGTACCATGGCACTGACTTGCAGCAATTCAAAGTAAATAAATGAAGCAGAATGACTGTTCTGTATCTGTAAAATAAACATTAAATTCTTGTAATTCATAAAAAAAAAAAATGTGCCAATCTTCCATTCAAGGGCCCGTCTGCTGTGTCAGTGCTTAAGGGGGAGGGTGAAAAAAAAAAAAAAAAAGCTTACCTCACTGATAGCATTGTTCAGGGTCCCCCGACCGGATTTGCCCTGTTGAAATGGTCTGAGGTGTCCGTTCACTCCTGCAGTCACTGGGAGTTGAAAGCTGTCTAAACATCAGGCAGCGCTATTATGCACTGCAGTTCAAATGTTGAGATCTGCACCTGGTTCTATGAAAAAAGTACAGAAATGCAATCGTTGACCGTACTTCCCACTTCCACAGAGGCTTCCGTCTTTTTGAAAGACCAGGCCTGTAACGACGCCAGGGGGTTTAGTCACATTACAGACTGTTGTTTTCTGAGGAAGACTCATTAAAACTGATTATAATGCTAATGTATACGGCACTCAAAGCTGTATGACTGTGAAATACGCTACAAGATACATATTAATGGTAAGCGAGCATATGGTTATAATAATAACTTAAAATAGTAAAAAAAAAAATATTAAATGACCGATTGCCAATTTCAGGCAGAGCAATTGCAAGTGTGCAAACAATTTATTGGAATCTTTACAAAAATGGAAATTCTGATGTAATTTTCCAGGAAGTTAAATAAAAAAAACCCATGTCATGTCACACAAACTGGGGGGAAAGAAAAAAAAAAAAAAAAAGAAAGAAAACACATTTCCCCTGCACTCAAAAGGACATCATCGCTCATTTGAAATGGGACAGTTGGCTGATATTTTAAGAATATCACCCCCTCCTATCTGTGCAGTCATTTCCATTCCCTGTTTGAAAGCATTGGAGGAATGCTTTGTTGTCAAGGTTAATCTCGTTTGCAAGAAAAAAAAAAAAAAAAAAAAAAAAAAAAAAAAAAACCCTCTGCTTTGGGATTCGTGCTTGTCACGATACAAAAGGAAACGTGGCCTAATGATTCATTTCAATAATGTATTTTTTTTTTTTTGTTCTGCCATTGAGCGCGGGAAAAGGATGCCCGAGGGCGCGTGACCTCTGACTGTTTAATGGCTTGTAAAGGTGTCAAAGGTTAAATAATGTTTCCACTCATTTAAACGCCGACTTAAGTGCCTGTATAATTTCTTTTTCTTTTCTTTTTTTTTTTTTTTTTTTGCTTAAGCGGCGACACTCGACATTAAATTTGCTTTAATTAAAGGCGAACTTTATTATTAAGAAGCGAATAAAAGCTTTGACATTTCAGCGCAGCCGCAGCGTGTTTCTGACTCAGATGGTACTTATTATTCAGCAGCTACGTTCAGGGTTTGTCGTCGAAATGTGTTTTACGTCGTCTATTTTTAATGTCAGGGCTTCCAGCTTCTTATATAAAACATTTTTTTTTATCAAGTAAATCGTGCCAGGCGCGTCGGTGAGTCAGACTTTACACGAACGCAAAAAAAAAAACACACACAAAAAAAAAACACGAGGTCCGAAAAGAAAACTACAACAGAAAAAAATATATATAAATAAGAGTGATTTTAGTAGTTGTAGCTTGTTTGTGAAATACATAATGACTCGGACCAAGCTTTCCCGGTCGAACTGTTCCGTGTTCCTGCGCATTCGGGTCTGGACGCGACGTTCTGGAGGTGAGAGGCCCGCCTGCGGTGAACCGACCCCGGGCTGCAGGTGCCGTGAGTCACGCACTTCGAGGCCGAGCTGCTGCGTCCGGTGGTCGTAGGTGTACGAGTAGTTTATTATCACAAGCGACACTGGGACTGTAAGTTCTGAAGGCTAAGACATAAGCTTTTACAGTGTTCACTTATATAGAAAAGGGTATCATTCATGATCCACTGCTAGTCTTTAAGAAATAAGAATTATAAACAAAACGGCTCGTCATATAATTTAAAAAAATAAAGTATCCTGCCGAAAAGAGGGTTGAGTGAGCGTCCTGTCCTTCCCGAACTACAATAACAACCGGAGAGGCTGCACTGATAGAAAAAACACACACAAAAAGAGTTTAAAGTAACCTGCACACGTAAGTTTTCTATTTATCTACCAACAATATAAAATTAAACCGCTCTAAAATGTTTTCATATAGTGTGATTTCTTTTATAATTTATGTTTTGATTATTTTAATTATAGTTTTTGGTACTTAAATAAATAGCTGCAGTGCACTGCAGAAACTTTAAAATACAACAAAATCCTTATCCTATATAAATCCTGGTTCATGTATTTAAATAAACACTGGGTTATTTTGCTGCGGTATTAACGGGAAATGGCGCCTACTGGAGGAATTATGAAGCATTGCACCTCCGTGCAAACGCCTTGGATCAGTATTATATCGTGTATTTGAAAATACTTTCCATAATACATTTTTACACATGCACCTAAATGTATTCGGGCATGGTTTCAGCAGGCTTAGGCCATTTTAAAATGTAATCCCCAAGTCTATCATTCATTCCGCTCAGAGGAAAAGACCAACCTGCTTGGACCCAGCTATACTGTAGAAATGTGAATGTGCCCAGATGTGTTGGGCTCCACGAGACAGGATGCCAAGGGCTTGCCATTGAAGAATGAGGAGGCAGACGATGGATGATAATGTGGCTTGAGGCATCATTTGACACTCAGCTGCATCTGGAACATCTGTTGTGACAGGCCTATCAGAGTCGTGATGCGTTTACTTCACCTCGGCGTACATTTGTGCTGCTGGGCTTCGCCTGCTTGCCTGCTGTACCTAGGGACAGTTATTAAAAACAAGCCAGGTAAACCAGCCAGAGTCCTCCACCCACACATTAGCGCACGTGTTTTGCATTTTCTCTCACTTAAAGACATGCATGATGTTGCTGATAGACGCTTTATGTGGAAAATCATAACACATCATCACCCCAGAGCATGAAGCTCGATAGTGTACATTTGTATCGATTAACGTTTGACAAAATAAATAAAACCAACTCCACTGTGAAGCGAAACATTGGGTTTAGCCTTTACAGAAAGAGTTTATTTTCTTATAATTATTCTTTTTCACCGTTAATGTAAATAATCAGGCTCGGTGTGACGTCTTACCTAGCTTTAATGCACCCAAAGGCTCAGAGTGTGACAGCATTACCACACACAAATGCTCACACGTTAACGGAACCCATAGGATTATGTCCTGTCCCAAAACCAGGCTGACCTCTGACCTTCAAGGCCAAGGAAGACACACGTTAGGTGATAAGTGAAGCACAGGGCCTATTGTGCAGTGAGCTCTGTAGCGGGGGTCTCCCTGTCCATTTATTGACTTCCTAAATGATCCATTATGAAGTGATTTACGAGGTCCCCCGGCCACACCACCAGTCACTTCTAAGGCCAGCGTGCTGCTGTCTGCTCCATTCAGCAGACATCCTCATCAATGGACTGAGCATTTGATTTATCAGAGAATGGACGGAAGCTGCCCCACGCCACCTCTGGTGTTTGTTCAAAGCCAACAGGAGAGTTAGGAAGCTATTATGAATGCAAGATGTCACCAGAGGGGTCGAGGAACAAAAGGTATGACTTGGGAGCTGCGCAGGGAACAACTGAGGAGGCAATAAAATCAGACATTTAAAAGAAAAATAAGTGAGCAAAAAAAAAAACATTTTTCTGTATTATTTTTATATAAAAATAATTCAACAGCTTTTAGGTAAAAACACAACTTACCACAAAGACAACATTGGGTTCAAGCATGAAAAAACAACCAAAACTGCACATACAGACTTTCCATGACAGTAGCGTCATGGCAAGGCAGCTTGTCTAGCAAATGACCTTGTCTTTCCTCTGTTCACTAATGATTCGTGGCCATTATCCTAGTCTGGCTCTTTGATTTCTCAGGCCTTTCCTGTACAGCATGATGAGCTTCTCAACTTGAGAGTCATCCCATGAGACAAAGCCTTTATGAAGCAGAACGTCTACTGTTTGAAGCCCCGGCCCCCGGACTCTCGGCATGGTGTTGTAACACATGAGCTCCCATGCTGCTCATTGACTTACAGAGATATTATTAGAGACAGCGGATAGAAAAACAACACCTCTCTATTTTCTCTGGGACTTTGACAACAAGACCCTTGGCCTTCTTCGTGGCAAATGTCATTTTCCCTAAAAAGACATCTGTTGGCATTACATGTGAGCGAGTGTGGGTTTTAATATGCAAACACTGACCACTGCTATTACCAGGGGCTTTTGTATACCTTCTTTTACATCTTTGACATTCTTAATCGTGGTGGTACAGTTGGTTTTTCATTTCCACTTGACTTTGCAAAGAGGCGACATTTTTAGAAGAAAAATACACACAGGTTACAGTAACTGAGGAGAGAAACTACTCCCTCAACCAACAGCCTCAAGTTCTCTATGTCACTGCTGTGATTAACCTTGTTTGACAAATGCAGCTCAGGTCATGCAGAAGGGCCTGTGTTAAGCTGAGACCTGCTAGAATAACAACACGGGATTACAAAGCTACTCAGGTGCCTCAAACCGAAGTCCACTGGAGCAAATCTCTTATCAGATCAGTCAAAACAACAACATACACGGAGCATTAAAGTTTAATAGGCAGGTTCTTGTGCCTAATTAAAGATACAATATGCAACATTTCTGCATTAAAATATCTAAGAAAAACTAGGCCTATATTATACATTTTGTTGAATTGTGAGCTTACATTATATCAAATATTTCTGACAATTCAGAGAAATCCATGAATGTATTAAATGTAAATGTAACGGCCCGTCTCACTCGGTCGCCTGTCGATGCCATCATTTCACTACCGATGATATGAACGACCGCTATACATAATGCATTACCTCATCTGCAAACATGATTTCACGTCAGATAGATTTTCATTGGCAATGATGGTGAAAAAAACAACTCCCATGATGCCCTCCTACTTCACGTCATCAAACTACGTATTTTGTTATTGTTTTGATTGAGAAGCGGCAAAAAATGACACATTGTGCATTTAAGTATTCGACAGATGAGCTCTGAGTCTGAAGAACAATGTCTTGGCAAAATAATACCTTTACAAGATATGCAGTTGTCAGTTTCATGGTGTAGTGTAATTTTCACAATCGTAAAAACACAGTCAAGTTTTTAGAAACAAATGTATCAAAACATAATACACTGGCCGGATTCCACATCCCAGATGCCAAACCTCTGGCTTATTACTGACTGCTGACCGATGACAGAAGTTTTGGCAACAGGGTTAGGAAAGTACCAAATAAGAGTCAATGTATTCTTTCTGGGGCTCAGCCATTGTCAGCCCCCTCGTTGTATATTGACCAAAGGCTGATCCGCTGGTCCTTGGATCCAGCAGCCAGCAGTCTTTGTCTAGAGTCCTGGTGGTTAGAGAAGGCCACACTTAGCATCATGTCAGTGTGGTACTGCAGGACTGCCAGTGGTCTCAGCTTCTTCCAGCCAAATACTCGCACCCGGTGGTCCCAGCCCGCTGATGCCAGAAGCTTACTGTCCTGTCGGACACACAGCTGAGAAACCCCAGGGTTGACCAGCGTCATGCAGTCCTCGAGCTGTAAAACCACAGAAGAAAAGTGTGAGTCTTAGCAGGTGTTTGCAGGTGTATCTATCTATCTATCTATCTATATATATATAAAAATGCATGCTTTCATACTGCATTACATGATTTATTACATGGACTTCAACACAGACTATCTGTAAGAAAAGGACGCTGTTTTTTTATGAGGTAAACTTGTTACTAAAACCAAATACACCATTTGCAAATAGTAGACAAAAATAATAAGATAAAGTAATTAGGTCAGTAAGTCAATTAATCACTGCCGTCTAGGAAAATACAGCCAAAACAAACAGCGACATGGAGAGAATATCAGCTGATCTGATGACTGAGATCCGAGTGTGAAGCTGCATGTCTGTTGAACCTGGCCGAGTCGACTCCTGGGACTCAATCATCGGCCATAAAACATTACGGCACGAGGGCCGCGAGCAAATCTCTCTGCGTCCCACTATTTGGTTTGGAGTTAGGGAGGCACATTCTGGAGCGCAACGTGTCTTAAGTTACCTTTGTCACAGTTTGTAAGAAAGAAAGGGACCATCTCGCTGAAACGCTTGTTTGCAGAAGTGTTGTTGCTTTAAGCGCCTCTGATGAATTACACTTGCACTGAAAGGTCTGGTCAGCAAGAGAAGAGACCCGATAAATCCACTGGTGTAACGTCTGCCTGTTAAAGATTAGCCACAGCTCCTTCTTCTTGTGATCTACAGTGTCCCAAGGACTGTATTCATCTCTCTAAAGGGGCAACATTCTGACATATTATAATGAATGGTGGCTAAGATCACTATCTAAAGCGCCTGCTGCGGTGGGCATTCCTGGGGAGCAAACGTGCTCTTCCTGCGGGCTAAGGACCTCAGCAGCATAGTTAGATGAGACACAAACATCTGGATATGGGAGCTGAAATCGAACTGGACAGCGTAAAATTGGGAATAGGGAGACTAATGACCCTAGATGGGAGGAGACGTCAAAGAATTTATCTGCATGCTCCTGTTCCGGGCTGGAACCATCCACAAGCTGCATGTGGAAGACATAAGCCAGGTATTCATAGCCCAAGTGAATAAAGTGGAATGCAAGGGAGAGAGAAAGCAGGGAGGAATGTCATTGATCAAAACAGAGCAAGAAAGTTCAGAACAGGCAGTGATGCGATTTCAATTTTTTTTGTGTTGCCTTTTTGAAAATCAAACCATCTTTGCCGGCACCAACCCTACGTACCAGCGTGTGGCTCGTTAGACCAAACAAACCAGATCCAGTAATACAAAGAAACCTGAGGGGTGACGGACTGTTTGGAGCTTTGTTATTACCTCAAGAAGTTGGTATGCCCCTACCTCTTCTCCATCTGGTTTGCATTAGAGTCCTGATAATGATGGGTTTAAGTGTCTGTTTTTGTTTGTTTTGCTTCCCATAGTTTGTGTCAGGAAAAAGGCATTTGTTTCATTAAAGGGTCAATTGTAAGCAGAAAATGGCTAATGATATAGTAATAGTCATCCAGTGGGGCCGGCGGGCTAATTGTTTACTTTCTACAGTCTGAGAAAAAGAGAAATGGTGAAAAAAAAAAAAACTAGGCTGGATTTTTAATTAATGATGGTCATTCACAGATACACAGGCTCTTTAGTCAGACATAAATGTAGCCGTATTACTGTACTACATCCATTCCCAAAGACTGGGTTGTGACCCAGAGAAGGAATTTCTTTTATACTCATTTTTTTTTTGATGATTTATATCTCCAAAACACCTTTGATCCACATGTGCTCATAATGTGCCTAATGAGATTTGACATGGAATAGACCTGATGTGGTTAGACCTGTTCATTTGACCTAAATGCACATTTAAAAAAAACAAAATCTCATTTATAATAAAAGCGCAAGTATTTAACGTGTATATTACTTTCAATAAGATACATAAAATGAAATTGTGATGTATTTATTTATGCATATTTATTTAATATAATATTACACGGTGATGCAGAAAAGGCTTTAAATATGGTCATGGACATTTATTTATCCACAAATGTTCTCTGCTCATGATTTATAGTAAAGTCCTACTGTGAATTGCAATGGTTTGTCATTTCTCCAGGAAAAAAGTCTGGGAAACACTGATCTAATACAGCATGTGCCTAAAAGAAATAGGACAGGAACTCCAGTTCTTTGGTTACAACAAAATAGTAAAAACAGTGATTCTGAACGTCTTTGTTCTTGAAAAGTGAAAGGATCTAAATTGCACATCATTCTAATTCCATGTTCTCCAGCAGCAGTGATGTTGTTCTTGTTGCAGCGCCACGCCACCGCTGAACGAGTCCCAAGGAAACACTGCTGACTTCAAGCAGCGCCATAAACCAGGTCTCAGTTTGTAATGAAATCCATTAGCTCTAACCGGGGAGTCTTGGCTCGATTTATTTCACGCTCTGTTTTTCTTCCTCTTGCTTCCTTACTATCTCATGATAGACAGAATCCGTTCTTGGGTTCCATCGCTCATATTTTTTTCTTTGAACACCACTCGCAGGCCGGTGTTAAAGCATGCAGATACACACACACAAGGTTTTCTGTCTAAATGCCAGCTTTCTCAGCTGTCAGGAGGTTACCAGCTCTGCTCAGCAGCTGGACCCGCTAGACTCTGTGGGCTACAACACATCCAACGACGCAAACTCACACTTCAGGATCCTCTTTTCTACTATCTCAACGACAGAGAAGACGTTCACTTAGGTCTTGTTCCACTTTTCTCCATGTCTTTCCCCCAGTCTTGGCACCACATTTGCCGTTCACGCTGAGCCACTGAAACGTCCCATCATCGCTCACTCACTCGAGCCTAGCGGCTGGGAGGCTTTTTCGCAGGTATTTCTGACACACCCTGTCCCTGAATCACACTCAGCAGCGGGAGATTACAGCCTTTTGTCACCTTGCCTGTCAGAGCTTGGCTCTGGCTGACAGGAGATGGATGTGTCAAACAGGTGAGCAGCCCCATTGAGAAAAGAGAGGAGAGGGGGGGCTCAGCAGAAAGAGGCATAATTTTTATGACATGCTTCATACTTTGGAAGTGCTGAGACGGGAACCATATGTCAGTAATGAGAAAGAGTCTGATATAGCCTAAGTTATAGTTCAGGTCAGACCAGGACTGACATTTTTCATTACTTTTTATTTTGTTTCAGTCTGGTCTTTTGCTCTCAGTTTAGTTTTAGTTTGCCAAGTGCATTATTGATTTTACTTTCATTTTTCTTACATTAGATTACAATCATCGTAATAAGTATTCGACAACAAAATGCAGTTTGGCATCCTATCCAAGTGCATCCATGTGCAAATAGTAAAAGGGTGCAAATTAGTGCAAAAAAATACTGAAAAGTAAACACGAAAAATTTGCAAAATATTTATATATATTCCATTTTGAGTAATTGACTTGTTTTAGTGTAATTTTTATTGTGCTTCAGTTCTTCTGTTTTTATGAGGAAAGCCCTGACTTTCAGAAGCTGAAAAAGGAAGGATGAAATAATGCAAGACATCAAATATGATTTACAAAACCATGTTTATTTAAGGTCCCGTATTGGTCCATTAACACTGGGGAAAAGGAAAACAAAGCTAAGTTTACCTGCATTTCTATTTTGTTTTAGTTTGTGTTGCATTTTATATATACATATATATATATACATATATATACACGTATATATATATATATACATGTATATATTATATATATACATATACATATATATATATATATATATATATATGTATATGTATATGTGTAGGTTTTTATTGTTTGTGTTGATGCTGTTTTTATTTTTATTT
>JAPQRN010000027.1:11681392-11699369 GCA_037367275.1 Coranthus polyacanthus
TGTTATGTTTTGGATGTTTTTAAATTCTATCTAGACATCAACTACTATTATTTTCCTACAGTGCTACAGTAGCTCAATTTGTACATTATTTTATAGCCTGCATATTAGCATGAAATATTATTCATAAACTACACTCACAAATAACACTCTAGATCCTACATAACCTGTGGTCAAAACCCTGACTCCAATGATCCAAGGTGTATCAAAATGTAATAAGAAAGATGTGGGAGGCATCCTGACTTTACTATGCATTCAGCAAACACTTCCATGTCATTTCCGTATGTGGTAAACTTTGCAAAACTCCGAACAACCAAAAGACCAACAGCTTGTTTGCTGATGTGGCCGCCACAGGCCGCAGGCAGGCACAGCTTCCACATAAGGAACCAATCGTTTCCTCCGCTTTTCGTCCTGGTCCACCATGATGTCATGGCTACAAGGCAGTAAGGTGATGAGCTGAGAGTGATGGATATCTGTATAGGAACATTTCCTTTTCCCCGCCAGCCTCTGTTCACATTAAAAGCCTTGCACATCATATATCACTACTGTCCCCCCTCCTGGCCAAGCCCGGCATCCCCACACAAGTCAAACCCACATATGGAGACACTTTCTTCCTTCACTCCTGCTGTATTGTTCATCACTTCACGATCATTCAGATTCAGAAGAATCAGTAAGCTCGGGCACCTTCTAGATGTAGCAGAGGGTTTGAACTGAGGACAGGGTGGGACTTTGTTTAAGGGAAGCTGAATTGAGAGGAGTGTGCAGTTTAACACTGCATTTAATCTTTTCCATCCAACTCCAGCAGAGAGGGCTTAAAGGCCGACAATAAATCTGTTGGTGAATCTGTCTTGGAAATAATGGAGGATAATCATTTCTCGTCTCAAGGGTGGGAGAAAGAGAGGGAGGAGGAAGACAGTGTGGAGATGATCGTGTCAGTGGCTTCTTTCTTCTGGCTCGTGCGTTTGAGATTGACAGATAGGGGAGAGGATGACTGTGTCAGCTGTTCCCTCCTGCTGTGTGAGGTTAAGGAAACAGTGGGTAGCATATGAGCCTCTAAAGTAAAAGACAAGGTGAGCTATTCTTTCATTATGACTGACACACTGAATGTGTTTAGGATTTCCAGACTGCTTGTTTGTTTGTGAGTGAATGTGAAAGAGACAGTGTAGTCAGGTTACCAAACGTTTACACACCCATACATACGCACACCAGTGGTAGAAGAAGTATTCACTGAGGTGAAAATACTTACACCGCATGTTTAAAAATCTCCACTACAAGTACAGGTTATGTGTTCAAAAATGTACTTGAGCAAAAGTATGTAATAATAATCATCATCAAAAAGTAGTCACTGTGCAATATAATGCTCCCTGTCAGTGTTTTACTATAATATAAGATGTTTTTGGATTCATAATACTGCTGCATTAATGTGTATGTTGCATTTTACTGCTGTAGATGTTTAAGGTTGATCTTATTTATCTAGTTAAGCTAGTTGAATCTACAGCAACGCATATTCTATAAGATCATCATATCCGTGGAGCGTTACTGTCCTGTGATTTCATGAGCTCAGAAAAGCAGACTGGTTTTTCAGCTTCGTGACAATTTATTTTCCAGCCAATCCAAGAAGGTGTATTTAGCTTAAGGGGAAGGATCATTTTCTCAACTTACAAACGAACACTTAATCCTTCACTTTATCACAATAATTTAAAGTGAACACATTTGGAGATATGTGGTTTTCACTGGACAGAAAGGATTTAATTTGAAATCTGAAAAGTATTTAATCCTGTCAGACAAATGCCGTGGCGTAGAAGCAGAAAGTTGCATAAAATGGAAATATTCAAGTAAAGTACAAGTGCCTCAAAGTAAAATTGAGTAAAAGTACTTAGTTATATTCCACCACTGACACCCACAACCACACACGTACACAGCCTGGCTTTTCGGTCTTTCCCCACTGCTTGGATCTCTCCACTCAATGTAACAGATGAACATGCCTCGACCTTGAAAGGAATCAGCCTGAAATGATTTAGAATCACCTGGGCCGTTCGCCTTTGAAGTCAGACAGCTGCCTGTGCTGTATTACACTGATATTATATAATTTATAATGATATAATTGATCATTATGTTTCCTGGCACTCAACGCTGCAACAGCATTGGTTCATAAATCAGATGATGAAAGGTGGGCGTAACACTGAAATCAAAGGAAAGGCAAGAAAAACACAAACACAGTCAGCATCCACCGTAACTTGTCTGCATGTCTGTACAATAGCACAAACACAGTGTCATCTTTACAGCTTTTTTTACCCTGCTTAATAATTTAAACTGACGTATATATTGATACCACCTCTTGCAACAGCTTGTAATGACAGATTGATCTAAATATAGTGTGACTTTTTTGCTGTCTGCAAACTGCTAGCTGTTACATTATTAGATTTAATTTCCCCTTTGTATTTTTTATCTATTTCACAAGTATAGATGTTACTTTGAAATCTGATGGGAAATAGATAACTACTAATTTTAATAGCAGTGTCCCCCCGGAGGAGGTGGAGGAGGTGGTCGGGGAGAGGGAGGCCTTGGCATCTCCTCTGGTGCCTCCATGACCCGGACCCAGATAATCGGAAGATAATGGATGGATGGATAGTTTTAATATAGCGCAATCAATAATGCATGTCATTTGGTAATCGGTATTGCAGAAAAGAGAAGTGCAAAGCCAGCAGCGTGTCTTGCACTGTTTGAAATGATAAGCTATGTTTTATATTTCTGTTGCTTTTTAACTACGCAGCTCATTAATATTATTCAAACTATGCAGTCTTGCATAAACCCAAACCCTCTCTGACCCTCTGCACGGCCCCAAACCCAAAGAGTTAATAATAATTAAGCATGAAAATAATTACAGGGTCTTGTTAATGGCTGGAAAATAAAACTTTCGACAGAATTTACAAAACAGAAAGCAATCTGTTGCTCGGATCAGATTGAATGTACAGCTGCAGGCTGATATATGGCTGTGAACCCCCGGCCCTCCCAAACGCTCTAATTACAGTGTTGGGACTCGCTGCCAGCTGAGAAGAAACGCTTGGAAAAAATGGCCCAGGACGAGCTGATGGGCTGTAAATCATGTGCCACGTCCCCCATATGCATTTTTTGTTGACTTTTCTATTATTGTGTGTTTTTTATGGGGTGCTGGCCAATCAGTTTAAAACAGGTAGACACCGAAAAGGTGCCATTTAAAATTAAGTAAAGACAAGACAGAGGATGTGCTGCTGTAAATAATGGCTGTCAATTTGAACCCACTGAACTTAGAAAGAGGAAGAAACGCTACCTCAAGATTTTTGCATTAAAGATGACATTTCAGAGATCTGATGACCTGGTGCGTACCTGCCACAGTTTGATGCACATGACCATTCCCAGCTTAGTGTCTGGTACCAGGGTGCAGACTGGAGTCTTACTGGGTAGTTCAAAAATCTTGATCTGCAGAGAAAATGAGACAATTAGATCTAAAAGCTCACTAGATTAACCTCTTCAGCACTTTCACAAGACAAAACAATTATTATTAATTATTATTGTTTTGACTGATACACAGTTTCTGCAGGTTTCAGCAAGTTAAATAAAAAAAAAATTTAAGACAATTGTGAATGCAATTTATAACCTTTTCCACATCCAGTTGTGCTGGCGCCGGACTTTGGTAAAACTCCCAATGTGAATGCAGAACAATATCAGGTGATGGCAGGCAATCGGTGGCTTTTTACCTTTTATTTTCAACAGGTTTCCACCAAGCCCTAAATCCCATCCATTTTTAAGTCCTGTCCAATTCGTATTTATGACTTTTTAAGACCTTAAAATCAGATGATTTGACTTCGGGCTTTTTCAGATATATGGAGATCCTGCAGAAAGCCTGTGATAGACACAAGGAACCAGGGAGAGAGACGGGGATGGCATGCAACAAATGGAAGTAGGTTGTGCTCGAACCCGAGATGCTGTAGGATAATGACTGGTGTTTTAACCCAAGAAGCCTCCATTCGTAGACCAACTGTGATCCTTACTTTGCCGTTTGACCCAATCACAGCTGTGACGAGCTCTATCCAAGGTCAAACACTGGCTGACTGAATGAATGTTTTTGATCTTTTATTTTTGGAAAGCATAGCCTCAATATATTGTGATGTATATTTGTTGTATGTGTCTGTTTTCATTATTGAGCCCCTATTGTATACACACAAATTACAGTTATACATTACGTCTACAAGTTCTCTGCCAAGTCATGATTTGTTTGTCTTCTGAATGCAAATAACAAAGCTGCAACATGAATTTGTCATTGTGGTTCAGGACCTCTGTGGCTCAGTGTGCCTGCAAACAGAAGTACGGTACCATTCATCAGTGCAAAGCAGCCGCCGCGCCGTCTATAATAAATCCTATTAAATGCCGACCTCGTGACATGAATAGTGTTTTCCTGCGCACATTGGCACTGATTCTGATAAAATACACAGCCTAATGAGGCCCGTGATAAAGTTAGTGCTTGTGTGTGCGTGTGACTGTATCCGCATCACTACCAAAACTCATTCCTTCGACTTCCTCCATGCTGATGATCCACATATTCATCCTCATTAGGACTCAGATTAAACATCCCTTTAAGGGAGCGATCTGTATTTTAGCGCTGGGCCACATCTGTCCTGCATGTTTACCGCTGCTTGCCTGACAAAGAAGGCCTTTTAAGGACTTCTCTTTGCCTCAGGTGATGTGCTGTTCTTGTGTGGCATCTCGCTGCCCATAAATAAAACACCCACACTATTAATTAAATGTTTCTGCCATGGCAGCACTATGCTGGCGGGAATCTCACTGTGAGCAGTAAACAGTAAAACCGCCTAAAATAGTAAAGAAGAAAACTGTTTTCAGTGTTCTGGGTTACAAATCTAAATATTGGCTTACTCTTTATATTTTGCGTATGACACTAAATCATGCTCTGAGGCAAATGCACATGTATTGTTTCTTGGGGAAATTATTCATGTGGGTGTTTTATTTGCAGATACACGATAAGCATCTGTCTCGGCCAGTTATGTCTGTGTAATGGGGTGGGGAGACAAAATGACAAAATCGGCTGTGGCCTGTTTTGGTCTACCTTTTATGGGTGTCTGTGTGTTTATGTCTGTCTGTGTCTGTTGGGACAATGGCATTATTGAGGTGCTGGGAGTCACAGGCGCCCTGATGCCTGGCCTGCTGGACTGGGGTTAGCAGAGGCACGTTTGAGCTGGATCAGGTGACTGCTCTGTCCCTTTCAAGTGTGGCTCCTCCACAGCGGACCAAGTAACATGAATCTGGAGGCAATAAAAGATGGCTGAATCGCTGGCTGCGCTCTCCATCGAGCTTCACCGCACAGACACTGGCTATTCACAAAACGCGACAGGCTTTTTCCGGCTGTGAGCGTCACCTTTGATATATAACTGTGCAGACATTTTAATTTCAGTACATATAAAGTCTGTTTGTAACTCACCAATCAAAGACGAAACAAGTAAACAACCACATGAAGAAGTAGTTCCTTAGTAGTTTTAGAAGGAACTTTCTGAGCAGCACAATTAAACTTGCATGAAAGCACTTATGGACTTCTTGAGCCAAAATGAACAGATTTTTTGCTGGTGACAGGTGTTAAGTTGCTTGTGCACACTCATTTGTTATTGACTCTGTATGTAAAAATATTTCATTAGATATCTGATAAACGGCTCCAACGGATCACAGTGGTGTGAGTGATGGAAAAATAACAAGACTTTGATGTAGAAGGATAACACTTAACGACTACACGGTGGGACTAAAATTTCCACAAACCTGGGCTACTAAAAACCACAAATATGTGTGAATGCTGAAAGTCAATCCAGGAAACTGACAGCAGCATGTCTTGTCAGGTTCAAGCAGGTTGACATTTTTTATACCCAAGTCTGAATGCCAAACCAATTAACCTGCCCACCTCCCATGTGCAACTAAATTTAATGTTTCCTCTTGCTTTACACAGAAAAGGAAGTGGAACTCTAAAGTAATACTCAGAGAAGAGTTTTAATAGTATTTGAAGTGTCAAAAAACAAGAGTTTCTTGGTTAAATCCAGGATTCAGCTTGTACATACTCGGATTCAGCCGAGTGCAGACTGAAGACATTTCAAATACTAAATTGTAGATCACTGGATGTTAGACTTAAGACAGAAACCCTGTATTTAAACTCACACCTACAAGATGTTTAAAGCCTCCGGTGTTGATATCTCACCTCTTCTGTTTGTTGTCCAGCAAAAGCCAGCAGGAAACTCCCACGGCTTGTCTCCAGCAAAGAGCTCTGACAGAATCCAACGCTGCCGGTCCACACAGAGTCTACCACTTCACTCCGACCTTCACTCAGATCCCAGAGACAGACCTGCATGTCCCTTCCTTGACTGCTCCCACAACAGCAAGAAACACAAAAAAAACATAGTCATCTCTGTTACTGTCAGTATATAAATTAGGACCTTATTAAGTAAGGAGCAAAGGTGTCTTCATACTGACCTGATGAGGTTATTTGCTGACTGCAGTGTGTTGACCCAGATCACTGAAGAGCCAGAATGACCCTCTATGATCTTCTCAGGCCTCCTTGTATTCAGGTTCCAGATATGGATGGCGCCCTTCCCTGACCTGAGCAAACAGTATATTTAAATAAGGCCCTTTATTATTAATGTAGAGTAAGTATAGAGTGAGCTATGTGCCACCATGATCTGACTTTAACCATTAAAAATAAAAGATGTATAGATGTGCTCTACATAATAGTAGATATTTTTTCTTTTCAAGATTTTTTTTTTAAATTTAAGACTGATTTTTGGACAAATCATCTTATTCAAGCACTGCACGTACAGTAAATATAAATATAAGTAGTATGTATGTGGTCCTGTGCAGAGGTAGGTTTTATGTAGGAATATGCTCATTAGAGAGAGTTAAGTTAATCTACATTTTGCCAACAGGTCAAGTACAAGTATAAAGTAAAAAGACAGTATTAGGTTCAGTGCTTGATTTAAAGATTTGTAACATCAGAAATGTGAACTTTCATGCAGAAGAGCTTGACTCTTTTTGACGAAAGGAAATTAAAAGACAGTTAAATGGAATTCGATACTATATATTTGTAGACTTCACAAACTGATATCTAAGACTTTACATTGCTGCCTTTTGCAATTATGTAATTGCACAGGCTGAAATTGCAATTACAACTGTGATTCGATTAATTGTGCAGCTCCACCCTGTATATATAACTAAAATGCCCAACATGATAATAAATTCAATACAAAAGTGAACGTTACTCACCCAGAAAATAGAAGAGGAGTGGTGTCTCCGTTGGAGCTGAAGTGAAGGGTGTTGAGGGGCCCACCAGCCCCCCTCAGGGTGTAGATGGGGGACGGAGTAGGGCGAGACATCTCAGAATAATGCAATCAATGCACGGAAGCATGGAAGCAACAAACCCATGGCATGGCACCCACTGCAAAAGACCAGTAAAGAAATGAGTCAAAAACGATATAATATGCGAGCTGGGGAGAAAATGTTGGATCAAAACATTTAAAATCAAAATGTGCCACACGGAGGGTGGATGAATTGTAAGGTGAGACATTCTCTGACTGATCTGACGACTTGGAAATGCTCACAAGTGAGGTATATGAAGTGGGAACAGATAACAAGCCAAATCTTTAAAACCCTAATCATGCAATTTTTGTTTTTGCACAAAACACTGAGCAAAAAATGAGAAGTTCCATTTTGCCTTGGAGCCTCTCTCTTCCACAGCAGACAATTGTGTTTAATGCACTGTCTGTACTTTCTCTATTGTTAGAAGCTCCAAACCCTGTGGCTCTCTCGGAGTCTTCCTCCTTCTAGTCTTCTTGATAATACCTCTCTTACTCAATACGTCATAAATCACAACCTCTGACAGCTTAATTACAGTAAACAGTCGGAGATTCTGGCTTCTCACTCCTCTTGTGATCAACAGCCGTTGTCCCAGAGGCAGAGGTAAAAGCTAAACCTTTTATGTCGTTTGTAGGCTGAGGAAACCCAACCGACCGCAGGTATGCTGCAAGGAAATGATGCGTCAACATTAACTGCAGTACACTGGCATGTGACTGATAGTCAGTTATTGGCTTCAAACTGATGGCCATCTATGCATCAATTTTGTTAACTGTTTATCCCGTCTAAATCCCAGGGGCCCGAAACCTGTTTGCACCGATGATTACATTTAAATTCAACTATTATTTTACCATAAATCAGCCATGGTCATTTAATGGTAACTATCTGCGGTCAGTCATCTGAGTAAAAGAGCACAACCTCACCACTCCCTCACACACGCATCTGCCCCCTCCTCTACTTTTACTTATCATAACCCTTGCTCCCTGCAATCAGCAGAGTCTGAAACTGGAGCCCGAGGCATTCAGGAGCAGCTCATTTCAGGAGGTTAGTGGTTAAATTGTCCATGTGAATCTGTGAAGCGGAGAGACAGACTCTGGGCCAGCCTGTCTAATTAAAGACACCAAGCGGCAGTCTGAGGGACTCACAAAGACAGTCCAGCCATCATCCTTAACATCACTTTACCACCACGCGGAAGCACACTTGAACAGCCAAGCAGTTTTTTCCATGTTAACTATAGAGAGCCAACGTGAAACCTCAATTGCTGAGTTCAGTTCAAGAATCAAGAAAATGTCATCCACTGATATTTTTGTTTTTTAATGAGTAAAAATCCATCTTAAGGACATTATCTTCTTGACAGTACCCAGTGAGATACTTCATTAAAGTAACACTATTTCTTTCAAAAACAACTGCAGTTTTGTCGATTCTAAAGATAGCTTTCGCATTGTTTAATAGTCGACAACTAAACAATTAATGGATTAATCACTGCAGCTCTATTGTGGATGGATCTGTAGCATTTTTTAATAGCACAATTTGTATCTAATATTTTAAAAACCTGTACCATAACTCTGAAAGCAACTAAAAATCTGAAAAACACTGACAAACAATTATGACGATATATGATAAAATGGTCTGACATGCTGAAACAATTGCATGGGAGATTAATTTTTAATGCTTACAAAAAACATAATTGCGTAACTTTTAGAAAAAGCTTAGCAAAGGTATTAACTTCGGTCAGTATGGACAATATGGACAGTAAACTGGAGGAAGATGTTTTTAGTAAGACTATTCAAAAAAGTTTCAATGACAGATTGTAGCAGAACACAACAAGAGGCCAGAGGTTGTGCCAGGACTTTGACTCTATAGGAACGGTTGAACCTCCTTATGAATACATAAAATACATTTGGCATAATTTATGAATAATTTATGAATGAATTTATGAATATGACTCTATGACTCACATCCTATCGAAGATGGGATCACACATATTTGTGAACCAAACCAACAGGAAACCGCTAAGCCACCAACTGTACAAACTAGTTTTTGTGTGGTATGAAGAAAATGGCAAAAAATGTCAACAGCGTTTTTGTGAGGGTCTATTAGTTAAGCTGTTCCTCCTGTGAATGGGTGGGTAAGGCTGCATTCCTGAGACAGAGTCCTGTCCTCATGTGAGTGTGACAGGGGGGGAGGCTTTCCCTGATAACAGGTGGATTAAGCGTCCCTTATTGTCCTCCTGAAGCCAGCCTGCGTGGAGCTGTGAGTCACCTACACAGCACACCGAGACGGCCTGTTTTTTACTGTCTGGGATTTTAAACTTTCCACCGCCAGTCACAGCTCAGTGTCAATCAAAAACACCCGTTTGGGACAGTGATGGACATGTCACTGTGCTGGGCTTAGAGTAGGGCAAACCTAAACATGAAAAACACGTAATAGCCACTTTCTCCTGCCACGACTTCCTCAGTGGGCTGTTTTTGCTTTTTTCCAGGCGTCAGCGTTTCCAGTTGCTGAATCTCCCCCAACAATGGGTCTGTTGTGGCGGCTGCTGGTGAGTCACCTGCAAACCCAAATACAAACACGCAGGCGGCTCAAGAAGGGAGAGACAAATACTGCAAACAAACAAGACAGAGGCAGGATGTCACTCAAATCTATTTACACGGATGCTTAAATTGTTCTTCAGTAACACGAAGAAGCAGACAAGCAAATAATCAAGCTGGTCACTTGTCGAGGTACCATGTTTCACACTGAAGCATATTTTAAAGTAGGGCTGCATAATACTGGAAAAACCTGACTTTGTAATATATGAAATATATATTATGAAAAAATACAGGAATTTTCACAAGCTGACTTATACCTTTAACAATAAGCTGTTTACATGACTAATAGAATTCATATTTAACTAATATTCCTGTTCGCATGCAGCTGTGTATACCCTGATTAAAAACTGGGGTTTTTTTCCAGCTTCTTGAAAAAGTCCGCTTTTCGATATTTGCTCGTATCCAAAAACCTGTTGACATCCTCATTCATAGAGTTTAACAGTATGTTGCTCTGTCTGACCAGAAATGTGGACTTTGGTGCATCCATCTCTACCAGAGCTCCTGCTAAGCGTAAACAGGGGCCATGTGTCGCCACCTGCAGTAAAACAAGCAAATGTGACGCGTATTCTGAATGTGATGTACACATGTCCAAAGAATCCTCATAAACCCGGAATAATATCGGTATATCCCACAGGTCTTAGTTGGAAACTGCTCCATTCAGAATATCCAAAAGGAATACGCCGTTTACATGACAACTGTCAAATTAGATTAGTGAAATATTAGTGTGCATATAAATGTACTCATTGTTAATAAAGTATGTATTTTTGGTCGACGTGATCCAAAATAACTCCATACAATTGACACTGATTTTTTTTGTAACCAAATCTTCCTTTTCACTGTTTTTCTTTGATAACTAGTGGAGACACGTTGCACAATTCCTGCTTATCACACGACCAAGATCAAACTCTGTGTATCCAAGAACCTAAACTGGAGCAAGTCCTGTTGTATCAAACTGTTTGAGTTCACCTTTTGTATCGAGGAGCAAAAAAGTTGTAGCTTGGATGTATATGACAAGATTCAATATGTGACCCATAATATTCCCACTTGCTCATGTCAAGTAACTCGTGTTGCTGCTGTAGAAGAGCAGAAGAGAGGAAGGGAAGAGCTTGGCAGTGAGCATAAGGAAAAAAATAGTCCCTCTACATAGAAATCAGAGTACATGCTATTATCATGGATGTAGGTAACTGAGACTGTTGTCATTTTAGAACTGGAGTTAGCTAACGTCAGCACACAATACAAACACAAGATACAAACAGCACAAAATACAAACTTCACGTAAGCACATGAGCAAGCACAAATCTTCCATACTGAGGCTTTGTATAGGTTGTAAAGCCCACTGAGGCAAATTTGTGATTTGTGATGTTGGGATATATGAATAAAACATTTAGCAATGCACATCCTGTGATGTGACTATTACAGACCCTATCTCAAAGCAACATCTTACTGGTCTATACTGGTGATCTTCTGGTAAAAGGTCACTTAAGAAATTCAAGATTTTTGGCCTCGATTCTTTTTAATAAAGCTACAAAGCTTTAATAAAATGCTACAGAAGATAACCACAGCCATGATAGGTCGGTACATTTCTATCCGTACGGCCTTAATAAAAATGTCCACAGAAGAAATCTCAGAAATTAGAACAGGGTAACAAGCTCATTAAAGCTGTGCCGTGGACGGGGTATAATAAATCAGACTGACTGATTAATATACCGGAGCTGGGTTTGGGAGCCAGTGGGAAGAGGTAGGAGAGGAGGACTGAGGCTCCTGTTGGCCCCGTAACAGATAAGACAGCTCTGTGTAATCTGACTCTAAGTCCATGGATAAAGGCAGTTTGTCTCTTCTTGGGCCGTCTGTCCACACCTACTGGGTAATTAGGCCTAATTATGAGAGAAAGGTCCGCTTCCCCTTCATGTTATTAAATAAGAGCCAGCCTCGTCCGCCAAACATCTCTCAACACCAGCAAGGGGCTGGCGACCTTCAGATCAAACGCAGCCACTATCTGTATCCCCCCCCCCTTCTCGACTGCAGCACCCGTTCCCCTCCTCGGCATCGCTGCACATATGAGAGGGAGGGAGGGGACAGAGAGGCTTATGATATGGGGCATCAAAAGTGAAGGGGGAGTCCTGTCTAAATTCCTTGCTTGGCTCTCTTTGGTATCATGTGATCGGCAGCTAACCCACCTGAGCTGCCCCTTGTCAAATTCTGCCATTCATAAATAAGAGCAAAGAACCACGGATATACTGATCACAGGGGTTTATTATAGAAGCTTTATAATGCCCCACCTTCACAAGAGCCATTATGGAGGCATGGGATCCCGAGATCCCCTGCTCTGATATCAGTGTGGTCAAATATGAGATCTGAGCTGCATGATGAAAAACTGAAAGCAGATTACACATAACTCAAAAGCGTGCATTCAAGATAGCCATTCCAGTGAAAAGCCAGCTTTTAAGCCAATAGCATTTCTTTTCTTCAACATCTTTGCCAACAAAGCTTAAAGAAAAAAATCTGAATGAAAGACACCTAAATCTTCCACTGCCACCACACCATACCTCTGCTATTAGTCATTCTGCGGTTTCTATGAAGGAATGGTCTTATCTGCCGTTTCCCTGCTTTTCACATTCTCGCTAAGCAGGGCACTGAGTGGGTCTGTGGGTGGGTGGTGAGCTGGCTCTATGACCATTAGTCAGCCTTTCTGCCCTAACCCTCCCCCAACTAATACAGATCCCTCTACGGAGGAAACCAACGTGCTGAATAGAGAGCCAGCTCCATTATAAAAGTCCAGTTAGACAAACAACATGGGAAGTGTTGAGGAAGACACACGCCCTTTATTGTGTCTTGGTGGGGGTATCTGGACTGGATAAACAGCCCAGCGTCAGATAGAGGCTGAACTCAGACACAAGTGCACCAACACCCACTGTCAGTCACAGATCCAGTGAGCGGGAAGAGGTGGCATTGTTCGCGTGAATGGCGTGAATGCTAAGCAGGGGCCATTGCAGATAAGAGCTCAATGCCTTGTGGGTGTCATTGAGGCAGGCCCTGATGGAGCACTGTGTCAGAGGCTCCTGATTTAGGAGATCCTGACTGTGGTCAACAGGTACCTGGGAGGTTATCTGTTTGCATTATCACCCATTTCCTCCATGCGCTCATTTACCTGGACACTCCAGGATAAAGAGACACAAGAGGGTTGACAGCTCAAGTGTCATCATACATCACCAGACAGTTTGGGTGTGATGGCCCACAGATTTGTGGGGATTTCACTGTCCACACAGCAAAGATGAAAATTAGTCAGTGTTATGATCACAAAAAGACATCATGCAGCAGGGGATAGTGAGCATGGACAACAAAATGTAACACAACACAGCCCCCAGCGTTGCACAGTCAGTCAGTCATTTTCATGGAAGTGGTGAGTGATTGCATGAAGACTGACAGACATGTTTGACAGACTACTAACCTTGTGTTGAGAATCGACATCTGGACATGCTTCAAACTAACTGAAAGATGATCACTGGACACATGTGTCACCACAGAGAAATCTGCCATTTTAGCAACTTTGTTTTTTAAAGTAATTTTTCAAGCATGAAGGTTAAACCTTCTCTGATACCTGATATCTTCTGGGCTGGATGCATTTGTCAGATTTATATCATTATAAACAGAAAATCTTTGGGTTTCTTGTTATTGCACAGGTAAATGAAGATGTCTTGTCTTTATGGGGACATTGTGATGGGAAAGTGGTTTGCCATTTACTGACATGTTAAGGATTGAATTATTCATCTGTAATGGAAATAAAGGTTCATTACAGCTCTTTCATTGACCTTAAATATCAGTATACTGTTTGTTTCAGAAGAGACTCTTATACAGAATGTATTATACATTTCATGATAATACACAGGTATTTACAGCTGTAGAGTACATTGTGATGGAAGAGAATAGGGCTTGGGTTATTGTGATTAATAAGTAAATTTGTCACCGCGTTTGTTTCTTATTCATGTGTTGTCTTGACGATATAATATTTGCACAAAGTTCCCTTCAGTAACTGAAAGAGTAATCCTTATTATTTGATAACAGTGGTGTAAAGTAACTAACTACTTTTATTAATAAGCACTTAAGCACACATTTTAGAGACTTGTTTCTTATCTCCTTTTCCATTTTAAGCAACGTTATACTTCTACTTCGCTAGATCTCGGAGGAAAATATTGTACTCCATTCATGCATTTAACTGTACTGTTCTGTGTTATTAATTATAGCTAACTTTCGGAGGTGACACATCATCTAATGCTGGGGAGAAAACAGACACGGTAACACGGTTAGCAACAAGCTAGCAGCCACCTTTAACAACAGCTACCAAAATATAGATACCTTATTATGACATGATGAGGCGTAGTCACTGGGCAAGGAGGGTGAAAAACGACACTTTATGAAATACTATTAGGATGAGTCGCCTGTGTTTTGACAGTTGTCACAGACTCATCCCGCTCAGTGAGGAGGAGATACAAAACATGCGCCGGACTTGAAGGACCCCTATTTAGAGTCAACGAGCTGTCCATGAAAGTGCCTGTATAGAAGAGCCAACCCGCTCTCTCATTCTCTCTACTGCACTATATTTGAAAATATGCGGTTGTAGAACGAAGACATCACAGAAAAACAAATCCCAGATGTAATTGCTGTGGATTTTCTCCCACAAACGTATTAATAGAATACAATAGCACATTGCTCGACACTCTAAGTTTTTTAAATTCCTTCTATATTCCTATTTCTATGTCTTCCTTTTACTTGCACTATGCAGTTCATTATCATCTACAAACACTATAAACACTCCCGGAACCATCAGGAGTAAGTGATAAGTATAGAAAGCCTTACAATTCTACACAAACAGGAGAGTCTTTATTTTTTTCATCCTTTTCAGTCTAATTGAGAAAGAGAGAGAGAGAAAACACAGGGCTCTAATCCACAGTGCACACAGACCCCTTTCATGAGAGTGGTGGGAGAGACCTTTATTTGTCCATTCCTATCATGGAGAAAGCGGGTTTCAAGCTCGGCTAGGTCTGAGCTGGAAGATTAGATGAAACCAGAGTGTTTTAAACCTCTTCTGTGGCCGTGGATTAGAGTCAGCTAGTCCCTCTGCACTCTGAGATGAAACAATAAAGAGTACAGGTGGATCAGTGGGAGAAGGTGCATTTTGTGATGAGCAGAGTGAGTTTAAAACCCAAACAATATACTATTCGAAAGAAAGAAAACTTTAAAAAGCAGGAAATGCCCACAATTTGGCCATGTCAAGATGAATTAACCACAATGTTTCCTAAACAGCCTTCATCAGAGAATCAGGATGATCAACAATTATTATATTATATGAACTGCCTGCAGAAAAAGATTTGCGTTAAACCCCACCGATAAGTGTATGCTGTATGACAGTGCATCAGTTTTAATTTGCATTTGAAAGGCTGCTTAAAATACGTTGTCACCTACCAGACATTCCACCTCAAGTGAGATCTACAATATTTTGGTTGTGGGGTAGAGGACTAACAGTCTATCTAATTTACTAATGGGATGGATTAAACCCATAAGTACTCGATGACATACATGAAAAGGGTAAGTCGATGTCGTGAAGTAGCAGTGAGTTTAAACCAATTAGTCCAAATGGAGGTGGCTGGACAGTAAGCCCTCAGCAGGAGGTGGGAGAAAGTGTCTGCTACCCTGCATGCCTGCAGATCCCATGGCCAATATCGTCATCAATTATTCCTAGCATCTCAGTTTACCCAGGGGCAGGGAGGTGGATGGGACAATGCCAGGGTGCACTTGAGAGCTAGTGCCTTGGTCTCCCAGTGGGTCTGAGGAGGAGGGGATGGAGCAGCGTGACAGGGTTAGGGTGTGTATACAGTATCGTCCATCCAACCCAGGAGTTGTAAGGAAATCCCTGGAATCCCACTCTCGCTCCAGACGCCCGGCCGCGGGGGCATGCAGGTCACTTTACAGCTCATCACCAAATTAGAAAGGTGCTGGGTCAGACTGAGCACCAGCCAGACCGCACAGAGATAGAAATAGACGGGAGATCTACGATGCAGTCTGCTGGCACCGGCCCCCAGTCGCCTCTCTCGTAATGGAGAGGTAGAGTGCTGCCCCGTACAGTGTGGAACCGAATTGGAGTATGCTTTTAAGTAAACCCGACACAACATGAAGCAATAGATAGTGTGGATAGAAAGAGCTACTAGACGTTTCGGGAAAAAAAATAAGATACAACTCCAAATTTCCAGACCTGAACTCTGTTGAAACCTTCTGGAATGTGATCAAGAGGAAGGGAATGGTCACCAGCCATCAAACGAGGCTGAACTGCTTGCATTTTTGCTCCAGGAGTGGCATAAAAATCCCAACAGTAATGTCAAAGACGGGTGGAGAGCATGACAAGATGCATGAAAGCTGTGACTGAAAACCACAGTTATTCCAGCAAATATAGATTTCAGACTTCTCTCACTGTTACTTACTTTCTTCTTAAGTGAGACATTAGTATTGTTGTATTTAAAAAGAAATTTGAATGTTTTCTTTGCATTATTTGTGGTCTGAAAACATTTTTTGCATTGTGACTAGTTGCCATTTTCTGCAAATAACGGCTCTGCAATGTGCTTATAATTGCACTGGATTCTGGTTATTTGAGACTATTATCATTGGTGCAGAAATCTGTATGTCTTTGTACGAGTGGGCCTTAAGCAGAATATGATTTGGGGGGCCCCACCGCCAAAAACACAAACTATGATCTTATATCTTCATCTTCAGCACTAATGCAAATATCATCCTGCCCCACGTGATGCTCACCAACGGGATTCAGTTTTCTGCCATGCATCTGCTGTCACAGTCCAACTGTACATGTTACCATCGCACGACTGTGAGTTTGTAAGTTTGTTGACAGTGAGCACACTTGGATCCCATTTTAGGAACTTTAAATAAATAAGTAAATATAGCCTACTCAACAAACTTTTTTTTTGTCTGGGGCTGTAAGCTGCCCAACCAATCGTAAGGTAGAAGTTTTTTTTGGTTCTATTTTTCCAGTGGTTGAACAACAACAACAAAAAATGCCTTAATTTTTTAGTTCAAAAAGTTGGTTGACAGAAGCAGCTGGAATTGATTAAGCCAAGCCATTAACATAACATTGCGTTATTGTAGAATTACAACTGACATAATATATCAAAAAAGGCCCTAAACAGGCACTTTGTTCATTTATGCCTCCAGCCACTCTTGGTAAGAATATTCTTTTTAGCAAGTTCTGCTGGATGTGATGCTATGCAGTGTCCAACAGAAATAAGAAACTACACCTATGTATTGCCCTTTAAAGGTTCCACCAGCATGTGCAACTTCGTATCTCCTGGGATTTTCAACGTATCAGTGGATGACCCTGCTATAAATTCATCATAACAGATAATATGGCATTTGGGAGTATGTGTTGGATGTGTAGATATCATAGAAAGTGATGGTGGGGGCTCAGCTCATGTTTTTCTTGGGCTACTTTGCAGGTGTTAATGAAGACATCTCAGGGAGGGTGAGGAGTGACTGGCCTGCCTGGAGTAGAACAAAACACTACTTTAATGAATCAGTATGTAGCGAGAAAGCAGATGCACAGTTACTATCTGCAACACTGAACCATCCGCCCTTGGAACACTGGGGAAGGGGAGTCATCCAGTGTCTAAAGTTAATATTCTTATCAGTTCTTCTTCAAACTCCTCTTTAATTCTGAAGTGATTTCTCATGGTTACATTCAGAGAGAGCAGACAAATGAATGCAGTAAAAGTAAAAAATGTTACACTGGTCACATTTGCACCAGAGTTGCACCACAATACAATTAACCAAATAATAGAATTTGACTGCAGTTTGGTCAGTGCAAAAGGCAAATCAGTCTCTGTCCATAGTATAAAAATGCACACCAACCCCTGGAAAGCTCACCAGTCAAATAATCTAATAAAATAATACATCATATGACAAGATTATTAAATTATATTGTTTGTTTCCAAACTTTTTCCTTGTGACATCTT
>JAPQRN010000027.1:11737456-11748818 GCA_037367275.1 Coranthus polyacanthus
AATTTATATACCAGATTTCTGCAGGTTTCAACAAGTTAAATATAAACCTCAGTAATCTGAATTCAATATAAGAATTCAGATTACTGAATTTATGACTTTTTAAGGACCCGTGGAAACCGTGATCTAAGAACATAGTCTACTTGTTTACATGGGGTTGAGTGCATCTCACATCCAGGTTTTTTGTTGGACAGCACCATTTATTGCATGTTTGTGATGTAAACATTAAATGTTACCTGGTCCTGTTGATGGCCACAAGCTTCTCGATGGCCTGTGCCTGGATGAGGGAGCGGGCGTTTTCAGAGCTGTCTGTGACGATCTCATGGATGGTGTTGAGGATGGCGACCACAGTGTCCTCCTCCAGGTTTTTGGCTGGCCGCTGCTGGCCGCTGGGCAGGTTGCTCACCAAGTCCCGCATGGCGTAACTTCCTGAAAATGTATCGAAGAATTTTTTTTGGGTTATCCCGGTTATGTTGATGGGACTCTCAGATTAAACTTGAGATTTTAACTATCTGCAATCGATTAATAGTGAGGCTGAGTTTCAGCAAGAATGTGGTATGATATGTATAACGATACAGGGGTTTTGTTTCATTATATTACAATTATATTATGATACTGTAAGCAAGGCGATATATTGCAATCTTTTTAAATCTAATTTTAGGAAAACTGTCCTACTGTAAAGAATACAACACCATATGCATAAAATCTGAGTAAACTAAGTTTGGTCAAACAGCTTGAGACAGATTACAACACTTCTATCCAGCAGTCAGGGGTTTAAACTCAACACCAAATGAATTGTGAGCCATGAAACTTTGCATATAAAAATCAATACAGTATTTTTGAGAATTGATACAGTATCACAAAGCATTATATTGTGATACTCAAAAGTATAGATATATTCTTACACCCCAAATCAATACAGTATTGAATCTGAAAATATTAAAGAAGCCGTGTTTGTCTTTGACCTTCATCGTTATTCTCTGGCTATGCAAGAACACAAACAGTGTCCGCTTTCTTTGGTCAGCTCGAAATAGCTATTTTTTAATACAATTTTGAATTAGTGTGTGTAACAATGCTTTACCAATCAAGTCCTTGTTGCGGCGGTCAATAGAGAGATTGCGTAGGGCAATGGCCACAGCTCGGACCACTTTGTCAGAGTCGGAGCGCAGCAGCTCCACCAGGATGGGAAGACCTTTCTCCTTACGAACCGTGGCTCGGATGTAGTTGGACCACTGGAGGGCAGACAGAGGACACGGTGTGACTGCTTTTTATAACTTCAAACTTTAACCTCCAGGGTAGGCTGAATGTGCACATGCCGTCAGCAACATCCTGTTTGACATTCCTGCAGACCTACAGATTCCCATCTGGGAACTGCCCGACATGATCTCACATCTTTTCATTTGGCTACTGGGAAAGCCTCACTGAAGGAGCCCAGGTCACATCTATCACATCAATTGAGCAAAGGGGAGACATTTTGAATATATTCCTTCATGCACTCACACACGCAAAACTTGTGCATGCACACATTCAGTCATTCACTCAGAAACTACAAGGCAGCTCAGCGCTGTTCCTCGGGCTTGACTAATTTACAACATTACACAGCAGGGATCTGAATGGACATGTGATATAATTTGTCTTAATTTAAACATCAGTAGATTTTACTTCTCATTTTTTTGTAACATGAAACATTAAGTATGACATAAAAGGGTTGCGCTTCTAAGTAGTGGTACCCCCAGAGATGTAATTAGGCAGAGAGAGGCACAGCTAAACCACCAGGTGGCAGTAGCAAGCCTCAGAAAGTAGATCAGCACTGTTATACAGAACCAAGCAGTAGCAAAGAATGAGGAGGATTTAAAGAGGAAGCTCTGATATCCTCCCAGGGAGCAGGAACAGGCTTTGTCCAGCTACCAGATGTAACAGAGTGATAGGTTTTCAGCTCTGCAGGCTCCTGGGTCTGACCAGGTATTCTGATCACCTCTAACAGAAAAAATACACCCAAGGAAAGAAGGATTTCTCTTTAAAATGCCCACCTTAGCTGAAAATCACTACTACTGAATTATTCAAGGCACTAAATGTGAGACTCAGGGCTGGATGTTAACTTTTTGCACATGTATAGACAGCAGTGAGTGAGCCCGGTGGAGCAAGAAGAGCTATGTGTTGCTGCCGAATATAAAAAGACTGATGGATGTGTTTACAGTATGACACATAGGTGTTAAGAGACACTCTGCCATGATAATGCTGCCGTGGGCTGAATACAGCCAGCCTGCTGAAAAACATAAGTGACCACTATTGCCTGTGGTGCAACGTGTAAACTGGCATCTGACAGCTAGCTTTCCCTGTTGATAATTCAGTGCTGCCTGCAAGCCAGACAGCAGCTCCACAGCAACTCTAATTGGAATAAATGTCTGAATCTGAGCTGTAGAGGCTCTCATCTCATCCATCAGCAGAGGCAAACACCTACCACAGATGAGGCTTGTGGTGTACTTTGTTATCGAACTCTATCTAATCCTATAATTGCACTTAGAGACTAGAAGGTCTAAGAGTGCTGATCAAGTAGTATAGATGAACAAATTAAACTAAATTCAATTTCACTTTCCATTACTACAAATGCTGAATCCAATTTAGTTATTTAGATTATTATTTCAAGCACTCTTTCTGCTAACACAGTTTCTATTTTAAAGGAATAATTCAACATTTTGAGAAATATACATATTCACTTTCTTGCACAAAGTTCACTGACAATATTAATAGTCAAAAGAGGAAGACATATTCAGATCTTTTACTCAAGTAAAAGCAGAAATACCACAGAGTGGAAATACTCCATTGCAAGTACAAGTCCTGACTCAAAATGTCACTTAAATAATAGTAACTAGTTACTAGTTACAGAGTTAAAAGTATATTTTCCCTCTGAGATGTAGTCAAGTAGAAGTTGTAGTATGAAGCTGCATAAAATGGAAATATTTAAGTGAAGTACCTCAAATGTGTACTTAAGCACAATACTTGAGTAAAAGTAACACTGCCAGCTGTAGCTTCATATTTACAGCACAGGTAATAAAATGTTATCAATCTTCTGTCTTTCGAGAACACAAATAAGTACCATTCCTATTATGTGGAACTCTGCTTGGCGCTTAAGCCCATATGACAGAAAGTGTAGGATCATTAATACAAAACACAATATACAGGCAGAAAAAAATCTCAAAATTACATAGAAGTAGATACATACTGTAGATTGTAAAGTGTTATTGTCTGTGCCCGCCCCAGCCTCCCTAGCTTCCCCAGGACTCACGGTCCACTGTCCAGCGCTGAGGTTTTGCAGAGCCCCGGCGGCAGCCTCCAGGGTATTGTAGTTCTGGCTCTCTGTCAGCAGAGATAGGTAGAGTCTCACCACTTCCGGCTGATACAGCAGCTCAAAGCCTGCAGGGAAATACACAGAAAAGGCACACAGAGACACACATACTGGTTAGACTCCCTGGCAAGACAGACGAGCCAATTAGTCTGTATGAAGGTACCGGCAGCACAATACTGAAGTTTATCTCAGACCATAGGGAGCGTTCTTTGGCACAGGGAACCAGGACAGAAGCTTCCGTTTACCGTAATGCACAATAAGTCGACGAACAGTGTACAAACTTGACAAATGGCACAAAATTTGGACTGTAGTTTGTTTTCTGCAAAGTTTCACTGAAAATGTACACACTTCCACAGTTATGGAAAAACAGGAGTGAAACTTTGAGTCCAAGCTGTCTGCCTGGTTTCACAATAGTCTGCAATAGCTTCATTTATTATTTAGAAACACTGGAGCGGTGCCTAGTGTCTTTCTTAGTAACTCTTAGTAATAGTAAAGCATTGTGATTGAACATCCTTCCATCTTATAAATTAGGAGGACATGAGAAGGAGAAATTATTGATCCAGCAGCCCTGACCAAACCCAGCGTGTTTGAGAGGGAGGCTTATCTCACTAGCACATAACACATTCTACTACAGTCAATCATTAGGCCTCCCTCTGATGGAAACGCAATTACATTATCAGCTATTAGACAGTGCAGGCACAGTGAGAGACAGAGACGTCGAATCACATCAACATTTATTCATCCAGGTTTTTTTTTTTTCTTGTTTGGCACAAACAGGCTCATCACTAAATGCTTTACCAGGAGATCAACAAGACAAATACGATTCAATTATAAGGTGGAGACTTTAAATTGTGGATCCTGTCAAGGTCATTTTGCGCTCATGTCTCTGGAGGGACTCATACATTTTTTATCACGCCACAGAGGAAGGAATGGCATCAGATTTAGATGGCTGTGGAAAAAAAACCCGTGAGCCTTTTATGTCAAATTTAGTAGAACATATACATATTTTTTATTTTGGTATCTAGCTTCAAATTTGAGATGAATCTTTGCTAAATCTTATGGCTCACATATAGGAAACGTGCAACAGTGAATTATTTGGCCTTGAGACTTGTGAAATCCATGCTTGGATGTCACATTGACAGCCTGTTAATCGATAGCACAAGTGAAATGAATCAAATCGAAGCCAGCAGTTAGGTAATGGTGTTGGAACAGCAGGCACAATCTGCTATTACATGCTGAGGCTTTAACAGACTTCTGCAGTCTGGATCGCAAGTTCGCTGATGCTTTGAAACTGCTGGCTAAAATCGTCTGTCACAGAAATACCATTTCACCTACAGCTTCCTTCCTATTCTCCACAATAGTGCACAACCAATTTCAAATCCTTCTTCTACCCCTGTAGGCTCAAATTAAAGAAAATAACCCACTGTTTCTTCCCATGTCTTCTGAAGCCAGTATTTCCAAGGTTCTATTTGAAAAACCCTCTATTATGTGGGCAGGGATATATAGTAACCCTATTTGATTGATGCACAAGGGCTGACAAGGCCCTCAGTACAGTTTTTCATACACAGAAAAAGAAACTTTTTGTAATAGGGGTGCAACATGGGTCTGTCAAAACCCATAAGATTGTATCTTATGGTGACATCTTTTTATTGGCACGTTTTTTCATCTAAATCCACACCTCACACCCGTAATTTGCAGAGAGCGGAAGACTGAGTGCACACAGTTGTTAACACTGAAAAAGAGTTTTCGTCCCTGTGATTTCTCCCATGCCCCGGGGATCACGCCAAACTTACTCCAGAATTCTTATTCAGTCTCTGTAGGTGCTGCTTGAGAAGCCTTGAACTTATTTTCGAAGTAGAAGCAGAAGTCATGAGGCAAAAGAGTCCGGTTGTAACCATACACTAAAACATGGATCACATCAATAGTTCTTCTCGGGGGCTCGTAAGAGGGGAGAGTCTGCAAACCAGACACTCAGCAACATTCTGCATGCTCCTCATATTTCTATCCCTACTGGGTGCATACTCAGCAAACTGGAGACCATCTTGTAGGCATTCCTGTTGACAGACACTTCATCTCCAAGGCAGATTCTCTCCACACAAAAAGTTATGTTGAACCTTGGTTGCCAAGACTGCCTGGAATCTCAAACGGTGCCTTTTATGACAGTATTTCTTTGTAATATAAACTGCAAATCCACATTTCCTCCGTCTTTTAATTTCTTGGATTTCGGTTTGGCAACCAGCTGAAGTGAGTCATGAAATTGCCATTTTATAAATGAATGGCTCAAGACAAAAAAAGACAAATTTTCGACAAAGGAGGATGAGAATGGAGGGAAACTCAGCAAGCCTTTAAACTAATTCCTTTATCCTTTGTGAAATTTCTCGCTGTTGAGTCAGAGAATATCCCCGCCAAAGCTTTCACTCAGTGTCCTCAGATGGGCTTAAGTGTCAGCAACGAGTGCCTCAGGTCTGTCCAAATAGCACTAACCAGGTCAGGCTCTGTTGGCAACCATATACTGTTGTGTTGTTGTTGTTGTCATCAGACATCTCCTGCTAGCCTTTTGGACCACTAGTTGTCAGTTTGTTAGGCAGAATTACAATCCAGAGGGGGAGATGAGCTGTCACTGTGACGTGACCTTGGCTTTGCTCAGGGCAACCCGCAGCCCTATATTCTCTGACAGACTGCAAACATGATGGGGTTACTTAAATACAGATGTAGTATGCAAGCGAATTTCTTTTTGAGTGAGAACAAAGCACCCAGTATAGTATTCACTTCTAAGCATTAACAGCTCACTATGTTGACGTAGTGTACAAGCTCAGTTTCCAGAGGGAAAAGGTATTTAATTTCTTTACTTTAGCAATCACGCAATGTAAAAACACTCACGTACACTCTAAGTACACACAATCAGGTGTTTAAGATGCTGCTTAAATGAAAATACATCAGGGCTGTGCCATTTATTTTGCCATATATGACTGACTGTCATATATATCATTTTAGAGACTGAAATGTTAAATTTTTCCCTTCAAACTGTAAAACAAGTAAAAGCAGAAGAAGGGGTCCTTTGCTTATTAAATAAATATAAACTACTTAGTCATAATTATTGATGCACTGACATGTAGCATGCAGTAGTAAGTTCAACTACTTACGTTCTGTATGTAAAATATGTATCTATAACATAAAATACCTTTCATGCACAACCACTACCATATTGCTTCAAAATGACAAGTACATAAAAAACTGTATTTAACATTATTTAAGTTAAGAATGTGTGCTTGGTCATGATTCTCCACACGTACGTATACAGTATACAAAAGGCACACAGGCAGAAATCAGCCAGTGACTTCCTAAAAAAATGATAACACACACATCAATGCAAAAAGTACAATAACAGAAAAAAAACTATAACTGAAAAGATAAAAGTGTAACTAATGTTAGTGCCAGCTCCCAGAGAGTGCAGCCTAATGTGTCTATCTCCCCTGCTAATGTGTTGGCGTGGCAAACATCGCACACAACTGTGGCCTCCTTCTGAGACTCCTGCTGAGCTCCGCTTCATAACATAGACACACAGGCACACAAATAATAACGCTAGTCGACATCACATACACAAAGATTCTTCCAAGATCTAAGCTCATCCCTAAATGAGGTGAGAGGGGAGGAGCGGCAGGTTATTTTTCAAAGCAAACGACGACGACGGCGACAACTCCCCCAGTTGAGGCGAAGCTCAATTAGTGACCGGGAGCTGACGAGAGGAGGCTTTGTGGCACTGCGGTGCATGAAAACTGGGTTAGAAACAAAGTTAAGCTGAAGTGATTGAGTGACTCACAGTGCAGAGCTGCAGCATTAATTTGGTTCAAGTGGCTTCACTATTGGCTGCAATTAAAGCCAAGGTGTAGCAGTGTGACAGGCTGGGAAATGATAATGGATTAAGTGATCAGTAAGAAAAGGACACACACTCCTACATGTATGTGAGTACAAGACTCCTCTCACAGACTTACACACACACACAAAACCACACTCAATTCTCTCAGCCATCTGCCTTCTTCAAGGAGTGGTTGTATTTGTGCAGAACTGGATACACACAACTCGACGAACACCTCAGCACACACACAAATCCACAAACACATTGAGGTCTGGCCCTGGCATGTCAAAAAGTGATTTTCATTGATCTGGTCTGCCCACAACACCTACCAGGTCTCTTCCTGCTTCTGAACAGGCGCTGAACTAGATCCATTTATTTACAGCTCCACTGCCAGCACATTTAGAGCACACAGCACTTCTATCGAATCAGGAAGACATGATGCCACATCTCTTTCTACAACTCATGAGGGAGTTTTACACCGCATTTAAAATGAGGTGAGCGATAAAGAAAGGAGAATGGCAGATGGAACAACAGAAAATAAACAGCAGAATGTAAAAAAAAAAATCCCTTCCTTCTGTCGTCTACAGTCATATTTCTTTTGCAAAATGTTGCTCCAACACAGTCATTCCACATTCTCGGGAATACTGTGACAATTACAGCTTCTGACCTTTCAACTCTTGACTTGCTGGAAATGTACAGCACTGTAGGAGAAGTAGATTTTTACTCTTCTCTCATTGTTGAGTCTCTCCAGGTAAGTGTCAGAGAAAGACAGCTACAGCAAAAAGAGAGGAGAGATAGAAACAGTGGTGACCACTGAGTCACATTCTCCCCATATGAAACACTGCATAAATAAATGAAGCCATTCCTGTGGGGAAACCTCAACTCGTCACGTCTCCAGTCTCAATCTACATCTGAAACTCATGCACATTTAACCTCGCCAGCCCCCTTTTTATGCAAGAGTGTCCTTCTATAAGTGCATACAGGCACATAGGAGAGTGCTACAGCGCTAATGAAGACTTTTGCAGGGCAGAGCCACGGCAGGGCAATGGCTAAAACAGACCATCATTAAAAGTAGTATGCCACTGGTATAATAATGGTCGCGACTCTTGCGGGTTCATTAAAAACCAAAAGGTGAGCTGTGCAACCACGTAAACAAAACAAGTAAATTGGCAGGGTTCGCAGGGGATCGAGAAATGACTTAAACAGTTCTGTCCTACAAGTCATGTTGTATAAGCAAATCACCCTTTTTATGTTGCTGGGAAAAAGTGTTAAACACATGAGGACAAATAACATAGTGTCAGTATTCCCATGCATGGTGGATAATTAAAGAAGTTGGATGGACCAAAATATAAACAGTCTGTAAATACAGCCAGACCAGCTCTGGAGTTGCTCATTTGGCCACATAGCAGAGTAAATGCAATATGTTTTTAATTTACATGTAAAAAAGAAAAGCAGCAAGTACTCTGATGAAGGCTTATGCTACAATATATCATTAGGTCTGTCAAGGAATATGTCAATGCAGTCACTAAACACCCATGTCCTTTTACAACTGTCTTCTGGAGAAATGATTGTGTGACTACACGTTTAGTTGATCACATCAGAATGGCCTACTTTTGTTCCTCATTAAAAGCTTAACACAGTTAAGTCATATGAAAGGCTTTTATTGCAAAGTGGATACAGGAAATGCATTATATTTTAATATATTTTAATAAGATGAGTGCTAACTGATATTCATTCCTAAAACGTTACACTTAAACAACACTGGATCACCCTTAAATACGGCAGGGAAGAAGTGTAAAGGAAGACACATCTCCCACAGTTGATGAAAGTGATAAACCTGCAAACATAAACAGCATGTGGGCAATGCAAACCACTCCTCATGCCATGTTACGGAGAAAACTGCATATTCTATGATTGAGCTGCTCATGGCATAGCATGTGATTGTGACAACCATTAATGACCTACTGCCTTATCCAGTGGATTTTGTTTTTGGTCTGACATATGGTGCATTTAACAGGCATTTTATAAATATCTGCCAACAATGATAATGATCTTTGCTGAGGTCAGTGAGGGCTACTTCCTAAAATAATATACTTGTTGTGGGTATTCTTGGCGATAGGTACAAAGATGTTTATTGTATATATTCAACTATGAATATTACTAGATAATACATGAGAAATGTTCATTTCATTAGTATGCTGAAGATGCATCTTAATGTCTGGTGTGAATGCAATCAGTCCCAGATATGAGATGCATTTTAATGCTGATTATAAACCACAGAAAAGTACATTTAATTGACTTTCAAATTGTCTCTGTGCTGCTTTTTTGGGTGTCATCTCTGTATCAACGAACCACTGTGAAAATCAGCTACTCCATGCTAAACGGAAAACAAATACACTGTTGCAAATACATTTTGACCCATGTATGTATCCACTGATTTACAACAGAAAAATGTTCAAACCTAAGCCACAGGGAGAATATGTGAGGAAAGCCTACATTCCCTTTCTATCCACAGCCTTCCTGAGAGACTTGGAGCAAAACAGAGTGCACTGGCAGACTGCAAAGGCCGTTTACCCCTCAGTCACCCCTTCAGACAGACAGGATCCAGGAGTCAAAGCTTAATTTTCTCCTTTTTATACCCAGCTGGACTCAGCCATAGATTGGCATCTCTATGGGCAGCCCCAGGGCACCGCACATTAGCATACCCACACGATGGTTGGCCTTAGTTTGTTGGATGTTGACAAAGGGAGACAGAAGGTGGCAACTGGCCCATCTTTTGGACAGCTACCAATCAGCACTGGGTCACAAAGATGTCCTGGTGGGATGGGGTGGCTAAGGAGACAGAAGAGGAGGTGGGGAGACAGACAGACTGCCAGAATGGACCGAATGGAAGAAATATGGGTGAGGGCACAAGACAAATATGAAACACAGGCCTCTCACTTCATCCCTCCTTCCATCTTCGCCATTTCACCACAGGGGTGCTGCTCCACCGCTACCAAAAGCCTCGTCCATGAAAGCTTGTTTCCTACCATTTAGCACAATAGGTCGCTTTTCAGTAAGCTGCTTCTGCAATGACAGGGGAGGACTTCCTCTTTCCTGTGCTGATAGGCCAGTAAAGTCCTGCTGTGGGCCACAAAGGACACATCACCACTGGTAGCAAAAACATGCTGACAACCTGACACCAAATTGTCTTGTATGCCAAGCACTGCTTTACCGAAGTCCTTTGGAAATGATTCATCTTTCACTACACCCCTGAACTACCCACAAATACAGAGCCAGTGGGTCTCCACTCTTGAGCCATGGTGGTATTAGGTTTTCTGTGGTTCGCTGAAGAATTTGCCTTGCAGCTATCCAGCCTCTCTGTGGATCAACACAGGTAATACGCTGGTTGTTTGTTTCCAATGTTCTTCCTGATAATGTAATAGTGTTCCAGGGCCTGGAGGTGAAGGTGTTAGTTTATATTAGAATCTCTGTCAGGTGGAAATATTTTTCTCCTCAGATGAAAAACATAATGACAAGATCTGTCACTTTTCAAGCTGTGCAGAGCACGAAAAAGCCTTTAATAACTATTTGCAGCTATTCAACAAATGGCTGTCAAATTTAATATTGTGTAATATTTAGACCTAGTTGACAGATAGTACAGAGGGGGCTGTCTATACATACAGCAACATGCAGGCATGTCCTACCAGTCTCTGTTTGTGCTGCAACCAAGTGCTCCTACTTTGAGGTAAATGCAATGTGTCATGAATCCAGGTGCTTTGAACTGGAAATAATAAAAAAAATGGACTGCAGAAGCAAAAGTAAACTCAGTTTTCAAAGTTGCTGGACCAACCATATGCACTCAAATCTAAATACTGATATCCCTCTTGACAGTGCTTGTATACAACACTGTTACCAACCCAACAATTTTGGTACAGTGTTCCAGTTCACAGTGGTTATATCTAATCATAGCCTGAGATATCCAACATGACCAAGATAAGTGTGTTTCCTGCTTGTATGTTTTTATAGTTTGGACCAGTTCTCACTGTTCATCACATCATTGCACCATATTCACATTATGAGAGGTAGTTGAATGAAACTGCTGCAGAATATGCTAAATTACTGCTAGAGACACTATATAGAGGATAAAATATACATGCACACACACACACACACACACACAC